>JAPZDY010000001.1:13594397-13606954 GCA_029783645.1 Ctenochaetus hawaiiensis
GGGAATTTATTTGTGGTTTCTTTTTTATCATATAACATAATCTACACCCTGTGGACCCCCGCTCAACCCTGCTTCAGTGTACAAAGCTACTGATTCCATCTGTGAATAATGGTTCAGTAAAGACAGCCTGAGGATTTGTTTGTACTTGCACTGAACACCTTTACTCTTGAATCAAGCTAGATTAAACTTTAAACTGCTTCTGTAATGTGTAAATCATTGCAAGGGCTCAACATCCTTTCTATCTGACCTCTGTGTCCCCTTGTGTCCTGATAGAATCTCATTTTTCTTGCTGTCTTAAGAATCAAGAAGAAAAATTGCAGCAGAGAATTTTCCTGCCAAGCTCCATAACTCTGGAGCCAACTTCCTCTAGCCAATTCTTCAAAAAAACTGAATATCTTCAAACAGCAAACTCAAAAGTAATCTATTTTCACTGTCATATAACCAACCCCATCCCTGACTAGTTTGGCACTGACAGTCTCTTTCCTCACCTTCTTTTACGTTCAGCATTAATATAGACACCGAGTGATGGGAGCCCAGTCAGTGGCTGCATCATTACGGTGGCTGCCTGTCTGTATGACAGTATGTGTTGATTACATAAGGATCCTGAATGTGTTGGTCCTGCTTAGTGTGGCAGTGTGTGCTCAGCTGTCTGTCTGTCTGTCTGTCCTCCTTTAGACACCTCCTGCATCTCACTGATTTAATGTGGCAGTGGTGACACTTAAGCTGGCTTAAGTGTCACCGCCTACCTCATCATTTTTTCTCGCTTTTTTTCATTTTCTTGCATCATTGTCAGTATTTACTATGTTGTTTGGTTGTAATATCTTTTGCACACTCAGCTGGGTCATTAAGGCCAGTCATCAAACCACATGGTAAGGGCAAAGGAAGGATTAAAAAAAAATAAAAATCAAACAATTACTAGAGATGCGCTGTGAATCCTTGACACAAGGATATGGCCATCTTATAGAGGTATTTTGGAAAAGACCAAACAGAAATAGATCCTGGGAAAAATCCAGACCATTCTGCAGAGATTATACTCTATATCCCAGCTTGCCTGGGAATGTCTCAGGATTCCTCCTAAAGGCTGGAGCACATGGCTAGAGAAAAAGACATCTGGGCTACTGTGCTTTTACTGATGCCACAGCAAGCTTGTTAATGACTGTAAGTATTTTAAGCAGTATGTTTCAGGACCAGTCTGAGATTCCATGGGTCAGGACACCCATGCCTGTGCATGCACACACTGCACCGAACACCTTTGCTTGTCCCTGCAGATGGTGAGCCCACAGGGTGGTGGCTCCATGTTTTTTCTTCTGGCTTTTTCAGCCCAATCCAGTGGATTTGGGCTCTGCTACCATATGCATGACAGTGAGCTCCCCTCCAAGGTCTGCCTCCAGATCAGGGCCCTGGTTTTCCTATTCCAGGCAAGGTGCTCCATTTTTTTTTCTTCTTCTTCTTTTTGGGATATTCCCCCTAAGAGGAGCTGGAAGATGTTGCTGGGGAAAGGGACATCTGGCATACCCTGCTTAGCCTGCCGCTATTATCCTGATCATGATTGATGGCAAATCTTTGAAATTTTGAGGAACTTCCCAAAGTAATTAACCTAGGGAAGTTTTGATTTCACCAAATGAATCTGAATGCTGGAGTTGATTCTTGTGGAAATGTTAAAGGTAAATTAGACATGGATACATGGATACATATTTATTTTCTTCCATCACATATCTTTGAATGCAATTTAACTGCAGAATATGACAACCCTCTCCTCATATCATTTTATATCTACTCTTATTTTGGTCACCATCCCTAAGCTTTCACCTATTCCCAAGAACGCTAAAATCTTGAACCAGTATCTATCAGGCCTGATCTACACATACCCAGGTATTATTTTAAACCAGGGTTTTCCCTCCTTCATTCTCAAAAAAATAAAAAATAAAAAGTAAAACTTCACAGAATCACAGGGGCACATTTTTGAATAAATATAAAAAAGAGTCAAATATATAAATCTTCATCCTAAAGCCCTAAATACAATTAAAGTGCTGCCATGTGCACTCATAACCAACAGGCAGCAATGTAGCCCAAACAATGAAGCCGTATGGGCAAATAAGAGGCCAGAATAAATAAATAAATGAATAAATAAATAAAAGCTATCACTGGTAGGCTGAATGCAACCAGAAGGTTTTTATTGAAGTGTTTCAAAACACTGATGGTTTAATTTTTGTACAGGCACTACACCAGGATCTTGATTAGAAGAAAAGTATAAGCGTGCATATGGTGACACATGAAAACACAAGCAACAAACAAATGCAGTCAGTGGTGCAGAGGTTACCCCTTAATTAATCATAGATTAATGAAACATTTCATACCACAACTACTCCACTTATCTGCAGTCTCTTGTTCCCATCTGTCTGTATTAAAAGAAGACATCCACTGCCATGCTGGAGTCAGGGTTTAGGGCACCGATCCAGCTTATTCAAAATGTCAAACTACACCTTTTTTTAGACTGCCATCTGTTTAATCTGCAGCTACAAATGAATGCATGGTTACATGTGACAGAACAGTGGGCTGCAAATGAAAATGATTTTCACTTTCAGGCCAACGTGTAGTTGTGATCTTTTTCCTGACAGCAAGTTTGTGCAAATGTTGTCATTCTTGTGTTTTTACATAAGAGCAATTTAAAAAAAATAGTCCTGTACAAGTCCCTTTGAGTAATAATTGCTAGAATGTAAAATAGCTGCCATGAGGTCAACACTGTATTTGTTGACTTTGATTATGTCGTTTCTATAATCTGGCATGAGAAGTCAAACACTTTGTACAAAATACAGATGTGGTGCATTTTACTTTCTTAGGTCAACATTGCTAAAAGCATTGCTTAACCAAAGCATGTTGTTCTCTATTGTGCATGTTAGCATAATAAGAATCCCTGGAGAAAAGTTGGAAATAGCTTCACAATATTAATGAGTAGTTTGATAGGCATTATATATGAGTGTGTGGTGTAGCTGCACACACAGCACTTTCAGTCCAGTAATGGCAGTCATATTCCTTTAGCAGGATAAATTACAGTCCCTGATTAGGTTTTATACTGTTAAGGTGATGTAAGAGAGGACGCTGGCCTGGGCCCTAGGGTGAGTGATGAGGCCATTTAAACCTGTACAGGGCACACATAAGTTATTTGAAGTTATTGGTGTTTGAATCAGTGACAGTTACTCAGGAGTCTGCTTGTGACTCAGCACCTCGAGTGTGGTGTCACTTCATTGCCTTCTTATGATATTTTTAATACAGAGATTGCTCATCAAGTAGCTGAGCATAAACCATGACACTGCCAGATTCACAGCAGAGGAAGGATGTGTTTCAACTTACTGTGGTTTTATTTTCTCTCCGTGCAAATGAAAAATAACTAATAATTTTAACTTACAATTTGCACTTAAACTTGAGAAAGAACATTATGGATCAAGAATGGCAAGTAACATTTCTTTATGTGCCTCTTAGGTCCAGCATTGTACTCAAGAGTAAACTGAATTAACTTTATTAACACTAAAGGTCCTGTGTGTGAGATTTAGTGGTATCTAGCAGTAAAGTTACAGATTGCACACAACCAAGTGTCCCTCTGCTCACCCTCCTCTTCTAAATGTGTTGCAGAACCTACTGTGGCTGCTGAACTGACAAAAATACTAGACGCCCTCTGCAGAGCAAGTGTTTGTCCATTGAGGAGACCTGCTCCATCTGAAGATATAAAAAGTTGATCTTAAGATGATTAAAATCCATTAAATTCTCATTTCCAGCCTTCAATTGATAATAAAAACTTGTCTATGAATATCATATCACATTAATGCCATATTCCTCAAATAGACCCAACAAAATCACACACACTGGACATTTAACTTATTCTTCAATTCTTCAGTTCTTCATAGAATATGTACACTTAGGCATCTTAATGCCTTTTTTATTTCTTTAACTCTAAGACACTCTTTCCCCTTTGCAGAATTCAATCAATTTTCAGCAAAATGATTAAAACATTAAAAAATAAGTGCAATACTTTTTCTTTGATGCCTGGGTTTGTTTGACAACACTTTTTAAAAATCTTTGTCTTTCCTTTTGTCACCCACCTGCTAACCTCTGACAACAATGACACTCTTGAATAATTCCAATTAATGAAAATGCTCTCAGGGGAAGGTCTAATTACTTTTCCGCTGCTGCTGCTTTGATGATGGGTCTGCTGAGTTCCCCCTGGGCTCTACCTCCAGTAAATAAGAACATCAACCATTGTCTGAACTCCCACTTTCAGTTATCTAGATAGTTTGTCTTCAGCTGTTTCTGTAGTGCTCATCCCTCGAGTGAGTACCACTTGTTTGCAGGCAGAGGCTTCACCCTGAGGTATCACTTATCTGTATGCAATCTCTGTATTCACCCCTGTGTCTCGCTGGTCTGTCCTGCATCTTTGTTTCAATCTCCACATCATCATTCATATGGTTTATCACAAGGGGATGAATCTGCATCCCACAAGCATTCTGGTTTATGATGAGCATCTGCCACAACCTTTCACACAACATGGTACCTCTCTTTACAATGTTTAGGACTTGGCATTTATATTTCTGACATTTCTTTAACATCACCATGTGGAAGATGTAAACATTTCTGACTTTTGCCACCCTCCAGGAGAAGGTATTGAAAACACCACACCAGTGCACCACATTATGTATACATAAGAGCACTGCATGAAGAAATTAATGTATAAAACCAGTTTCTTCATCAGATTCTGCTAAAAAACATAAGACAAGGCATTTACTAAAGAGGACTGATTAAAATTCGTGCTCTGTATGTTAATTTTGTTTACAACCAAGTAAGGAACAATTCATTAGAAAGTAAAGAGCAATTCATTAGAAAGTAACAAACTGCTTACAGACTTCTCAGTTTAATCATTTATAATGGGCTAAAATCAAAGATATGGTACATGAGCATACTTTGACATACTTTTTGTTCACCATGGTTTCATCTGGTTGGGACCTGTTTTATTATCACTTTCCTTTCTCATCTTTTCCTTTCACATCTCCTCTATCCGCTATCTGAAAAAATAAATAAATAAATAAACATCAACAATGTAACTTTACTTACAAAGGGCAAGTAGATAAAAAGTAAAGATTTTAGAAGATTTGTCTCATAACGACAATAACACTAATCTTGTCTGGTTCAGTGTCTGCTTGGCCTCCTTATAGTTTGTCACAGTTTCTCTGATCCTGTGAGTTTGCTGCAGGGCTTATTGTGGATAAGATATACTTTTTGCTCTCTTGTGGTTTCCCATTAAAATGCTGGTTAAGCTAAATCCTGCTTTAGTGTATACAGTAAGAAAAGGTAATAACCTCCCCAGAGTACTTTGAATGATAACCAGAGTCTGATCTCTTTTGAATGATTCCCAAATCACAACTGGTCCCTGCTGTGTGAAAGTTCGGTCTGACTTGCAGCGTTCAACCTCCTTCAACACATCTGTCTCATAATGACTGTATCACCATCACTGATGAACAAGAAATTAAAGGTTAAGCATCAGTCATTAAAGTTAATTCTCCTTGGAAATTAATTACAATCTCTGATCATATTCCTTGATCATATTTTTCTCAATTTTCCCCTGATTCATGCAGTGAGCACTCTGAGCATGCACACAGCCAGAAATCCACAAAACAGAAAGACAGAAATAAAACTGTCAAGAAGAAAAAACATAATAAATTAATAAATGCTCTTAAAATAGTAATTCATGCTCTTTACTTAATGATTTGTGCTCATGGATTACTTAATCCATGCTCACTGGTGTACGATGCTGTCAAGCTTGTTGTTTCTTGTACCAACCAAACAAAGCCACAACGCCACCTTTTAATGAAACATATACAGTTACTGTATTGTTCAATAAGCTGCTTCCTCACATTACAATATCTGAGCATCAGGCCTTTTTCCATTTCCATGACAAAAATCCCAAATAAAAAAAAAACATTTTTCCTCTGAGAGAAAAACCAAAATTTCATTTAAATCAGAATGAACTGAATAATGGAGTAACGGAATGATACACAGACCCAGCGGTGTAATGTATATTACTATTTAGTTTCCTTGAGAAAACCTCTGGCTGTGCAGTCTGACCTCCAGTCCTCCAGAGCCTGTAAGATTCAAACATCCAGCTATTCTTTTTCAGCTGGAACAGAAGGCCTGGGGACAAATAAAAACCTGTAACCCCTCACAGTTTTGACCACCATCTTCGTGACTGCAAGGCGCATGGAAGGATGAAGGCCTCAGTGTGTTTCTCTTCTGTGGGTTCGTGTTTGTCCCTGCGGCTGAGTTTCCTACAGAGCAGCTTGAGGTCCAAGCAAAAAACATGCAGGTTAATTTCTAAACTCCGAGAGAGAGAGAGAAAAAAATGAATTAGCAGTCATTTTTAAGCTGTATGGTGACCACTCCTTTACATTGCTATTTAAGTACACTACACCCCCGCACTGCTACAACCACAGATATTAAAGTCCAATTGTAATCCTTGCTGTAATATGTTTTTACATGTATTGTTCATTAGTTTATACTTATTAAGACAAGAGAAGAATAGTGTGGGGGGGGGGATGAATATTCCTTTTTCTCTAAACTGGAGATATGTGCCAGTGCGATTAGCAGCTGCTTGAAGGCTGCCAGAGTGCCGGTGGTACACCAAAATGAACAATACTTGAAGGAAACAAACTTGTGCTGTAGCCTTCACTCCACCGGCAGACACAGTGTTGTTAGTGGATTTGAAGCATAAGGCCACACCTGCATCTAACTGGACAAAGTGACATTTGAAGGTACTTAGACATGCTGCTTAATGTGCTGCAGCTGAGCAGCTCATTAGCTGTATACCCTGCAAACTAACATTAGCAACACTTTTCCCAAGCAGTTGTTTGTTTGGTGGCTCATTTTACAAGCTGAGGTGTAAGACAAGACACATATTCATGTTTTTAGGTTAGACAACAAAGCTGATGCAAGGAAGCTAATGTGGTAGTTGTTCAAAGTCTGTGGCTCTTGTGCAGCAACACAGTTTGACTGTCTGCTCTGCCTTTGATACAGGGTGGAATCCAAAAACTTTTAAGAGAAACACAGCATCATATAGTAGTTTGCTTTTTCAGGTGCAAGCTACAGCTTTTGTTGTATTATTCCAGGTTGCTCCTCTTGGTTACCATCAGCACCTGAGCTACATGCTGTTTTTGATCACAAGTACATGTGCATTTGTGATTTCCTGATTCCCAACCAGAACAGTAAAGTGATGGTGTCCCTGAGGATCTCTGTCGACAGGCCTGGGATAACCCAAACTCCATGTTGAGGACAGTTATTGGTGATGAGAGTTGTTTTCTACACCTACAACCCAGAGACCAAGAAGCAGCCTTTGCAGTGAATGAACCCATAGTCTTCAAGACCAAATAATCAGTGTCAGGTCAAGAGCGCAACTAACAGCATGCTTTCCTTTGACATTCACAAGGTTGTGCACTGTGAATTCATCCCCATGGTCAAACAGAAACAACCTGAATTGTGGCAAAATGGCATTTGGGACCTCTGACATGACAATGTGTCCACCCACAGAGTGAGTTTCTCAACCACAACAACACAATCTTGTTCCCCACCTTTTATTGGTTTCTTGCAAAAATAAAAAATATAATTTTCTCCCTTTTGGTTTGTGACATTTTCTGCCTTTAGCCCAGTGTCCACTTCTGCAGACCCCTACATTGCCATTCTTTACTTGTTCAGCAAATGCCTTCAGACTTTTGCATATATGACCTGAACATCATCCTGTTGCCAACCTGTAAGCCCATCCGTGACCATCCATGATTGCAGTAATGACCACTGTTTATTTTCTTTCATCCTGCAGGGCTTGCCTTGTGTGTTTGTCTACTTTTAGGTCCTACGCCCAGGCTTTTTAATCTGCTTAGAAAGAAACACAATCATTTCGCATACAGCGCATATCATATCATTATTGCATGCTGATGACAGACTATTCCTTCTGATTAACTCTGAGAGAGTGAATTTATCCAAGTACCACATAAAATATCAAAAAAGAGAAGGAGCTCTGTATGGGGCTTGAGCCTGAGTTGATGGATATGTCAAACACAGGTTTTGTACCCAAGGGACCAGTGTTTGTTTACAGTGTGAAACCGACTGTCTACACTGACTTACTTCACATCTGTAAGTTGACAGATATGACACATTTATGTCATGACCTATTTCTGTGACCATCAGCTACACACTGAACAGATAAACCACAATTACTGAAAGAAAATCATGATGGAGAGCCCAGTCACTCCCTCTGCCTGCAGCGATATGAGCTTGTATGTGATTTTAAACCCATATAATTCACCTGTCATACATTAATATGAGTCGGGCAGTGTTTACCTGCAAGCATGTCTTTGTGTTGACATGGATGAAAAATATCTCCTCTACATTTCTGCACATATTTAGTTTTATTTAATATTTTCTTGTCTTAAGTCTCTAAAGCAGCATCTCCCTGCTCTCATCTCTCTTTCCAAATGACAAAATTGAATGCATGAAGCTGAATTACAAACAAGACTATATCTAAAGAGTGTCAACAATATAGTGCCTTTTTTTTAGCCTTTTAACAGCAAAAAAAATTATAGCAAAACTATAAGGAATAATTTAATCTATCTACTGAACTGTCTGTCTATACAGTAGTAACCTATAGTGATATCTGCAAAGGCAGGGGGCATGCTATTCTTATAACAACATGATATGTGGTTGCAGGTTTCTTTACAAAAATAGCTACTCAGGGCTGGAACATCCATCCTATGAGAGCTAAGATGACACTATAGAGATTAAAGTAACAGAAAGGCAATGGTAGGCAGGTCTCCCCGTGCACAGGTGTATACATTTAAAATGGATGACATAAGTAAATCATGCATTTATAAAATTAGGAGTATGAATAGGCCATTATTGTAATTGTGAGATTAGATTTTTTGTGCATCAGTCTTTGGCAAATATTTCCATATTAATTGCTGCACTGGTGGCCACACCACATTAAAATGTTTTCTATCAGAGGTGTCAAAAAAGCAGAAATCATTTGAGGACTGTTTAAAAGCAGGAACTCACTGCTTGAGTGCTATTTCTTTTTGCTGCTTGTGTTCTTGTGAATGTTTCCTCCTCTCATGTCTCTCCAGTATAAGAGATCTTAATCTCAAGAATAATTGAATTAAGATTAAATAATAAAAATAGGAAAATATCCATTTGGGAGGTGAACCTCTTTCATGTAGTTTGTTATGCAGAAAACTGGATGAAATTAAATGTTCAGCAAGGGACAGTTTTCATTTTGTTAAGAATCCTGGACAAATTGAATAAATGAAAAGTATTTTTACAGCTATTTGTTCTACATTTCCTTCGCAAGAGCCTATTAAATGTCAAACTCAGTTGTAGAGAATTATGTACACTTGACCAAGACTCCTGTGAGGTTTAACTGTATAGAGACTTCATATCCTAAAAGCTTGACTGACTTGACCTAAACTTGACAAGTTTTGGCTTGTTCAAGAGAAAAACTTATAAATAAGACTGCACTGTGTGTGTGGTGGTGGTGGTGGTGGGGGGGCTCTGAATAAAGCTGTACCATAAACTTTGTGTCTTCAACTATTCAATTACTGTAAATCAGAGTGTGACTGAATTAAGAAAATCAGTGAACAGAATAAATGGTGGAGCTTAATAGTTTTTCTTTTGAAGGGTGTTAATACAGTGCTTGCCTCACTGCAGCTGTATGACTCATTGTGGCACACATTATTCATGTGAGACTTACTCCTTTTAGTCTTTTGTCTTTATGCTGCACCAAGAATTATCAGCATGTGTGTATTATTCATTGCCTTTGTCCACACATGCTTCAGTGGACATTCTAGTGCACATTATTAAGCAGGCAGAACTTTGAGTTGGTTCAATTATAAGATCCCTCTGGCTCTTAAATTTATACCATGAAGCAGTGTGTTCTTATGCAGTCAGAGCAAAACAATTCTTACAACCCAAAGTTGTTTTTCAGTGTGCTTCATGACAGCTGACAAGAAAACACTGTTTTCCAATCCATCTCTTCAGCAGGGCAATAGTGCAAAATGGCAATAATGTTTGCCCTCTCTCATATCACAGTCAAGAGTGAAAAATCCACAGTGACTGCTGTAGCACAGTCATTCAACCACACCGACAGGCAAAATGTTTGTGAAAGTTCATGAACAGATCATCATCATAGCGAATTTGTAAGCTAATGTTTTCAGTTCAGACAACATAGTTTTGACAAGTATCACAAAAAACAGATGGCTTATTTTTATTTTACTTTTTTTTTAGTTTTGTATTTTTCACATCATAGTTGCAGGCAAGATATAAGAGACACAACTTGACCTGGACAATAGAGCAAGCAGAATTTCTGGGTTAAAAAATTTTGAACCAACAAGAATGTAATATTTAATTAGAATCAAGACGAAGGATATCAAATTATTTTGCATAAGTATAACTCACTGAAATATGACTCTCCTATTTAAAGCTACAAACTGTTCAAAAATAAATAAATAATTTGAACTAAGTGATGACATGAAGTAACCATGGACTTTATTAGGGATAATTTTATTTATCAAAGAATATGATATCCAATAAAATAAGTTACTATGACAATAAATTATGAAAATAATGACAATAATAGGTTAAGTTTTCATAGCTTCTTTGGTTGCTCCAAAAATCACAAGTTATTGTATTTTAATCAATGTAATCATATGATTGACTATTTCATAATATCATAATTTCATAATTTTAAAGAAACAATTTCTTTTTGTGGACTTCATAAAAAGAATAAGCATACAAGCATAAGCCTCTGGTTTAATGAACTGCTATGCTCCAATTCACCTCTTAGTCTCTTGCAGTAAAACAGTTTTCTATTCCTCTTAAATCAATAGCAGTTGTTGGTGCATTACTCTTCTGCTCTGAGGTGGAAATAATGATTTTTCCTGAGGATAGCTGGAGATCTGTGAGAAATGTGTCTGTGATCCCCAACCTGAAACACAGAGTTGATCATTCTCAAAGATTTCAGCAGTAGTAAAGGAGTGAGGGTGAATTGCATTGTGGTACTTACGCACATAATGTAAATAGTGCAGGTGGACTTTAGAGTCTTTATTTATTATTTTCTTCAGCAAACAACTTCTACACATATTACCTTTAGACCTAACTCTAAGTCTTATATTTGCTGACTTCAAGGAAAGTTCAGAGGAAAGTTGTGTCCTGAGCTCAGAAACCTTTGAAAACAAAAGTATTCACAGATAGCAGTGTGTATGGGAGACGTGAGTCACTTAATGCATGCAAGTTTCCCAGGAAGGAGCTGCAGGAGGCCTAATCTCAAAAGCCAGCGTTCCCTCCTAAGAAAATTGTTCACTTACACCTTTTAAAAAAAACTGTAAAGACATGCACAATGAGTCGTACTTTATAGTCCAAGTGTGTGCTTTCAAACCATAGGCTGTGACAAATTGGTGGGTCTGAGCTGATAACTTTGTGTTTAAGTCACGAGTGTATAATGTATGGTGACTGACACTTAATGGAGCACTTATGATAGCAGGCATTGCAGGTTTTACAAATGATTGCACAGCACATACTGTCAAAGCAGAGGGAAGTTTCTTCTTGGGTATTTTTTGAGTCATGCAACCATCTTGAGAGCTCTAAAAAAAACCCAAAAAACAAAAGCTGAATCTTCACCTGCTGTGAGGTTTTAAAACACCTATTTTCTGCTCAATGTAGCTCCCATTATATGGACTCAAACAGTGTTTACCTCAAGTTGTTGGTGCAAGGCCAAAAACCTCTTACTGACGTCAGCAAAAAAACAAAGAGATGGGTGTGTAATTGGGGGAAGTCTGTGGTCCACACACACACAGACATCTTGAAGAGGTGAGGCAATGCTTTACCAACTTAGACAGTTCTCAGGAGGTCCTCAAGACTTTGTACTCAGGTGTTGTGAAAAACAACTGGTCCAGGAACTGCTCAGCTCAGGACAGTAGAGCATGTCAGAGAGTGGTTCACTCAGCCAAGAGACGATCAGACCTATGCTTCCCTCTCTGCTCGAATTATACATCACAACTAGTAGAGTCAGAGTAGGTCTTATTTCAGCTTCCGTGCTCTTTAAGTCCAACACAGAGAGACTAAGACAAAAGCTTTGGCCTCAGAATAACAGAAGGTGAACTCTGAACTCTGTACATGTTCAGCCTTGTCTTTGGAAAGCTCTTTGTGTTACACTGCACATTTATATTTTGCAAGGAAAAGTTACTGAAAACCTCACATCTGTGCCATACTTACATATTTACATAACATATTGTAGTGCAACAATGCACAGTCTTCTTACAAACCAAGCAAATGCACACTAGAGTATTTTAATACGTATATTCACGCATTTTTTTCTTTGAAATAAAATTTCCCTATTAATTTTCTCTTTCTAATTCTTATTATTTGTTTTTCCCTTGCTTTTTTGCCCCAAGAGCATGTCACCCTGCATTTCACTGCACCCATGTGCATGTAACAAATACATCCTTTTTCAGTGATCATTTTATGTAGTGCTC
>JAPZDY010000001.1:13614409-13642050 GCA_029783645.1 Ctenochaetus hawaiiensis
TAAAACCTTAAATTGACTAGTGTAACTGTCCTGTTTTCACAACTTTGAACTCACCCAACTGGAGATTACAGGAAGATTTTTTGACTGGTTGATGAGTGGATTAAAGTTCAGTCGACTAAGATTCAAGCAGAGCTCCAGAACTGACAATGTGAAAACAATGCGACAATGTGAAAAGGGGTTGAGTGAAATCACTCGGATATTTTTATACCTGGATACACCTCTTCTTCTTTGAACTCCCTTTGCTCTAAAACTGTCTTGCTGCCTTTGTATTTCACTCATATCAAACCACATGGGAGGGGAGGGTAAACTCTCCACCAAGTACCTGGAAATGCTGTAAAAGGCCGGCGAGAGGTGTTTTTCACTTGATCTAAAAGCAGTATAGTACTGTGGTATTTTCTACATTCTGTTTTTGCACTATTTTACCCAAGACAGCACTGCTGTAATATTTTTCATGTCATCTCAAAGCAGACGCATACTTAACCCACATGACTCACTAAGCTGAAACGTTTGCTGGTCCTGTCCTACCTGCCATGTTTCACAAGCCAGACTATGTATAAAGATAATGGTAATGTTAGGTAGTTTGTGTGAGAAATAAAAAGTACACTGTAAATACAGCGTATGCGGATATAAATTCTATATATATCTGAAAATTTGTCCAGGATTTATAGTCTTCATCATGACGTTCATATGCCAGAATCATATATACTTTACCAATAGTTGCCATTGTGCAAAAATCCCTCAGTAAATGGAGTATTTTCTGAATGTAACTAATGTTGCTCTTTCTGATTGTTCCTCTGTTTTCTTTGAGAAGACAGTCAGAGTTAATCAGCCAACACTTTATCACTGAAAACACCGGGGAATTGATAATTCAGGTTTTCCCCTCCTGCCTGGGATTCAGTCAATTGTCTTGTTGATAATTCAGTTCTAAAATTATGAATTTTATTAATGCCATTGCCCCCAGTAAGGTAAAGATAGTCTCTGGTAAGAAAAAAAATGACACTGGGGACAAATGCCACACTGGTAAATATTAATGATAGTGAGTGTAAAAAAAGCTGAGCAAATGTTGAGAGTTAAATATCATCTGCATTCTGACCTCTATAATGGGACAATTTGCATTTATAATATTGAACTGAGAAATGCAATGCAGTCTCTCTTCTCTAACATCTTGCCAAAAATAATAATAAACAACTTAATCACCACTTTTGCCTACCTGACAAAATCCTCCTATATCAGAGGCCCCTGATGTTGTAGCCTCTAAATCATACACTGAATTTGCCTCCTTCTTCAAGCTGTCAGTTCCTCCATATCAGTGTAGGGTCTGTATTGTCCTTGCATCCACTCAAAATCACCTCAATTAGCATGACATATTCTGATCCTATCAACTATATAACTGTAGATAAAACTGCAACAGTTAATATCCTGCGTCTTCTGCCTTGGTATTCTCCCTACAGGCTTTTTCAGAAGTGTTTTCAACTGCATGTCATCAGATCTCCTGCAAATAGTCAACTCTTATCTTCTCTCAGGCTGTTTTCAACAGATCTTTGAAAACTGCAGTGACTGAACCACTAATCTAGACAGTTTAATAACAATCCATTACATCTATTATCAAACCTCCCATTTTTAGTAAAATCACTGAAAAGCTTTAAAAGCCTCTTGTCCCTAAAATACACTTCACTCCTGCATTTAACATAGTTGACCACAATATTATTAATAGAAGAGCTGAAAACTGTGCTGGACTTTCTGGCACAGCTTTTGGTTTGAATCCTATTGAAAGGGCACTTTTTGTCAATTAATATTTGCATATCTAAGAATTCAAAAATCCCTCAAGGAGTCCCTCACAGCTCCCTCTTCAAGCTTCTTCTATTTAACATCTACATTCTTCCAATAGCACAAATGATGGAAAACTAAATATCTTACATCATTATGCAGATGACACACTGGCATATGTAATGATATTACCGTGTGACAAAGGTTTCATAATGTGTGCATAAGTGCATTCAATGAATCGGTAATTGAATGTGCCAAAGAAGAATGATTAAATTTAAAACTGCAAACCAGGCCAGAAATCTTTGTGTAATCATGGACCAAATTTTTAACTTCCATATTAAGACATTTACAACTCAGCCTACTATTACTGTAAGAATATATCAAGTATTAAATGACTTTTTCATGTGATGTTCCTTTAATTCTTTAAAGCTGATTTGGTGCAATGCTGTTAAAGTCTTTACAAAGACAGGAAATGTGGATTACATCATTCCTGGCCTCAGATCTTTACACTAACTTCTTGATTAAAAAGTACAGCTGCTGGATTTACAAAGCCATGAATGGTTTTGACTGACCACAATACTTTTTTTTAACTGCTGCTCCAGTGTTAATTATCTGGACTTCTGTCCAGGACATTGTCTGCTTACAGAGTTCAAAATAGAGCAGCAGATTTCAGCTTCTAGGCAACACTCCTGGAACAAAATCCAAGAAAACTTGAGATCTGCTCCAACTCTGAGTTCTTTTAATGAGAGGTTAAGCCCTCTGTTTGCCACTGCATTTTATTAAGTTGAACTGCACTGAAGCTGGACAGTAATTGTCATTCTAGGGTTTAATTTGTCTTGTTCTATTAAGCTTATTTCATCTATAATATTTTCATTTTGTTTACTTTTAAAAATTCCTGTTTTTGTGTGTCTCTTATATGCTGCATTGTGTTCTTTAATGTGTTTTCTTTTTGCCTTTCTTTTAAACAAAGAACAGTTTAAATTGCCTTGTTCTTTAAAGGTGCCACATAAATAAACTTACCTTGCCAAGCCCTAAATACCTTTGTCTGCAACCATCCATCCACTACTTGGACTGTTAGTGATGTTTTTGGTGCTAGTAAAAAGTGCTGTCTATTACAAAGAGGGGATGAAACGTACAACATAACAGAACGATTTGCGAACACTTATAAAAAAATGACATTAATACAGACTTGTATTGACAGTCAATGCACAATTACAAAAGGCACACCATAATAAAATTACAGTTAACTGGTTTAATGAGGTTCAAGCATTGACACTCTTCACAGGAAAGGGCAGAGTCTGCTGTATTTCCTGAGGAGGCAGGGGTCCTTTAACATCTGCAGGAAACTACTGCTGATGTTTTAAGACTTTAAGGCTTGTGAGGAAAACTAATTCTATTGTTGGCACCAAGCTGGATTTCTTAATGTTAGTGGCAGAGAGAATGAACCTAAATAAACTACTTTCCAGTCCACTGAATCTACTAAATCCATCTATCTGTCTATCTGTCTGTCTGTCTGTCTTACAAACCAGAAAAAGGGACTTCCAGCTGATAACATTGTTTAAATTTAATTCCCTTATTTCCATATAAGGACTAAAGTTAAAAGTTTAGATTGTTATTCTGTGTCTCTGCTCTTGGTTTCACTGTTATAGTGCTGTCAAACAGGAGCTCTCTGTTTTTATTATTTTAAAACAAATTTTTGTGTTTTTCTGTTGCTCTGCTTTATCACTTTTTATTCCCTACTGAGGTGCTGAATATAAATTTGTGTTGTTGACAAACTGACTCTGAAATTGTTTCCAAGTTTTAATAACAAATTGTGTAAATGAGGGATTTAGGTTGGATTTTGTCTGCTTAAATAATCTATTGTACAACAGCGACCTCTTGTGGAGGAAGCCCAAAAATTATGATGTGCAATTTCGGGAAAATATGACAACTCGGTTGTTTCTGAAGGAAATACACAGGAACAGAAACAGTCCCTCCACCTGCTATTCTACCATCTCCTGTATGGATTTGTATTCATGCCAAAATGTTTTTTAAAATGCATTTTTTTATTCTGCTATTTTCTTTATAGGCTGCCATGTGTTTACTACTTACATGAATGTGTTGTAAGGACTAGGTCAAAATAAACACCATAAATCTTGATAATTCATGCTGTACAGCTCACAAAGCCAAACCTGCAGAATTTTAGTTTGATTATGGTAGAATTCAAAAACCTTTCTTAGATACCAACATATGTGCACAAATTCTAACAAAGCAACTTGAATATTTCCATTTCATACAATGAAAAAAAATGTATTGAAAACTGAATATATCAGAATTCATTATAATGAATAATTGGATCAAGTTAATATGGTTTAAATGCTACTGTCATACAGTGTAAGATAAAGATAGGCCTTTTTTCAAAATTTAAAGCTACTTTAAGGAGTATATCCCTGTTTTAATACTGCTTTCCTTGAATATAATTGAAGTCAGATGGAGAGTTGTACAAAGATCAATGCAACAGAACTGCTTTTTAATTCAAAGCTGACTCAAGTGACATCATTTGAGGACATTTATCACATTTTAAACAGCTTGATCAAGAAACAAAAAGACTTCACATGAGTTTTTTCACATATACAGTTGTACTTTTTAAAACCTGCAGCACGTTGAAGTGTAATATTGGTGGAGTTTCCCTTTGAGGAAAAATCAAAGGGGAAATCTATTTTTAGGAGTAATTCAAGGATAAATCTACTGATAAATACGATGTTTTCTGTGAAAATGATGTGATGTTTATAATGATACTGAAGAAAAGCTGACCAGTTCACAACTGGCCCTGTTCTAGTTGGCTCTGTCTTTGTAATCCATGAACTCAATGTTCTATGTATTCAACAGTGAAGTGATACTAACTACTAACTTGACACCACTGCCACCTGTGCTGGGTAGTCAGATGGACATTGCACAAGTATGTGATAGATTGATGTGAGTGTGGGTATCCCCATAAAATGACACCACCGAGACTGGCATACAGTAACCCTGCAAACCTGTTTCATGAAAGAATACAAACATTTGGCCTGGCAAAGAAACTGTTGAGTAGCTCCAAGAAGACTTGGATGCACACACATCTGAAGGATTTATTGCTGCCCTGGATTTCACCTCCTTCGTAAGCAATAAATTGTTATCCAAGCGTTATGATTTAGATATGTGTTCTATGTGTTTGTTTGGTTTCACAGGCAAGGATGGGATGATGTCGACGATCTAAATATATACGGTTTCGTTACGTGATATCTTCAAGTGAGGTGACCTCATTTCATGAAAAAAGTTACTCCATTTATAGAATTCAGGGAAAGCATCATATGGTCCTGGTATCTTTCAATACCTTTTAACATACATAAAAAAACTAGATAAATGAATCTATTTCCTTCTACATATACACTAAAAAACAAACATTCCAAAAAATATGTCTTAGCAATTAAATTAAAAATAAATTAATCAACTTGTACAAAACACAACACAACAGATAAACAAGACACTAGAAGAACAAGAAGTGTGGGTAATATAATCATCCAAAAATCAATAAAAGCTCTTTAACAACCCTAAAATGTTCGTTTGCAGCCTATTTACAGCCTGCACACTTAAAAATAGTTCAAAGAGATGAGATATTTTCATGTGCATTACTTTCTTTGTGACATAGGGGTGACCCAAGTTAATGATTTGCGTGCATTTCTTCCCATCAATCCCTGTCAAGTCCTCTTGCACACCAGCTGCATACCATTACTTAGATGGCTCACATTGTGATTGCATGAGGTAACGAGAGCAACTTGGTTGAGTATACTACACATGTGAAAAAAATCTAGCCTAGTTGAAAACACAGGTGGTGCTGAGAGCTGATAAAGACACAGGTCAGCATTAACTATATGGCCCTACAAGTAGTCTAACCTTTTGTTTCACCCAAAAGAGAAACAGCTTGAGCCAGGTGTAGGCCTGCTGGCCTCCTATACCAACCTTACATCCTTATATGGATTTCTATGGAGGTTCAGGGACGTTTCCAATCTACACCCCAAATGTGCTGAACTTATTTATAGTCTAATATTAAATTCAGATATTGACATAGCATAAAATGATATGCTCTATTCGTGGGGTAAAATTTGTTTACTTCAAATTCTGTAATGATCAAATTGAGTAATAACACTTGAATAAGAGACTAAATAGTGGAATGTAACATTATAAGCAAGTTTTTGTAATCATCAGTTGAAATGTAAAAATGAAATTCAGAGCCCCTGCCTCCTCCTCCCTCTCAAACTGTATAAAATTGCTAGAGAACATTAGTGATACAAGGCATATTGTGCAGGGAACCTTAATGACAGAAAGATATAGGTCCTTCTGTGGCACCTATTCCTTCAGTCATGCAGCCATTCCTTTGCCACATTTAGAAAATGTCTTTCATAGTTACCTAATGCACCTTGTGACACTGTGGCAAGGTGATCCACAGCCCGTACATCATACATCATAGAACTGCAATGCTACACATTTAAAAAAATGTTAACTATTTGTTTGTTCAAGCTTGCTTTTTTGAAAATGTCTAAATCTTCACAGTTCCCGACTCTGCTGATGGTGCTGCTTTCACTACAAATGTATATTCTCAAAACAAGGGTGCATCATATAACCGATTTCTTTTAGATGAGAAAAGATATATTAATTCACAAATTCAGCTACCAAAAGCAAAGAAAGGAGGTCAACTGGACATACATTTCAATGAGAATCACAATTTGAACGAAATATCTCTTCTTTATATTTGATAAAGACAAGGTGCATGTGACAGCTCCACAGCTGATGTAAGATATAAAATCAGCAAGTTCTAGTTCAGTAAGTGGGACTTTGCCATTGAAAATAAATTGGGGAGTGTGAGTAAATTTAGTGGGATGATCTGTTTAAATTCAGTCCAACAGCAGTTGCAGTCTCCTGACTCTGATCATCATGCACTTAATGCACTATATAAGAGTCACTAATTCATCCTCTTATCTTTTTGAGAAAAAGTAGTAATCAGCAATGGACCTGCCTTTTTGCATCACTCTCTTCAGGCTGGCTGAGTTGCACCTCTTCACGACCTTTAAATGCTTGCATGAGGTAAACCATAAAAGAAATTGCATTGCTAATAAATTTAACTTGACAGTCACTGCCATTTCAAAGAGTATATGTTTTCACTGCAGTCCCTCTGCATGAGGGTTATCTAATTAGAGATATCTTGACCAATATTATACACATAAGCACCACACACATAAGCATTTTAACAAAAGTCTCATTCAGCATAAGGCATGAAAATGGAACAAGTTCAAAAACAGTGTGAAGATCAGGGCACTTTGCAGAGGTGTTGAAAGATGAGTTAGTAGTGAGTGGTGGTGGAGGTGGTGTCATGCAGATGCCTGTCCCCATCGATGCATTGGTAAAAGTGACATCAACATCAACAGTGAAAATGGCTCATTGATGACCAGGGGAGGGCTACGCTGTATATAAAGGAGAGACCTTTCCTCGCCCAAAAGGCTGATCAACAAGTTTGACTTCTTTGCCACACTGATAGAGAAAATATCAACAAAAACTACAATATTTTTTTCCCTCTGGATATAAGGACAGAAAATCTGGTAAGAATAGCACAACAGTGGATCAGTACATGATTATACTGTTGTGCAATTGAATATCAAAGATAGAGTGTCTTATTTTATAAATAAGTTTTCTAACTGCTAATTAATTTGTTTCAGTTATTCAACATGTTGTCTTTGAGGCACTTGGAAACCTTGATTCTGATACTCTTCCTTGCCAGTTTACACACAGAGGCTAGACCATTGAGGTAAATTTTGTTTAATAAGGACGATTATTGACCTAAAAACAAATCATTAATAAGGAATGAAGGAATTCTTGAGTCAATTGTGGTATTTTCTTTTTCTACAGAAAGAGAACCATCAGTGAGGTGCAGCTCATGCACAATGTTCGGGAACACAAACAAGTGGGAGAAAGACAGGACTGGCTTCAGGAAAAGTTAAAGGACATAATTGTTGCAAGCGCCAAGCCACAACACGGACACAGTGGGAATATTAAAAATCTTTTCCCAGATGATGTGTTTGGATCAAACCTGTGGAAGAGCTGAATATAACCACCAAACAATTAACTACCCTGCATCTTGCCAAACAAAAGCCCCAAAGCAAAATTTGAGGATCCAACAGTTTAACAGTTTTTTATCAGCTGTTATTATTTTGTATGTTTGTCTTTTTTATTGTTAATTTATTTAGTGTATTTATTTTTTTCAGTTTTTACTCATTACTTTGTTCTGTTCGTGTATGTTTCGTTATGTTATTTTCTTTTTATTTATTTATTTTTTATGTGTTTAATAATTAAAATATCTTTATTTAATTAATTTTTTACATTCTTTTTCAATGTTCAACAGTAGAATTAAAGTCACCATTTGGAGCCATCTTACAGAAGAAAAAGTAGACCTTCATCATAAGATTTTTTAAAAGGTCAAGTATTTCTCTTTTTTTCTGTTCTGACTACAAATGTCATGCCATGTCAAAATTTTTTTAATTAAAATTGTTGTTTACTGTATGTCATAATGTGCAAATAAGGACCAACTTAACAGCTAGTCTTACATGTACCATTTGCATTATTTCACTTGCACAAATAGGCTTTTTTCACAAAATTAACTGTAGGACTTGGAAAGTATACACTCTAGATTTTATTGGCAGGATCTTTTTTGCTTTTCCTTTGCTTGAACATAAGTCAAGTGGTCATATACTCTTTCATTTACAAACTCCTACATACAAATCTACTAAATTCTTTCAAGAAGATCTCCTCTAACAAATGGCTGTTTGATCTTCCTCACCTCACTTTTTCTAATTTTTACATGAAAAATCAACATTTGTTCATCCTCAAAACAGTAAACTTTTTTCTTTGTTTTTCTGTATGCCTTTATGGGCTGGAGTCCATATAATTTCCACTCAGATGCTTAGTGAATCTAAAATGTCTGAATTGTATTGATTATTGTGTCCCGTAATACATATTAAGTATCACATATAAAGTATCACATATAAATAACTATATTTTTTCGCATTTTTTTTCATTGATAAATAATCCAAAATTCTCCTTTTTTCCATTTTTTCAATTTCTTCCAGTTTACATAATCTTTTAAGTTTTCAGCTATCTGTACTGATACGTATAATATTGTAAACATTTTTGATAAAACAGGAGGGTGTGGTGATGTAATAGGTGAACATATGCATATGGAATTCATAAATACCTGTGCTCCTTTTCATCTCATTTCCCTTCCAAGCTTGGTTATAACAGATACTACACTTAAGTTGATATGCTTATAGATCTGCCTATCTGCCTGTCTGAATTGTAGTGTATTACTTTTTTTTAATGTACATTTTGTTGTAGCCAAATTGTGCAGTGCTAATCTGTTCAGTACTACATTATCAAAGACTATTTGCAATACATGAAGGACATTTTTAACCTACTACATTCTTTTGCATGTAATAAGATGATAATAAACAGACATTATTGTCTTCTCTAGAACAAAAGACAAAATATTATAATATTAGACAGTAGTTGAGCTTTTTGTAGCCACTGCCCTTCTCATAATAAACTCTTAATTTCCATTACAAAGGCTGGCTCTCTTTATTTATTTCTTACTAGTTTATGAATATCAGTTAGCTCACTGTAATGGATTTTTTAACAATCTACCTACTCCAGGTGAGTGTTAGTGTAACTCAGCAACAGTGGATAGAATTTCTTTTACTGAACTTGGGAGTCTTAATATCATAGTATTGTAAGCAGGTAGGATGGGGCAAAGCATGCGGTAGTTTTGTCCTATCAGCATCAGATAGAACTACAATGTGTCAGTTGTTTGCAGTAATACTATATCACTTTCTTCACTGATGTGAAACATTTTAAACAGTATGACTTTCTACATATGAAGTGTGTTCACCTTAACCCCACAACCACATCCACATAGTTTCTTTGTTTTTTAATTTTCCTCATCTTATCAAAAGTCTCAGCCCCAAGTTGGAAGCAGCGAACATGTGTGCAATATTGGGCTAGAGCATGCTCTATAATTATATTTATTTCTACCAGCTTGCATGTGACTAAATCATGACTGTAGTCCGAAAAATATACTCCAAAGTAGCTTTAGATGTTTTATTTTGCCTTTGATATAATCATACAATAAATTTCATCTTCTCTAGTCTTATAAGAACATCTCTGATCTTAAAAAATAACACTAGGCCTATGTAAGATATATCACAATTTACTATTCAGATTCCATAATTTCCCAGATGGCAAGAAAAGCAGTAATTAATTAAAATTAATTAAAATTAGGAAACAAATTTCCCTTATAATTTAGTCCAAACCAATTTGTTTGTTCCCACAAGCAAGTGGAACGGCAGAGGAAAATTCTTTTATAGTAATAAAAACTTTCAACATAACCGGCTTTGGGGTCTCACGTTTTTAATGAAGTAAGTTTTTAAAAAAAACAAAATGTTATCGCTGGTCGTGACTTATCGCGAGACCTCCTAGAATGACTCAACTCTCGAGTTCCTCTTCGAAAAAAAACATTAATCAGCTGTTGAACCAAATTCATCACCTTCTAAACATTTTGAATTATGAATCTAATTCAGTTTTTCCTAAAGAAATAAAGCCAATAGGAAAAAAAACTATAATCTCCATCGCTTTCTGTGCGTCAGTACGTCAGCCACCAACCGTCGTCACGTTGGACGTCAGCTGGGTGAGTGTTTTGAACGGAGATGTCTGGTTAGCTGGCGAGCGGTTGGGATTACACTACAACGGAAACGTAGCTAACTGGGTAGCTATTTTCTTATATTTTTTCGTATTTGCCGGGAATATGACAGCCTTTATATCAATACTGTTAGGAAAACTTGACTAGTCACACACTTGTCTCAGAATAGTAAATAAGTAGTGTTGTATTATACCACCAGCGACGCCAGCTAATGCTAGCTAGCTAGGTATGCTAACACAGAAAGCTAGCTAACCTAATCGTAGGCTGACTCAGTCTCACAGCAACGTTGACAAAATTTTGTTCGGAGATGTTTAATCCAGCAATTTGACGTCAACGACAACCGTGGTCATCCAGCTCCGTTTACATTCAAGTCGAAAGCACATGTGAACTCACTGACAAACTATTGTTAAACTGACAACAGTTAGCCTGTTGTTGGCTAGTTGGTAGGTTTAACTGACTTGTTGATTTCGCCATTAGCCAGATTATGAAGCGTGAAAGATCCAGACTGGACTCCCCTCTGTGCGGGTGATGGCAGCGCGTCTGCAGTCATATGACAGTAACTCCAGTGACACCGAAAACTGGGAAAGAAAATCAACAAGCCGACCTCGCAAACTCTGCAAGCATTCGAGGTGAGCCATTTGAAAATCTGTCAGACCACATGGGGATAATCAGTAGTAGTAATTTAGTGTTAGTCACTGTTATGTTAGGATTGATTTAGAGAGTAGTCAGGCATTTGGTACTCAAACTGAAAAGCCTATAATAGAGAAATATGGCTAGAAAGTACAGAATATTAGATAATTACTCAAAGTTGTCTCAGATATATAAGAAAATTGATATCAACATCTGTATTCGTCTGTCAGTCAAAGAAGAAGGCCAAACAGAAAATACAATGTCAAAGCTAATAGTAGATGGGTCCGTGCCACCACAAAGTCCTCGACAAGAAGAGACAGGCAGTGGAGTAAAAATTTATGTTTAGTGACAAATCATTCATTTGTCACTGGTCTTAGATTCAATAATTTCTTGTATATCACTGGGTTTTATGGGACCATTTTGGAAATGCTACAGATCAGTTAACAGTACTGTTTTATGCTACTATTTAATTTGACACTACTATTGGTTGTTTTGTTTATATACGGTTTATCAAATGCATTTTATGAAGGACAATTTTTTATGATGCTCTAGAATGGTAAATATCACATACTATGATAGATTTTATCTGTGCTACCAAAGCTATTGTGTGAAAAGCAGTGTATTACAAGATGATTATCTGCAGTATGTCATATCTCTATGACTAATGAGAGAATTACTCTCCAAAATAGCAATGTAATTTTAAAAAAGAATCAACGATTATCTCCCCACCAAAATATAATAGGTCTCAATAAGAATGTACACAATTCATTATGTCAGTAGCCTCCATGACGCACACAGAATGGTAGAACAGATAGGCTGAAAGAGTGGAGACATGTCCGTTTGATCAATTAGGCTGAGGGGGTTGTACCTGTGTACCTGTGATGTTTGCTTATGGGACCAGCTAAACAGCTAGTCTAACATGTGCATATAGTACATGTAAGACCAGCTGTTTTGTTGGTGTACTGAGTGCAAACCCACCCTGGGCTTATACCGACTACTACACATTATTACTCATAGGCTTCGCCTACCATTATCCCTTTCTCCCTTTTATGAAATAAATAACATAAAAGCTGATATTTTTCTGGTCTTCAGTAGATTTGACCTGTCAGAAACTAATAATAAATGATTAGATCACAGAAAATCTCCTCAAGCTCTGGTGTCTCTAATTTTGGTTTTGAGTTAGATAAGACATCGAAGGTGATGGCATCATGACTTGGCTGTGTATTGTGTGTGTGTGTGTTTTATTCTTATCACAAGCTTACAAAATGTGCTACATATGTTTTTTTATGTGTTTAAGGTCTCATGTGAGCTGATTGGAATAGATGTACAATAATATTTGTAGTGATTGTTATTACTCCCCTATCTATTGAGAATAGGTTGTGCGCAAACTAGATGAGGAGAATAAACAGTCATAAACATGTGAGGAAGTCTTATGTTCTAGTTGTTAACATGTCCTTTAAACATGCTCTGAAATAGTGTGCATAACATCTGTCAAGCTCTTGAGTCTGTCCAGCCGGAATGGGTGTGCCTGTGTGTCAGTGTAACTTTACAGCTATGAAATAAAAATATCCTGTGGCCCTTAGCAAGAAAGGAATGTTAAGTATGCCTTTGTCTTGAAAAGCAGCAGTCAAGCCCGAGCATCTCGAGTGGAGGCTGAACAGAGGAAGATGAGCCTGCATGGTGCCAGTGGAGGCTGTGACCGTTCACGTGACCGCCGCCGCTCCAGTGATCGCTCCAGGGACTCCTCACATGAGAGAGAAGGCCAGCTCACCCCCTGCATTCGCAACGTCACCTCACCCACCCGCCAACACAACAGCGGTGAGTGTGCATGGAAAGAATAGAGGGCTTATATGGATGTCATGTTAGAGGTGCACTGCTCTTGGCAGCTCTTGTTGAGAACAGCTGACTGCATTTATCAACCTACAGCTCCGACATGTTTAATATCTCTGTTGTTTTTGGCTCTAAATGGATCAGGTCAGCACTAATCCACTTGTTTATGTCTCAGCCAAGACAGCCTGTAATTTGATTATCTGGATAAAAAACAGATGTTCTAAGTAGTATAGCCTGGCTATTTTAAATTAACGATGGAATATGACTAAAATGGACGCTAAAAAGGTACCTTATTTGGTTGGTCAAGAATGTTTCTCGTGGATGTAAAAACCCCCAAATCAGCATGCAAAATGATTAGGATTGGGTAAAGTTTGCATTTTTAGAGTACTGATATGGCAATAAAGGTCTAGTTTCTAACTGAAACTAGAAACTGAAACTGAAGTACCAGGATTTCAATTTTGTTGTCACAGTGCTTGCATTCAATAATCTTTTCCTGTAAATAAATGGGTGGTTTCCTTAGGGTATCCGTGTTGCTTTGGCCAGTTTGCATTACAAAGAGAGTGTGGTCTGCATGAAGTTTTGAAAAGTGTTTTGACACCTTTCAGGTGGCTGTTGCCCAGGATCACTGTGACTTAAACAATCTGCAGTCTTGTTTTCTCTCTGATCTCTATAGTAGAGGTGCACTATAATTTACAGGAATTTGACAATGATTGATTTATCTAAGTCAGTGATCTTTAACTGACGTTATTTGTAACAATAGAAAATGTCAATAATTAAGTTGTTATTTGTTTCTGATCGGATATTGTTATGCTTATCTGTCAGTAGACCGTGAACGAGATGGTGGTCCATCATCAAGACCCAGTAGTCCACGACCTCAGAGAGTTTCTCCCAGTGGCTCTAGCAGCAGTGGGGTGGTGAGCAGCCGCAACAGCAGCCTGTCTAGTACTGAAGGCACTTTTAAAAGCTTGGGAGTTGGAGAAATGGTTTTTGTCTATGAGAATCCCAAGGAGGGAGGAGCGAGTGCCACTGTCGGAAACCGAAATATTAGGACCTCAGAAAGAGTCACTCTGATTGTTGACAACACGCGCTTTGTAGTAGATCCTTCAATCTTCACTGCACAACCCAATACCATGTTGGGCAGGTACAGTATGTTTTTAGCATTGTTATTATATGTCCTTACATATTATACTTAGATAAAGAATATCTGAGAGTTTTAACTAATCAAGAATGTATAAATTAAATGGTTATGAAAATAAATGTAGATATAAAAGAACAATGGAAATTTTGGACTTCAGAGAATAAACCTAAAATAAAGCTTCTTTATTTCAGAATGTTTGGATCTGGAAGAGAACATAATTTCACACGGCCCAACGAGAAAGGGGAGTACGAGGTGGCTGAGGGCATTAGCTCAACAGTTTTCAGAGCAATTCTGGTCAGTCTCCAATCTTTCTCTATTTCTATGAATGTTGTTAGACTAAAAACTTAAATTCTTCACAGTATAGCACAACATAGTTCAAAAGCAACATAAACTGTCACACATTAGTGTCACACTTATATATATATTGTTATATGTTCTAATAGTCTTAACACAGATACACTCTAACATCTTTCCTCTGGCTGACTGCATGTTATTTTTACTCAGAAACTACATCTTAGCCTGCTTGTAAATGTTTGACATACTGAGTAATAAATGTGTTATGCAACCTTTGAAGTCTAACCTGTGGAACTTGAAAGCCTGGTCCACATGCACATGGGTTTTGATAAAATGCACAGTGACCAAAATCAGTGACCTTGTTTTAGGTGACTGATCAAAAATCTTTTGTAAAACTCTTTCCATGGTAAAGATATTAAGAAACTCTATTTGCACTTTTGATGTGGAGTCTGTAGTTTTTGGCCTGTGATGAGCGATTGTGTGCCATTATTCCCCCTGCTTGATGTCAGAATGACTTTACATAAAGCGGTATCGTGCTGGTAACAGAGCAAACATTTTTGGAGACAGTCTGACCAAATTTTGTAACTAGGAGCACCAGCATGAGCCACGAAAGCAATAAAATAATAAATCATAAATGAGAACAAAAAAAAGCATTTTTAGGTCAGTCATCTTCCTCACTTTACCTGCAAGACCCGGTCTGCCCCAAGGAAAGAAAAAGACTATGTTAGAGGACCATAACATATGCAAACAAGTGACCCATGCTTTGAAGTTCATACACTTAACTGATAAACCACGTCTACATTTCTGTCCACAGTCTGCATGCTTGTTCTCTCTGTGTCCCTCTTAGTCCTGGCTAACCTTGCTAACCTTGCTAACAGACTTTTAACATGTTTGCACATAAATAAATATGATGACTTTTACCCTGTATTTGGCTACAGAGGTGTGTGTGACCCTACAGAGGTCACAAGTACATTTAAAACTCCCACCACACAGATTCTGCCACCAGAATTGCCTGTTTTAGACAAGAACTGGTCAAACTTTGATTGCAGGTAGCCAACCAGTAATTGCCTTTTTCAGGCCTCATATTGGTCAACATAGCCTGTAGAGATAAGATATTAGGGCCGTAATGCTGCCTGTCGGTTTGGCAAAATGTCACAATACTACATTAAAATATTAAGAATTAATTGGATTTGTTATAAAATGTTTTGATAGCCTTGAACATTTAAGTGTAAAAAAAACCCAAAATACACTTTTTTTAATTGTATATTTTATCTGAGTTGAGTTAATGGACTCACCACAGTGTTTGAAATGAATACCTTCTATGTGATTTCTGTCTAATTGTCAGGATTACTACAAATCTGGGATAATCCGCTGTCCTGACGGAATCTCCATCCCTGAGTTGCGGGAGGCGTGTGACTATCTATGCATCTCCTTCGACTACAGCACCATCAAATGCAGAGACCTTAGTGAGTGTTTCCTCTTGGGCAGTGAAGCGAGTAGTATTACCCATTAATGGTAGCAGTCTGAGTCAGTGTAAACAAAAAGCTGCTCGCCACTTTCACCCTTAACAGCCTTACACAATCCAAACCACGTCTAGCAGCAAAGAAAGTGCACAAGTCTTTTCTTTTGTGGGAAAGAAGTGTTTTGTGAAGTTGTGGTTTATATTCTCTAAGAACAAGAAGAAGTTCTCCCCAGAAGTTTGACTCATGGTGGACAGGTTGGAATGCTTTTATCAGTTAGATCATGTTTTCTAACTGATAATCTCTTGTCATCAGGTGCCCTGATGCATGAGTTGTCCAATGATGGAGCTCGGCGACAGTTTGAGTTTTACCTGGAGGAAATGGTTTTGCCTTTGATGGTGGCCAGTGCCCAAAGTGGAGAGAGAGAATGTCATATTGTAGTTCTAACTGATGATGATGTTGTTGACTGGGATGAAGAATATCCACCGCAAATGGGAGAAGAGTATTCACAGAGTGAGTAACTACTAATACAGAATACAGACAAGTCTGTGCACACACGAAAGACAGAAATGTGATTAAGAATTGTTGTTTTGTTTCTTTTTGCAGTCATCTACAGCACAAAACTATACAGATTTTTCAAGTATATTGAGAACCGAGATGTTGCCAAATCAGTTTTAAAGGAGAGAGGATTAAAGAAAATAAGACTGGGCATAGAAGGTAAGATGAATCCTCTAATGATAAATATTGATGTTTTAATCTCCTGTGAGTGCAGTGATTAAATCACAGTTTGTAGTGCTGACAAGACAACAGAATCAAGCCAAAGGTTTTTGTAATAGCAGTGTAATGGCACTGTATAAAAAAAATTCTATTTTAAAAGTTGTACTTATATCATGCAACAAGGCTGGCTTTATTAACTTGCTGCAGATTGGTTATGACAGGAAAAGTGTATGGCATCTGTTTGCTGGTGTCAACATAAATAAAAGGCAAAGTGACACAAAAGGAGTCAAGCATTCAAATCAATAGTTTAGTAGGTGATGGAGGACAAAATGACTACAGAGTAGCCACAAAGGAGATGTTGTTTAAAGACAGGGAAGACAGCCAACATCAATAGTGACTGCTAGTTGTAATGCCCATGTTTTGTGTTATATGAATAGACAAAAGTCCAAAACAAAAGTCTTTACTTTCTGAGCGTTCAGTAAAACTGTGAGTTTCTGCTGGTTCTGCTGCTTCACATAACCAAATTTAAGGTGTAAAATTAATTGGTTGGACACGAGCTGAAAATGTTCAAATGGCTCCAAAATAAACCCAGCCATTGAAACTCAGGGAAATTAATATAAGAATTACTTCTAAGTGTTGAAATATCATTAGCTTATGGAGCCCTTCAACTACTGGTTAGTGAGCTTTTTTCCCATGTTTTCACTGTTTTTGTACGTTATGTGAGCAAAAACTTTTAACACAAACTTAGCTAATGATTTGTTCATACTGTTCCTTTGACAGGCTACCCTACATACAAAGAGAAAGTCAAAAAACGTCCAGGAGGTCGTCCAGAGGTAATTTATAACTACGTCCAGAGGCCTTTCATTCGCATGTCCTGGGAAAAGGAAGAGGGTAAAAGTCGCCACGTGGACTTCCAGTGCGTCAAGTCAAAGTCCATCACTAACCTGGCGGCAGCAGCAGCAGACATCCCCCAGGATCAGCTGGTGGTGATGCACCCTGGCCCCCAAGTGGATGAACTGGACATCCTGCCTAATCACCCACCTAGTGGGAATCACTACAGCAACAACTACAGTAACGAGCCTGATCCTGATGCACCTTCACCTGCTGTCTGAGGACACAGTTGTCCTCTTTCAATGCCTCTGCCCCTCTCTTACTCCTCTAGTCCTACTCCCAGCATGCTGCAGCATGGAGCGCCAGGGGCACCATTACCATATTGCCTTGACACCTCCTTTGCAGCCTTAGTGCATCAAGAACCTGGTTGACTGTAGAGAAAGAAATGTGAGGGACATAAGACTGGTGAAAGAAGTGTTCACTATAATTTTCATTTTGTTTTTTACTTACCAAAGGAATTTATTTTTCTGTTTGAAAAAAAAATCAGTAAAACATTTATTATTAACATTATTATTTACAATGTTACTGTACCTTAATTTGATGGGTTTGGCCGAGCACTCTTGTAGTGTCACTGTTTCCTCACGGGTTTTATTTCACTGATGAGTTTGATTTTGATTCTCTCGGATGGCCTAACTACTACATGTGCTTTGGAGGAAAGAATACAAGAGTTGCAGTAGAGAAAATTGGAGAAAATTCTGGTCACAGAAAAAATCAGTCATCACCACTTAGTGTCATGATCTCCAGTTGAACTTCTCTCAGATGTCTTTGCATCTTGTAATTGGGTATGTAGTCATTGGCTGGATCTGATATGTGATGTTATGCTCCTCCCACAGCCAAGATATTAAGCAGAGCACAGGCTGTTGTGGTCAGAATCTTTTTGTGCAAAGCTTGAAATTGTTGTTTAAAAATTAAAATGTTAAATCATCAAATAAAGACATCAAAATAACTTTTTCCTATATCTAATTTTTCCTGTAAAACCAGTCGATGTTTTAGTAAGAGCTATGACGGTTTGGGTCCCAATAATGTGATGAATAAGAAAGGAAAAGAGTGAACAGTGATGTACACTACAAAGGGAAATCTTAATTTGGAAATGGATCCCAATCTTAAGAGAGAATGAATAATAGATGAAGACAAAGTAAAAAATACAGGTACTTTAGTGTACTGAATTTTTAAATTTAAGAGTACAGAAGCAAGCCAAGGAGAGCTTTTGACTATAAGTCACATTAGATGCTTTATAGAGTCAATGCAGATGCAAAATATAAGCAAAAATTTAATATTTAAAAAAATTCAGCTAGAGAAAACTTAGTGATGTATGTATCCCTACACTAGCCTCATTGTATATTGAATAAATAAAACTTAAACAGCAAGTAACTGCACATGAAAACTTGAAGAGGATCTTCAGGTGAAGACATCTTTTAAGCATGACTCTTCATTTCTATTTTCTGTATATCTTACTTCTGGAACATTCTTTCAAAATATTACAATGTCTTGTAGGACTCTTCAATGTACCTGGTACCAGAGCACATTTTTAAGACTCTGCAGTCATTCTGTCAGGTATGTAGCTCCTTTTCTTGGACACCTAGGTGATGGTAAGAGCAGAGCTGTCAGCTGATCACCACAGGGTGCTGGGTTGGATCATCCCCCCTTGAGCCATCTCATCTGCTTGTGGGCTTACTCCTCTGCAGCAGGTGTTAATGCAGGTATCCAGTAATGATGTCAGACATGCAGGCCAAGCAATCTGCAACCACACCAGTTTCAAGTCTTGATGTCCCCCAGCTTGTCCTATGGGCTAAAAGCCCTCAGCATCAACCTTTTTTCCATCCTGCAGTGCTTTAAAAACATCCTCCTGGACAGGGCTGAGACTGCCACCTCCTGTGATTCTTAGAAGTCTATATTGTTGCCACCAGGTTCTCCAGACCTGCAGAAAAACATAGATGAAATATCCCTCTTGAACGCCTTTTTACCCACTGAGATCACAGTTGATATGTCCATTCTTTTATCAAGGAAAGGAAAAAAGATACAACATTAACAGTGAGATACAACATAAAATGTAACACAAGAAACAGCAAAAAAAGAGAAAAAGGAAAAATTGTATAACAGGATGTTACAACATGACCTAATTATCCAGTAAAGGACAGTTTTCCCTGAAAATGACTGCATATATTCGACCTCTTTCATCCAAGGGTTCATGAAACTGAACCAGCAGCTTTGTGTGATGCATGAGTCATTTTGTTTTATTTTTAACTTTCAGATAATCGTCTTGATCTCTCTCATCTGTAGCTCTTAAAGCAGACAGCCACAGACTGAGACAAAGACAGGTAATGGATGAACTATCCACAAGTAAATGAATAAATTAAAATAATGAAAAATAAAATAAAAAATAAATAAAATAAATATAAACATAAATAAATTAAAATAAATAACCCTGCAGCATAACACTGCATTGCAATAGATCAGACCACTGTACCTTAATCAATTCGGTCATGGACAACAGTCTTATGTAAATATGTGCCAGAACACTTAATCGAGTGTGGTGTTATCCCTTCTGTAAGATACTTACTTAACCTCTGACAGTCTGCTAAATGAGCAATATCATCTTAATGACAGAATTCATTAAATAATGTTGTAGCAGCTCTTGAAGTAAACAAGCCAAAATGGCAGTGGCCCTTAGAGGAAAAGAGAGCATATTCATGTGGAATGTAGTTGTGCTTTAATATATTAAAGAGATATATGTTCACTTTAGCTGTGAATAGTGCTGCAACCCTATGATCAAGTACTGAGGTGTATTATGAAATAATACGATTACTTTAATTAGCATTACACTTTTTTAAATTAGCAAAAAACAGTATCATTCTTCAAGAAACACTGCAGACAATAAGCAAGGGATGCTATCTTTTGTTGTGTTTTTTTAGAGCATGTTGGCAAAAAATCTTCATCATCTATATTTTGAATTTCATCCTGCAGAAAAGTGAAGATCTCATCCCAGAACAAAGTCTTCAAGAACTTGGGATGATGTCAGTCCTCACTAAAGGATCAAAAACAAGCATTTTTTTCTTTTTAAAAGGCAACAGTGAAGACAGCAATTGTAAATTACGATCTATTTATTGCACTACACAACACCAGCAAATCACTTAAGGTAGGCAGGTACAACATTATTCCAAACAAGGCAATACTGACAACTGGACTGAGTAGACAAACAGAAGTGAAACTAAAGCAGCACATCTGGGAACATCTTGAAGCAGAATTAAAAGCTCAATAAGCTGACACTCCCAGCAAACAAGACCCAGAAGAATAATATAGACCACACATCTTATTAACCTGCTTGACAGTCAGTACACACACTTGAATGAGACAGCTACGAATCAGACATAACATATAAGGGGAGGCTTAACTTCAATCAAGAAATGATACGCCCCTTTAACCTGAGAAATCTTGACTTTGTAGATTAAAAAACTAGTTGAAAGACACAATTTAACAGGACATGTGCGTGTTTTATACGTGAAGATCAAATCAGTCTTGCATTAGACATGGTGATCCATCTGATAATGACATTGCATAGTAGACAGAATCTGCTGTTTTTGTCCTGTAAAAGACTCCTCATCAGTGAGGTTAAAGGCTGTGCTTTGTAGCTTCAGTCTACAATTGATTTGTCACCTAGAAAAAAAAATCTCATAAAGTAAAACCTGTTTTATAAATACATTTTCAGATTTATCATAGCAGTATCCAGAAATAGACAGATAAAGCAAAGTCAGTCTTAAAATAAAACAGTTGAACAGAGCAAATAGATGTCAGGGGAAGTCGCACACCAGTTTTCAAATTGTCCAACACAGTCACAGGAGCTTTTTATTGGCTCTGGGGATTAAGGCATAATTTCAGTTTCCAGTGCAAAATCCTCAATTTACTAATCAACATAATCCCTCTTTTTTTAGTCCCATTACAACCTTGTAATTAGCCTGGTTTCAAACTTTTGCTGTTACATAACAGCACCTCTGGTTTCATCAGATTAAACTGAATGCCTCTTTAAGATGTGCCAAATATAAATACAGAAAAAAAAGGTGAGGTACAATGCAACAAAAGTTTCTGGGGTAGGTGGAACTGATGAAGCTGCTGCCACACTGTCGAAGCCCTGTGGGAGCTGTTGTTGAAGGTTAACAAAGTCATTGTTCACTTATCTTAATATGACAAAGTCATATTAAGTCAAAGTCAAGGTCTTATTATCAAGAAGAAAGCATATTTATTTGAGAAAAATGGAAAGAACTCAAATATAAATGTGTTCAAGGCTTTAGAAGGAGGGATAAAAGAAATCATATATGAGAAAAGTCAAAGAAGATAATGGACCTGACACTAAGTAAAAGAGGGGTGTGACTTTGATCCCTGATACATTATATCATCAATTATTTTTTGCATAGTAATATTTAACAACTCACTTCCAACACAAGATGAAAAAACATTTGTTTTAAAAATCCATTTTGAAACTGAATTAGGATTTTTTTTACAGTTAACAAAACTTTAAAAACTATATATCACTAATATATGTATATAAATCAGTTATTATTAAAATAATAATTTGGATGATAATTATTAACAGTGTGATTAGGACACAAAATATAAAGGAGCAACTGCAGGTTTTTCTTGTCACAGTCCTTTCAACCTCATACAATTTCACATGAATTTCAACTGATTCACAGAACAATAGCAAGTCGACAGGATGAACACGCAAATCAAAATGGAGACAGTGATCCATGTGGATCATAAACTGATCATAAATATATAAAAATAGAACAATAAGAGCTCCACCCTGTATAATAAGAGGTTCCTCTGGTCAGTGTACTTCATAAATCTACTGTCAGGAGACACATGTGTTCTGCCTTTTGACAAGAGGCACATGGCAGGTTATATTAAAATTGTATTTATTGATGAAAAACAAATTTCCCAGAAAAATGAGAAACCTCCTTCCACTTTCATTTTACAATAGGAAATTGCTTCCTAAGTGGTCCTCTGAAAAAATCAATTTCAAAGGAAAACAGTTCCTCTCTGATAAGAATCAGAGCGGCTGAATGCTGCTGTACCTTGGTTTAATTATTTGTCTGAACCAGCAGTTGTGGTGAACCTGCAGGTTGGCTGAAGCTCAGGAGGTGAAGCAGATCATCTGCTTATCAGAACAGTTGTTTTTTCCTCCAGCCTCCATGTCAAAGTGTCCTCAGAAAGATACTGAGCTCCAAATTGCTCCTGATGGCTGTGCTCTCTGTCAATGAGCAAATATTCAGCATCCTGCACTGTTTTCTTCTTTGTACTGTTTTTAAATGAGTATATCTCAAAAGGATGATCAAATTCTTATTTTTTGCTTTGTCTGTGTTTTACAGCTTTTTGAAATCAGGGTTGAACATGACTTCACCAAAAGAAACTAGACTCTTGTCAGGAAAGTTTGGGCCACCACCTCCTCTCACCACATGCTGGCAGTAAAACACAACAAACACATCAAATCTCACCACTCACCAACACACTCTTATGCCACTAATATAAGAGATTTGGAGTGTGTTGATCTTTTTATTGTCAGTAAAACTGTAAATTGTCAGAAACAACACTTCACAATCAGTATTTGGATTTCCTGGTAAAAATAATAATATATATGAGAATTAAGAGTGATTGATTGGATCGGGTTTTATTGTATGATGGTGCCATAAAGACTGGATCTGTTTATTTGATCAAGATCAAAGGCAGAAATATGTCTGAAGTGCAAACTTAATATCTGTTTTTCTTCTGTGGTTCAGTTGTTGTGGTTCACATATTTTTGCAATTTCAACATTTAGCAGAATTTTATGGAAGAACAACTGGAATAATTCAGAATATACAACGGAGACTAATGTACATGTTCAAATGAGCAAGTATGAGTGTCACCACACCAAAAACATAAAACATGAATTTAAATGTAAGCAATAGTATCAGAAATGAGCTGTGAAACTCATTGTTTAGATTTTGGGCTTTTATCCCTTTGTTTAACAGCTGGGCGAGGACCGTCTGTGGTGTCTTCTAATTTAATAAAATTCAGGCAGAGAGATGTGAACATGCAACTTAAACCTTATTGGACTCCAAACCAGTCCAACCATCTGCCCTTTTGGGGGATAAAGTGTCAGTGTGCCACATGTGGATTTGTGGAAAATCCAATTAAAAGTGTGTGGCCTATTTTATGCAGCATTTTCTGAATCCTAAAATAAAGTCTTCTATGTAATTAAATAACATTGTTAGTTATAATGTCCACACAATAAATTGCAAGGTGGTTGCACTGCTCCATTTTGCTTTTGTTTAACAGTTTCTGCACTTTTCAGGATTAAAAAGAATCTACTTTGGCTTAATCTGTGTAGATATGCTCCACTGATGTAACCATAACTGCAAAAAAGACTAGAGATCATTTGGATACAAAACAGAATAACTTTTAAAGTTTAATCATATTAAAAGTTATACACATAACAAAATAATAAAAAATGAATACCTCTGCAGATACAAGCTGACAATACAAAATGCTACAAGACTTTGTGACACAAAACCAAAATCACATGAAATAAGTTCAAAATGAGTTAGATGTAGATATGGGCATCATTAGAAAAATGCAAGACAAAAAAAACCACACAGGCATAACTACACAATGTGAAACCAGAGATGAGGAAGCAACTCAAAAGGTCAAGCGTCTCAGTCACACAGAAGTAATCTGAGACGAAAAGTGCTAATGGGGAGATTTGTGTGTGTTGATTGAACAATAGCCGAGAATCCATCAAAGGCATCATACTCTGCTACAGTGGGATATAAAAATATAGAAATGTGATTTAAATGTTAGAATTTTAAACAGCATTACATGTATTTGAGATATAAAATCGTGCGGTCTCATGCGGAGATATTCAATGGAATTAAATTTGCATTAAAAGCTAAGAATGTAAATGCATTATGGGATTACAGGCTGAGATTTCTGAAAATGGAGAAACACAAAGCTGTATTAGTTCTGTCTGTACTAATGTAAAAAAGTCCTTCAGTGCAAACTCTGGCCTTAGAAAAGGTCGGTTGTTTGTTATCATGAATCACAGTGCGGCTGCTCCATCTGTCGGGAGTGAGTCATGCTGACGGTGTTTGGCGTAACCGGGGGCATGTCGAGGTTGAAGTGTTTGGGTTTCATGGTGATATTTGGTTCAAAAAGACTTTCTCTGACTAAACTCTGTTATCATGAGCACAGGTCACGCTGGTGAAATCTGTGAGGCTGTTGAATCTAAGAGACTGAATCAAATGGTTTAATCTGATCGCAGACCAGCCAAAACAGTCTTATGACTCCATGTTTTTGTCCACAGCTGAATGCTTTTAATTTTCATCTAATTTAACACAATTTGTTTGCTCTATTTGTAGAAACATGTGTTATAAATATATTCTTTTAAATTTATCAGTGTTTTGAAACATACTGAAATTACACTGTAATGGTAAAACACGGTTTCTTCAGAACTTTTAAACAAGCATCCTTTCTCTCAGAAGGCTCCGTTCCTTCACACAGCCAGACAAACAAGCTGCCACCAGGTGAGTAATAGTAACCCTGGCATGTGTTTGATTTTAGCACCTAATCAAGTACCATAACTTTGATTAGGGTCATTGTAGTACAAATCACAAGCTGTATTTAAATGGTTGTGTACAAATAGCAGAAGAAAAGGCAGAGGGTGGTTTTAGTAATAAATGCTGATAAGCTGGTGTAAGTGACAGAATTAAATGTATTTGAGCCACTCAAGAAAGAGTAGAGTGGGGAAAAAGTGTGTTAGCATGGCTCTTTAAAAGCAAACAGGTGCATTACAGTCACTGCTTTTAAAAAGTCAGAATGGAAAGAAACAGATATTATATTTGAGACAATGTATTATTTACACAATTAATATTTCATTTTTTAAATATCAGAGTTATTATCAATACCAGTTATCACTGACATCCCTTGAGGAGAGATCTTTGACCAAATTTATCATATACACTTGATGTCATCTTACATGTATTTATGTTTAATAAATCTTATGTCTCACTAACATGAAACCAGCAGCTCCATCTTCCATTAGCCAATTCATACGAGCTGAGCTGAGCTCCATGATAATGAGAGAGTGCACATGTATGTGTTTATTATACCCATTAATAATAGACAAGGGGCCTCTAGCCTCCCAGACATGCAGTATACATTTAAGATGTGACCCCTCTGCTGTTAACGAGCTTTCAGGCCTCCTCTCCAAAGATGGAGAGTGTCTCTGTGTGACTGAACTCTGTTGTGGGCTCCTGTCAGATGTTTCTAAATGCTAATCAGCTTCCCTGTTATTCAGGCTCAGACCTTTAGAGAAGCACCACCAATCACAGCATCATAATTGTTGCCTCTTTTACTACTTTGTGTGCACAAAAGAAGTTAGAAAAAAGGCTCAAGAAAAAAGCTTCAATCCATTTCCATTCAAGTCAGAGGAAGAATTACTTTTTTTTTTATCAGTGTGAGAGCTTTTACCGTCTCAGCAGTGTGTCAGTTCTGCACAGCCACATGTAGGCAGTTTATTTTAACCTCTAGTTTTACATTTTCACTGTAATAATTAATGTGATGTTTTAACTTAAACCTTGACTTTTGTAAGTAAAGCAGCTGGAACAAATACAGTTTTCTGGTGTGTCCACTATCGTATTGGGCATTATCTTCACTAAGAATTGTAAATTCATTAATTACCTAAAGCTTCCAGACAAACACTGTTGCAAATGACACATGGAAGAACTAAAAATGACTGAGCTGACTGACAAACCCTAACCTCTGAGGCATATTATTGTATGAGTAGCAACATGGTACACAATGCCACTGTTATAGCTTATATTTAACCCAAACAAATAAAGTTACAATAAGAAAAAAATTGCTTAAAAATGTAATAGTTTGTTATGATAGTGAGATCTGTCTCTAAGATGGAAAGCACCTTTCAGAACTATAAAACAATCAGACAAAACTGTACACTTATATGAGCATTAAAAAAAGTTAATAATAGCACTTAAAAATGAGGTCAAAAGGGTGTATGACATAAACTGTTTGGCTGTACAATATTTTGACTTAATGCCTGCTGGTCTTTCATCCTTATTGCAGGGAGTTTTTCAGTAAGTTCATCCTAAGACCCATGACTAAGGAGTTAATGTAGAGCTCATGTTGCATTCTCAGTGTCATGGACTGATCTTGCCTTGTTTTTCAAATGTTACTGAGGAATTCTTTTAAGCTCTAACTGAGATTTTAAAACCTTTTGTATTGGCAACCAGAATAACAGTGGCACAGTTTCTGTTAAAAAGCTAAAAATGCATAAGATGAAATGTGGACATTAACAGCTGCTTCTGTCATAATGTTTAAATATACTTTGCAGTAAACAGGAGCAACAAGTAGCCACATTTTTTGCTGTGTTCACCCTGTTTCAGTCTCCACTGCACACTCTTTTTTTGTTGTTGTTGTTGAAAGGAGGAATGGTGTGACCCACAAAAGTCCTGCAACATTATCCATTCCCATTGTATGTGAAACCAAACTTTACCATTAGGTGATAAGGAAGGAAGAGGTTACAGCAATTGTTCTGAGGAAAGATCTTGTGATTTTTGCCCGGAGCAGAATCCATTCACTTTCATGAAGAGGAAGATAATTTAGTGAATCTCAGGAACACCCAGACGTCTTTATGAGTTTTTCTGTAACTGATACACCAAGCACACCCATGAAATCCTCTGTTTTGCACCAGAAGAGAATGTCTGGGTGTTGTTGGAGGAGATAACTGAGCCAACCTGCAGAGTTGCAGTACACTTACAGCTCTTTTATGTACTTGTGGGTGTGGCACCTTTTGCCACAGACATGAAGCTATTAAACACTTGTAAGATGTAATGTGGTGTATATTTCCACTGGATCCTGAGACACGTTGATTCATGGTCCAACTCTTTAAGGCATCCCCAAGAGTTTGTTGATATTCTAAATGAATTACATTTGCAAAATGAATTTCACATAAAGTATCTTGTGAATATGTTTAACGCTGTCACTCAGAGACTAATGTTTAACAGTGTGGAGCAGTAATGTAATGTAATTGCTCCGTTTCTTCTTATTATTATTACGCCCAAACAAACCTTAATTTGACACCCTAAACATGCTCAAAAACTCACCAAA
>JAPZDY010000001.1:13650792-13718866 GCA_029783645.1 Ctenochaetus hawaiiensis
GTGCAGGCCTAATCCATAATAAAAATAACCTTTGGTTGCACCCCTAATCCATTACATGTTTAGTTATATTGTTAATGGCACCGTGGAGTGTAGATGTGTCTGAAAATCTCCTCTCTTAATCTCCTCCCTGTAAGACACATCTTGATCATTTCTTTTTTTTTGTCCTTTTAAAGAAAGCTCTCTCCAAGACCTCAGCTGCAGAACAATAAACAACCAAATGCACACAGACACATCACAGCTACTGAAATTAGGTAGATGTAGTCACATCAGTTAACATGAGCAGCCTGGAGCATTTTAACAAAGCAGCTCTCTGCTGCACTGCACACTGCAGCTGTTATAATTTTCTCTAAATCTAAAAACAAAAAAAATTTCAAAGCTCCAGTTTCTTGCCAAAAGTTCATGTGGCATTTCAATAATTTTAAGCTGAAATAACTTACAAAGAGCTTTTCCTTATTGTCACAAACTTGTACCTCACTGTTCAGTAAGGCTGCAACAGTATGAGAATTTCACTAAACAACCATTTAAAAAAATATCACAGTTTCACAGAATACAGTATTGGACTATTATTATAAGTTTCAGTGACCTAAAATGAAGGAAAAAACAAGGTATTTCTTTTTTTTTGTTTGTTTTAATTTTTGCTCTTCTGATGAATTTCACTAAACAGTTGATTGTTGTGCTGATAATTTGAAAATGAACTTGAAATGCACATCTGGTTTACTGCACATCACAGTGAATATAAGACAGTTATCAATAATTTAGAGCCTCTGAGGAGTAAAAAAGAAGAAAACATCACGAGACTAAATAATGCCAAACCCACATTGTTGTGTTACACAGTAAACTGTGAAAACCTGTAGGCTTTACACCAAAGTTTTCCTCCAACAATAACAAACACACACACATATACACACACACACAAACTAACATGTGAAAGCCATCTAACATTTTGTTTGCTGCTTTGTCCCTCGGTCACTGTATATGCTGAGAAACTGCTTGGCTCATTTTTTATTCTTCTGTTTTGAATAATTCAATACTCCTATAAAGGAGGTTTATGGCTCCTGGGAAACAGGGAGTAATGTATACATTTGTGTTGACTTGTATATCACAGTGTGTTTAGTCCTGAAGCAGCCCCTGGGTGGGTTTATCAATGGTGGAAATGCAATACTTTTTTCAGTGTTTTCTTTGTACTTTTTGTTTGTTTTTTATCTATAGCACATGGAGCCTAGAAATTATTCCTGACAGTTAATAATTTCATGAATGAGCAGTAGAATCATGTATTCAGATCTCTTCACTCAGTGCAGACGAGGGTTTTCAGCAGCTGCTGAAGACAGCAAGGATGCCACATACTGTACTGTATCTCACTCTTAGATTATCGCAGTTTGTGCAAAAAGGCCATGGATGATGTTTAGGGCTGCAAATCAAACTCTCAAATTTGCCATCTGTAAACTACAGTGTGAGTACAAATGCAGTTTAGCCTGATCCATAACAGCAGCATTATAAAAGAAAAGCAAATCTGCCACATTTCATGATACATCAAACTTTTTAAATATGTATGTCTCTGCCCACCAATTTTACAGCTATTCAGTATTAACCAGTATTTTTTTTTCAAATACATATTAATACTGGAATCCTAAGTAGGTGTAGGCAGATAAACATTAAACAATATGAAAACATTATTTAGACATTTTGACTGCATGCATTAGAAATGCAGCATTCCTTACAAAAGTAAGAATATTCAAAGGCAGTTATTCATATGCAAGCAGAAAAGCATCCAAGTTTGCTTCACCAAGTTTCAGTAAAGTTATCTGCTGACACAAGCACTGATCTCATGGCAGTGCTTTTTTTCCACACAACTTTACCACAAAATACTCATTAAAATAAATTATATGCAAAGCAACATGAGACAAGGAGTTGCAGTTTTTGTTTGCTATTGTTGTGGCTGAGTGACAGAAGTGCCAAATGAGATTTTTCCATTTATTTTCTGAAATTAATACTTGGTGCGGATCATTCTAATCATGCTTGATCCTCTAAAGACAGTTTTTGGTGGTAAAAACAATCTGCTACATTATCTGAACAGCACATCCTTAGTTATCAGTGTCCTTGGAGGATACTGATGCTCACAGGGCCACAGGACAGTTTCCATAATCACTGCTGAAGAATGCTGAAGCCTTAAAAGGCCTTTCAGTCATGAGGCCTGATTTATTGCCACGGTCAGCAGTGTTTTGGGATTTGTTTTCGCAGCTGTTAAACAGATTCATCAATCTTGCAGAAAAGAGATGAACAGTTTATTGCACACAAAGATGGAGTGAATCGACTTTAAATACGCCGCAAAAATTACATAACACCGAACTCACTGAATGTCAGGAGTTCAGGAGGAGTGAAAAAAGAAGGGACAGAAGACAAGAGAAAAGAGTTTTTTTTTCTTCTTGACCTCACAGAATTACAGTCTGCAGATTGCATCACTGTGCCATCAAATGGAAAGTAATCTCACAGCAAAATGATTGTGAAGAAATAAAATGGTCTGCAACCTCCAAACACATAATTGCTAAGCTGACATGAAAAATTGTCTTTACATAAGAGACGTTCCTGACACTTTGTGGATTTGAAGATTTTGTTTTCACCCCACAGGCAAAGCTGTTCTTGACCTAAGCTGGCTTTTGCTTTATTCTGTTTTCATTCTGAGAAAATTAAGGGTGAAGCCTCTTATTTTTTTAGTAGCTGGAAGATGAAACATGAAGGCTGTGAGCTGCTTTCCAAAAGCCCTGGATGTCTCATGTGAAATACTCTGATTTTCTCTTGATGTTGTTCTACAGCAATCATTCTGTATATACACATGTAATCATCTGGGAAATAAGGCACTTGTGGTTGTGGTTTCTTATCATCTGTGAAAGAGAGGTTATTTGGGTGAAATGCAGACCTCAAATGTGGCCTTTGTGTCTTTGTTTTGAATTCAGATATTATTATATCTCTTAAAGTCTTAGTAAAGAGGTTTCTTTTATCACTTAGTGTCTAGGTCACAGTGAAAACTGAGTTCTTGCTCACAGAATAATCCCAAAGACCTTTGTGTTTTGGCTGCTGTCTCTGAAACTTATCAGCATAGCAGAGGTGTATCTACCACAGTGATGGGGGCATAATTCATACTTTTGATCTTGTGTCATCTCCTTGTCTTATCAGTTTTTAATTGAATGCAAAGAGAAAAGCGGGGCAAATAAACTCAGGTTTTACAAACAGCATTTAATTGTGTCAAAACAACAGCTTTCTTGGTGAGATTATAACCTCAAACAAAAACAAACTGCAGTAGCCTTTAAAACAGTTTAAGAAAAGTGTTATAAAAATATAGAAAGATATGGGCATCATTTTGAGGCCATACTAAGATAAATTGAGATTAAATCCATCTGGGAACATGAGAGTGGGGTTTCTTTTGCTTCAGAGTAATTATAATCCCTGAGATTGTAAAAATGTAATCTTTCTCAGTTGAAAACTTGAAAGCAGTCAGATCAACAGTTTAACTGTAAAAATCCTAAACCAGTGACTCCCACACCGGGTGGCTGTCTGAGTCCTGACTGTGCAGAGAGCTTAAGCCAGTGTCTGAGTCGTCGTCGTTCACACTGTGGGCTTTTGACAGACCTCTGGCCTGCTCCACCCACTCGCTTTTCCTCTCCAAAGTGCTCGTCATCCCCGTCTTATCACCCGCCCCTTGGCGACATCTCTCCTCACAGGCTGTCCCTTCCTCTATGTCCAAAGTGTTCACTTTCTCCAGCAAATCCCTCATCTCCTTCTCCCTCGCCCCCAAAATCTCCTGGGTCAGCTCTAAATCGCTCCTAATAGCTTCTAAATCCGTGTTGAGGCGCAGACCAATGTACAAACTCGCATCTAGCTGTGTTCTGAGCCTCTCTGCCTCCAAAAGCAGCTCGTTTTGTGATGTTGTGTCTGCCTCGATGCTGGAGAGGGTTGGTGGTGGTGGTGGTGGCGGTGCGCCCACGCCGTGCTCTGTATCTTTGCTCCGCAGCTCCTCTTTCCTCCGCTGCATCCAGCGGTGGTTCAGCTCCTCCTGCACCTGCAGCGCAATGATGTCTATAAGGGCTTCCTGCTCCAACAGCTCCTCTTGTAGTTCTACCACCTCATCACACAGCCGGACATACTCTTCAAACTTGGCGAGAGTTTCGGCTGAACATCGTATGTCTCCCTCACGGCTGGGAGCTGCAGCAGCGTCCACTAAATACGTGTCCTGCACATAGTTAATCCCATGTCTCTTGATTCTGTCCAAATGCACCTTGGCCTCGCACCTTTCGATCTCTGAGTCCAGCTCAGTAATCCTTTGAATCTGCTGGCGGATTGTATGGTCCTGAGAAATCACAAGATGAGCAAGAGTTTCCATCTTTTCCGCAGAGGACGCGTCTCTGTGCGCCGCCTGCGCCCTCTTCTTATTGTTAATCTTCTCCAACTTTCTGAATGCTTTCCTGACAATCCGACGCTGTTTCTCAGGTGAGATGCCAACCATGGGATACCGCGCCATTCCCTTGGTAATACAAGGGCTGTGTTTGCTGAGCACCACACGCGCCTCTGCGCTCCGAGCTCCGTGGTTTGCCAGAGACGCCTCGCTTTTCACCAACACAAACTTCACGTTCCTCTGCTCCTCTCCCCACGCGACCCAGAGCCGTAAAATCTTGGTTTTGCTCGGTAAAATCCTCTCGAAGCCTCTCCATTTCTCCACGACACAGTAAGACTGTGAGCATCCCGTGGAAAGGCCATGCTGCGAGTTTTGGTCTTCCAGAAGCACTTTGACAACATCAGCGCAAGTTGTGCGCTTTGACAAGCCGAAGACGAGCTTTTCCTCTCGGCAGACCCACACTGAAATCTTATTCTCCTCTGATTCCATCTTGAAAGATAACTAAACTGTTCTCCTGATAAATAAAATTTTTAGGTTACATTTAGGCAAATCTAAATTCGCATATCTGGAGAAAAGCGCATCGTGTCCATAACGCGTGTCCTCAGTGTGCGTGCGCTCGCTGCGTCCAAGACGCATCTGAGAGGCTGCTGGAGGTTTTGGAGGTGCGTGTGTCCCTCTCTACTCCCTGTGCACTCTTCTGAGGCCAAGTTAGGGAAACAATTTTTCTGCGCCCTCACAAGACTGCTGTGATCACGTGACTGCCAAATATCAGTGAAGAGGTCCTCATGGCGTGATGCGTAATTCTGTGTGGAAAGTAGCCACCAGCTGGAGTCATGATGGTTTCAGCAAAGTATTGATCAGCAGCTTTTACATCCTGTAGCATGTTGTAGTTTTATAATGTTGTCATGTTATTGTCAATTAGCAGTGTTTAATGGGCTATTAAAGGCTTATGTATAGTGCCTTGTTAGTAAAAATAATTATGTGGCTAAAATCTCTAAGGACATAAAAAATATCTAAGACTACAGGTGCTGCTGCTAGTGTGGAAGATAATTATTTTAAGCTATATTAAAGCACTTCTGTTGTAGTTTTTAAACATGTTAAACTACTGTAAATAAAGTGCCAAAAAATTATAACAAAATAAAAAAAATCCCTGGGCGTGACGTTGATCACCTTTTCAAAAAGACATGTTTAGGAGCTTATCAAAACACTGTGTGCCTCTGTGTTGCATGTGTGAGACAGACTGGGACTGATAAATACTGGACTGATTGAAGAAAAAGCCTAGTTTAATGGCGCTCTGAGATTTATTAACCACAAATCACGTAACTGCCTCTCACTGGTTTTTGGGATCAAATTTTGGTACTTGACTCCTGAATCCTCTTTACTTACGCAGCCACTGGTTGTGATTGTGTGATTCAACTATTCAAATAATGAATCAACTTCACATTCAGACAGAAGGCAAAAGAAAACTCACCTCGCTGAAAGAAGAGAGCAGACAGCAACTGAACTCCGTCATCAAGGCTCCATTTTTTTCTGGAACTTAAAACCACTCCTCCTTGTACTCTCTAATTAATGAGCAATTTGCAGAAATCGTGCAGAAAGACTTTTGGTTTTGAGCCTTTAGATGGTTTGATGACCCTTCTGGCCCGGATGTGAATATCACTTTAACAGTGAGATCTATCAGATTAAAAGCTGCCTGTGTTAAGTGACAGCAGCCAAATGTAACTAACAATGCTGCTTCTTTCCATCAATAATGTTTGTTAACACAGCAGGAAAAACATGCGTATATTAAGACTGTAAGTTAACAAATAACACATTCCACAGTTACTGTAGCCGAAGTTGAAAAGTGAGAACAGTTATGTTTGCGCTTTCCTTACTTTGTCACAATCCTAACTATTTCTGCTATTAGTTAAATATTTTGATTACAAGCTTTGCTTTCAAATACTGTGTGTGTCTGCAGTTTAATTACACAATTGTTGATACATTTTACTGCTTTGTGAACTTCTAGCTTCTCTCAAAAAGAAAGGACCCATAATCCATTTGCTTTACATTAAGCAATGTCTCCCTCTAGTGATGATTTCTGTTACTACAGCAGTATATGTTTAATATGTTCATTTACATGGGAAACAGTGCAGGAGCAGTTAAGTGCAAAGCAAGAGACAGGCTCCATCTACTGTTGATCTGATGTTTTTGCAGTTAAAGAGTTTAATTGATGTAACCTCAGTCTATATCATATACAAGAATGTGTGTAACACAGCTGTGAGTCAATACTCAAATCTCAGCACAGTTATTATGTAAAATGTTTAACTGAAAACAAAAAGGAGTCTGTATTTTTCAGATTTATTAACTTCAATATTGTATACATACAAAGTATCTAGAAAGCTACAAAATATCTACTATTATGAAGAAGGCATCATAATGTTACGGAGCAATGACAAGACCATATGCAGAACACAGAAACATCGCAGAGCTTCTTTTCTCTCCCTTGCTCCAACACTTTTTACTGTCATGGATACGAAAAAAGATATCACACATCTGTACCAAGAAAAGCTAAGATAAAATTTTGTACAAAGCACCTTTTTACAAAAAACAAGTCTGCACACAAAACCCAAATGTGTGTATGATAACTATATGTGAGCTATGTGAAAAATCACTTTAAAGCCACCATCTGAAAATGGTCATAAAACAAACAAAAAAAAAAGGTACCAGTACCTACTCTTCGACAGAATTACAAATAACAAGAGCTAAACTGCTGATATGTTTGTAGCATGATTCTTCAACTTAGCTGATTTTTTTAAAAAAACCTTTCTCTTTTAACGTGTCCATTTTCTCCCCAAATGGTCCACCAGACGTCCGTGCCATCAAAGGCATCAGTCCTGCTGTTTTTCGTGTTGAAACGGCATGTCAAAATGTACCAGCAGTGCAGCAGCAACATCATTACCATCTTACTGGGTTTGCAATATACAGACAATGTCATCACAAAACCAAGAACAACTGCATACAAGTACAATAAGAAAACAGGAACATCTCACTAAGTAATCAATAAATGTGAACAGATACACAGGGTAAACATAAGAAAAAGCCTATTAAAACTCCACAGTGTCCACAGGACTGTGGCAAAATACTGAATGATTGAACTTTATCTGCATCCACCAGAGACATTGTCTGCAATTATTTAGAGCTTCTTCGGTTAAAATACTCAAGATGATTATATTTTCTTGTAAGAAACAGTAAATGTTTGAGTAGCTATGGTCTTCACGGTAAAAAGTATTAACCTCGACGGCCTCGTCCACATTAGCAGTTGTGAAAAATTTGTTTCTGAAACAGCATTGTAAACGGGTTCTGGAAACCGTTTCAGATTTATCCACATTTAAACTGGTTGTACTGTCAGAATTACTCTTAAATAAACTTTCACTTTTTGTTCTAAAAAGTAATAAATGATAAGAGCTTATGTCGGTCCCCACCTCGTCGACATCACAGCTGCGTCTGCTCTCTCAAAGGTAACATTGTGAAAGTGTGAATTTTTTTTTTCTTTTTTTGTGGTTTTCACATCGTGCGAACGTGCAGTCGCGGGAAAGAGGAAACCATAAAGTCTCCAAAAAGAAAAAAAAAACTGTTTTAAAAAACACTTGAACCTGCAAGTGTGCACGGAGCAGACAGCTGCAGTGTTTCTATGACATCCTGCATATCAGCAGGTCTTTGACCTCATGCAAAGAAATAGGTTTTCTTCTAATACATCATTTGTGAAATCAATTTACAATGTAAATAAAAATTACTATATCATTTATTTATTTTTCCAGTTACCAGCTTTCCCCTGCTGTCATTACAATCCTTTAAAAAGGCAATGTGGTGATTGGTTTCACTTGCGTCTCATTTTTGGTCTAGCAACATTTAATTTTTAATTTCTTTTTGATCTTTTTGAAGCTGGAAATTTTAAACCAAAGGCACTTCCTTGCTACCATGCAGGACATGACAAAAGATTGACTGTATTTCTGTATTTTTTTGGTCTTTTACAACAGGAAATGCAGTCAGTCTGTGTTAATATTACATGCTTTGAAAAAGGCTGACTTTTTTAGGAACATTTCTGGAAATATATCACCTGCATAATAACTGTTACTGTTATTATAACTTAATTTAACACAAATGTACTGCCATTTAACAACAACAACAGAAACTGTATTTCTAGGAGTGTACCAATTATAAGAAACACGATTTCTCAGATGTGAAGATGTACCAAGTAATATACCAATGAGTCATTTTGCCTGTTTCATCCACAAAACTGATTGAGACTTTTAAACAAAGCAAAAAGGGTAATGTTTGAGTATATTCTAAGGCACTGTGTATCTACACTTTGGCAGATAATATTGTGAATTTCTTCCACAATGCAAACATATAAAGAGTCTTTCCTGCGTAGAGATCACAGTTTTAGTGGCATCTTTTGGAGTTCACACAGCTATAACATTGTTTAAGGCTGGGGGATCTGTGTAGGCCACAGAAACATGTGAACGTAGTGTGAAGGCAGCAAACACTCTGGCTTGGAGTCATTACACCACGATCCCAGAGGGGAATGATAGTCTGAGAGTCTTTCAGGAGTGGGGGGGGCAAAGCCACAGCAAACTGAACATGGCCTGCTGACTACAAGTGATTTATAGTGTCATGATTATTTAGACTGTTGTTCTAAAAACCACAGACCTAACAGGGAAAAAAAAATAAAGCATCACTAAGGCAAGTTCAGGGAAGGAAACAAAGTGCTCTTGGAAAAGAGGAGAGTCCGAGTCATTTGAAGCAGTACTTTCACCCGTCTAAAACCTAATTAACCCTCTTAGCGGCTGTCACAGAGAGAGACCTGTTTGCAGCACAGAAATGCTTAGCAGGTGGTAAGACTTCCTACATTTATGGAGCAGATGCAAAATGATTGTAGTATTTTCACAGTGCATTCATTCTGTTAGTGTCTAAGACTTGGAGTGCTTCGACAGGGATAAATATACTACTGAAAGCTAAGTTGTTTTTAAAGAAATAACCGCAATTTCGCAATATTCACGGCCACTTACTTCCAACTACTGTCTTTGTAGTGTTGTGTTGTGTTAGTTTGTTTCTTTGGAAAATCTATTGGCTGTGGGTGCATGACTGTATATCGACAGTATGTATGCTCACAAAATGAAGAACTACAGACATACAAAACACACTCAAACATATTACACAGACCACATGAGGCCGCTGACGGAAAAGATCAACATCCTCTTTTTTTTTTTTCTTAGTCTAAATAACAAAGCAGAAAGAGACAACACACACATTTCCATTTACCAAATCAATCTAGTAAATTCTTTAAGAACGGCCACATTTATACCCAAAGGAGACCAACTTAACATATTTTAAACAAGAATTCCCATATTTTAACATAAAACAACTGTACCGCAATTCACAGCTGCAGTCAATAACAAACACTTTATATTAAAAACAAATTTATAACAACTGACTTCACCCGATACATGACAGAAAAGCATTGTAGGTGTGACTTTCTAGTAGAGGCACTGCCACTTGTTTTGAGGTTGGTAAGTCTATGAAAAGAGGGGGATCGATAGGGGTGGGGCGGCTCGGAGCCTCTCATTCCTTTACCAGTCTGTAGATATGATGCTGGGCGCCATGCTCACTGTTTGACACTTCAAACACACACGCCATACATAGAAGCGTTTCCTGGGTGTCCCTATTTGTCACCACCTGCAAGAGAGGAGACAGTTACTTTTTAGTGAGTAATACACACACTGTAATCTTTTTAACCGGAGAAAAGGGAATTGCAGTATTTTACAGCAAAAACATTAGTACAGAAACTAAGGACCAGAGTCATGTTTCCTGATAATCGAAAGATGAGAGTTTTAGTGCTTTTTTTCAATACATTTTTGAATTTTTGCACATTTTCTAAAAGCAATACTCGACAGTGAGTGGATGTGCACGCCATTCAGGCAGCTCTCTGTGGTGCTGAGGAGAAAACTGACGACACTTTACAGTTAATTTGTTTCATTTAACTTTTTATGAGGCAGTGTTATATATTAAAAAACATAAATTAAAAGTTAAAATGTTAAAATTAAAAGTATAAATGTGGTAAAGAAGCTTTATGTAGCCTAATATGCAGCCAACAGACTGTTCAGACAACAAAATATCAGGGGGCCAGATGCAGAGAAACTTAGTGTAAAATTAAACTGTGTACACACAATCACAGATATACAGATTTGCATTCTTTCAGACAGATTATAAAACTTTGCACACGCCTGATTCTGGTTTATGAATTTCTTTATAGAAGCAGGCACACAGCGCACAGCTGGGGTTATCTATAGTGCTCATACCATTAATTTATCACGTGTAACTATGAACCATCAGCATGGTGATATCTCAGTCATCATCAATAAACCTAAGGAGGATGATTAATGATTGATCTATAGAGCTCATATTGAAACAAACATTACAACATGCTTCACATTTCTGCATTAAATAGAAGCTCATTAGCAGAGAAACAACGACTTCACTGTAAATATAAATGGATAAAATTTTCTCACTTGGTTTAGAATAAAGTTTATGAATGTGCCTCTGGGTAACATTTAACAGATTGCTGTGAACAGAGCTGTAAATAACACAATCTATAAAGCATGCAAACAACGTAAACAATGTTTTATTCTATGGTTACTTCCCTCACCTTACATTTTATCACACCCTTATCATTTCACACCCAGTGATTTCTTGAGAAACATGTAAAAACAGTCTTAAGTACATGTGAAGCACATTCTCACTAACTCACAGTATTCTTTTAGAATTACCAGTTTCTATGTGGGAAAAGGCTTGTGCTTGTTTTTTTGCACAGACATCATTTCTACATCTGGATTCAAGAGTTTAATTTGGTTTTCTACAAATTTCAGAGCCTCTTAAGATGCTCTTAGCCTTTCTTGAGGTGGAAAAAGGCACTCATAAGTCTACAATGACGTCTAAACATTTTTTTTTGGAGCAATGCTTCATTGGCAAAAATATCAAGATGGATTTTTTGATAATTTTGGCCTTAAGTTTACTTCCTGCTTTTGAGCCCTGTTTGCTATTTTGCCACAGCTCCACACACAATTAAGAGTCTTTTCTGTCTTTGTATTTATTTTGCGCTCAGTAGTGGTGATTGACCCACTAAGACCCCATGTGATGGCTAATAACAGGGGTTCCTGCCCCCTCCTATCCTCCCTATTCCCCTACAGATTATAAAGGTCCTCACACTGGGTTTCATCCCTTGTGGAATGAGAGCAATGCAGGACCAGTGAGAGGAACTCATCTCAAGGCCCGGTCAACCCCCCGACACCCTTTGTTTTATAAAGCCAGCTGGAGCCAGCCTGACAGCAAAGAGAAGAAGAAGAATGAGAGTCCTGGAGAGGGATCTTGCCCACTCAGGTCAGTAAGGTGATTACCAATAAGATAGTGAAGTTCTCCAGCACACTGTTCATCATATATTTCTCTGGCAGATGTTTTAGCTTATGGATGAAGTTGATCATGTATTCACACATGGGAGACCGGCTTATCCGATATACAAAGCGTCCATTTTCAAACCGTGCATATTCAGTCTGAGGAAAAAAAGAGAAAATAATGAACATGTTGTGGGATAAAAAGTAACACACAGCAGTAACTTATTCTGGATGGAAAGACTTGAGTTCATACCTCCACTTTCTCAACCACCTGCTTGCCAAAGGAGCAGACCTTTGTCGAACATGTGATGGTCATGTTCTCCGAGCTCTCATACTGACTAGTGACTCCATAGAAAGATCCAGTATCATCTTGGATGTTGCAGTTCAGATCAGCCTGAGAGACAGAGACAAAAAGAGAGCATCCACTGAGGATTAATAGTTTTGCACAGCCAGCCAATCTAAAGAGAGGTAAATAGTGTACTGAAATGATAAAACAAAATACTTTGTGACATTGGTAAGTGTTTAAGATTCTTCCAATTTCATATGAAAGAGTGAGCTGTGCACACCTGTAGAGGGACAGGTTACATGATAAAGCAAGACTTAATTATTTAACAATGACTAAAATACATTTACATTACGTTTTACAGTTTCAAATTACCTTCACAGGCCTTTCTGAAGGACAACTATATCGTCAAGACAGTTTCTATGTCATCTCTTATATACTACACATTAATTCTTAGCACGTTTTGGTATTGTAGTTTTTCCAAGCTGGCAAAATAATAAAATTAAGTACACTTAAAAAAAAGTATGACCAAAGAAGACAAAAACGACAAAAAAACCCTATGTTTTTGGAATCTGCTGTAGATGCACCCCATTCTCCCACAAGGCAAAACAAACAAAAAAAATGCAGAAGCTGCTCATAGCTTAAATGACTTTGTTACACCTGCAATAAATTGGCTTTAGCTGATTTGGAGCAGTGGGAACAAGTTGTGAACACAACATTGATACATCTTTTCCTTTTAAACTGATAAAGCATACTTGTCTGTTGCTCATTTACACCTCCAGGCATTACCAACCAACATTTTCTTCTAATTGGATCACATTTAAAAAAAACAAATAAAAAAATCTTCAGCTCTGATTCTAGTCTCTACTAACTTCTGATGGAATAATCTGACTCTTAAGCTGCTAAATGTTTCACTGTGATCATAAGATAGTTGCTAAGAGTGTCCAAGCTGTACAACGGTGACACTATGAGAGCATCAGTACAGCATGAAAGTTTTATTTAAATACACTGTAATTATAAAAATAGTGACTATAGTTGCTTTCAGTGTAACTGGCAGTCACATTGTATATTTTCCTGTTGATATAAAACAACGAAGTGTGTTTATTTTTATGAATAATAACGGGGAGAACACACTATCAGATTAGCAGTCCCCTAGTATGAGATTGAGACATATCTGTACTTGGCCATTAGAGGAAGGCTGGTTTAAATTGGTTCAACTAAAAATGTAAAATTAAACTGTGCATTAATAGTTTCTTTCTGTTACTGTCTGATCAAGAGTTGTCAATTAAACATGCACATGGCATATCAAATTAGAAGATCTCAGCCCCATCTGAATATGCATGTTAATGTGTCCATACTGGAAAGAAGATTCTAAAGAGGAATAAATGAAGTTATGTTAAATTACTGATTTACAAGGTGGAACGGGTCTGCTTCTGGAGGGCAGCCTTTCTATGCCCTCAACATCCTGTTCATTATGGATACAAAAAGAGGAGACATCCTCGTACAACATTCTCCTCCTTCATTAAGCAAAGCAGTTATACATTCATTATTGTGCAGATTCCGTCTTTCATTTGAAATTTAGATTGGCCGGTCACTTCAAAAGGAATTTGAGGGGACTTGGTCCAAGTGCATACGGTCCTACTTTGTTGGCTGCCGCTAGTTAGCATTTTGCATCAGGGAGGAAATACATGCAATGTTTCAACAGCCATTAGGAGTGCAACCAGGTCACTCCATTGTTTGGAGATATTACATTGAATTAGTGAGTGCTTTGATCAAAAGCTCTCCTGCTATGCAAGTCCAAATACAGCAGAGTGCATTCTGCAGACATTAAGAGAGCAATCTTCTCTGTGTAGACTGATTACACCCAATCACTAAAGACGAACCTGAACAGACCGCTGCTGAACAGGATTCATAATGTGCACAAGGTCCCAATGATGTTAGACTGATGCATGTAAACCGTAATCAAGCTGTAAAAAACACTCACCCAGAATTTTATAAGGAAGAAGGAATTCTGGGGACCTTTTCCATACAGCTCCTTCAGTCCTCCTTTCTTTTCTGGGAATTTGTCGTAAATCTGACGAATGTCCACCGACTCCAGCAGGGCGTCACTGTAGGAATGATTTGTCTGTCCAATATGTACAAATAGGTGTTTGTTGTACTGAAAAGAGAAAATTAAATTATATTAGAAATATTCTTTAAAACATGGTGTTCTATGTGGTTGATTTTATTTTGAAATGAAAACACGTCAGTCTGAATTTGAACATCAGAAATTCCTACAATGTCATAAAAACAAACTATAACAGCATCAAAAATCAATATCTAGAGAGTGCTCAACATAGAAGGTTTACTGATATAAAATAAACCTATGACAACCAAGGAAATAAGTGAGTGGTAGCAAGCATTAGAAAAGTAACAATACACTCTGATGATAAGAAATAACCCAATGCGATATTGCTTTTTATTTGGATGTTTACATGTTTCAAGGCATCTTTTTATTTTACGTACAAATTGGTGGTATCCTTGTGCTCCACTAAAGCCAAAGACAAACTGATCCCTGACCAAGATTGATCCATTCCAAGCATCTAATTAGGCAAACCCATACAGTGAAATAATTAATTTTCTCAAAAGCTAAAGGTAGATGAGAAAAATTCACATGAAAGGCAATATTTCTGCATCAAAGGCAACTACACTTAACCTAAATTGGCAATATAAAATGAAAGGTTGGTACTTTACTATAAAAATAAAGAAACACAGAACAAAATATTTAGTTTTTTTCCCTCTTTTTTAAAATGTTTCTACTGAGAACAATTTTTATTTGGTTTCACAAAGTGAATAAAAACTGCTGTCAAACCTCAAACCCTTGATTTATAGCACAAAAGCAGAATATGAAGCAGCATATCAGAGAGTACAGTTTTCAGAAGTTCACTGGCCTCGTCGTGACTGTATGAAGCCCTGTCATGTGGCACTGCAATTCAGTTTAAAAGCTCACAGAGCAGCCTCTCCAGCATGTAGCCTTTAGGGCAAATGCAACAATTTCAAGCATTAAGCTGAATGCAAGAGTAATGGCTGTTGTCATGTGGTATTAATACGAAAGAGAGTGCACAGGAAAATGTGGAAAAACCTTAAAAATATATTTGAGCAAACAAGAAATGTGAGACGCAGACTTAAAGCTGTGGATTAGTCAACTCACACTAATTGAGTCTGTGAATCATCTGTAGCGTAAATATAGTTTTGGCATGCCTTTTTAAGGAACTGATTAATATACAGCCCTTCATTATTTCTGCAGGTTTTCATGCTGCGTGTCCCTACGGGCCATGCTTCTCCCCTCTCAGCTTGTTCTGGCCTCCCCTCAGCTGACTCTCTGCCTGGGAAACTGTCCCAGTGTATTCATAGAGGAAAGGACCGGATGATAAGAGGTGGGAACACCATGAGAGAGTGATATTTCATGCTTTAGTATAATGCTCTACTCACTGAATCTGGGTCTCTCTGTTGCTCTAGGAAGGCGGAGAACTCCACCAGTCGGAGTTTGGATGTACCGATGGAGCGTCCCTGCCATGCTGGTGCTGTGGGAGCTGGAGCTGCTGTGGGCTCGTAGCCTGCAAAAACGCCATGATAATAAAAGAGCCATCCTGTCTGTGGGTTGTTTTTTAGAGCACAGCTTTTTGTTGTGTTGGATGTATTGTTTGAGAGGTTTTGGGGACATCTGTTGGGAGACATGTTTGTTTATGTTGTGATGTTATTACTGGCTGCAGCACTCATTACTTCAAATTAACATGCACAACAATTCACAAACTGTACAACCCAAACAAAAGTTTTTAAATATTCATATGCAAATTACAGCTGTACACCATGAGACCATTTATTAAGTCACTGTTTTACAATAGGACATCATTTAGGAAACATTTGTATGCACATCATCACATCAAATATTAATTCATTATTTTTCTTCTTCTTTCTAAAATGTATGTAAGTAAGCAAGTAACCCCAACGACTGATTAAAAACTGCCATTACTGAGTGACTTAATTCTAATCTCAAACCAGATCATTCAAACATGATCTTTCCTCCACCCTGTAGGAGCTCCACTGTAGATTAGGAGATGTAGATGGGTTAAAAGTATCAAAACACGCTTTTATTGTTTAGACTGTCCCCCAAGCATTTTCACCTCTATCAAGAAATTTGTTTTACAGCAAGACAATCTACAAGTTGTCACAGTAAGATCAACTGAAGAGATATAAAAACTGAGGAAGCTTTGAGTGCTTAATACTAAAATGCACATTTGAAGATAGAGTCAACTTGAAAATGGTAAACAGTAAATATGTAGTGCATGTTGTCAGACAAAGACATCAGGGTGAAGATTTGAAAAACACGCCAAAATTTTCAGACTCAGTGTGATAAATATTTTGAGAAATATTTTCTATAAAGTTTTTAATGCGGTAAATTTTTACTTGAAATGGCTGTCGTGACTGCTGGCTGGATGGGATAGGCTTGTTGGGTGAAAGGCTTGATACTGAAACAAAAAAAAAACCCAACAAACTCATTAGAAAAAAATTCAAATCACATTAAATTTAATTAGCTGCTTAAAGAAGATTTAAATTGTCTTTTTTTATGACAACAAGGTTGACACTTACTCTTGTGAGGATCCTGGCTGACCAGTTGATATCATTCCCTGCCATAACTAGATATACAAATAGACAAAAAAAGAACAAAGAACACCCAAATGTGAGCAGCTGATATCAACAAGATCAAAATGTCCCTTAGCTTCATGTTCAGTAGCTGCAGTTATCTTGACTACCACTCCTTTTGATCATGTGCTTATCTGATAGGGGCAGTTGTGCAAAGCTGTGGTGTGTAATGTGATTTGGCCCGATCGTGGTTGGCCCCTTGGCTGCACTGGGTGAAGCTGGACAGGATGGATCAATAGTGGGGTGCCGGCGAGGGTCTTACCCCTGCTCCAGGGAAGGCTGGGCGAGGGATGCCTGGCAGTCCGAGCTTGTTGTGAATAGCCGTGGCAGAGACGATCTGAGCCGAGGACATGGAGGCCATGCTCTGGAGGGCTTTGTCCTTCACTGCTTGGTCCTTTAACAGCATTCACAAAAGGCTCAGCACTTACACAGAAGGGGGGAGGTGGCGCATGTTGCAGAGGTAGCAACAACCAGACTCAAAACAACACACTGAAAGCACCACTGACCTCTCTCACAACAGTAAACAGCAAGCAGGTTAAAAGAAGATGCATCTATGTTGCCATTTAAGAGTGGGCTTTTTTTTAAAGGAATGCATCAAACAATGCCAATTGAATTCCAATATACAATGGTCGGCAAAGGTATGCACTTAAATGAAAGTTCACTTGTTGACTAATCTACCGCTAAAATACTCAGAAAAAACCCTCATTCAGCAGCACTTCTATCAAGGCTGTATTTGTCAAAACACAAACATTGTGAAGAATTTCCTAAGTAAAACTGAAGGACACAAATCCCATTTGGTTAAAGAGTTTTTCGCAGCTTCAGTTAGTTTCTTTTCTCTAATGTTTTCACAAGAGGTTTTTCAAATATCAGAATATATCTACATTAAATTTTGAATGGCCATGCTTAATTAATGGAATAGTATTTTGTAGAGAACCGCAAAAGCCCGTAGAAACGCACTAAATGTATGCTGTTTTGGACATAGTTGTTTGTTAACGCATTTAACATAGATATTTAAAGTCATACTGAACATGCTATATTCAGCGTAAGTACTGTAGCACACTATTTACAACCATTCACACTAGCAAAACCCATGCAGACTCACTGATGGCAGAAGCTAAAAGGTAAGCATGCTGGCAACAGATGCTGGTTGAGCAGAGTCAAATTACAGTATGATAACAGTATGATGACACAAAGAGACACCAGTAAACTGGGAAAACACTGGGCAGCAACTATTGCATCACTATGGAAGGAGCACAAATGCAAAACTTGCAGCTGAAAGATGAGGCGGCCTCTAAGAAAAGCAGAAATGGCACTGCAAACAGAAAATAAATACTTACCATACTTGTAACCTAAATGCAAAAAAAACATGATTTTATTGTACATTTGTAATTCAACTGTAATTAATTTAACAATTTATAAAACAGCTAAAAAGTCTGAGCTATGCATGAAAAAGTCTGTGATGCAGCTCCAAACATCAGTAAAGAAACTGCAGTTTAATTTGAGAACGTCCAGATTTCTTGACACAGTCTTGTTTTTAAATAATTTTTACAATCTTATCAGAAGTCATCACTCAAGACAAGATGACAAAGCAGTAGCATAATGTTATTTAACTAAAATGCCAAAGACAAGAAAGACAAGACCAGAAATAGCAGGTTTTCATTGATGTCCTCCCCCCTTAAATGAAGGGCACACTTGTATTTCTCTTTGCCCCTGAACTCTAATTTGCTTTAAATAAGAAAAGACAGGGATTCATACAAAAGCTGTCTGTTTTTCTTCAGACAGCCGTCTGTGCCCTTGAAAGACCAGGCATTCATGTGGCTAGCTGCCTATATAACTCTCTTTTTCCTCAACTTAGACACACACACTAACACACACACACACACACACACATACACACACACACACACACACACACACACACACACACACACACACACACACAGATTAATGAGGGGTCATTAATTCGTGTTGAATACTAGGAGTAAAGCAAAGTGTGAAAGTCAAAACGTATAGTTGGTTCCCCAAGAAAAGAAGAAAATGGCACACAGGCGGAGTGTCCTTTGATTTACAAGCATTACTTCATAAAATACCTTAAATTACAGGTCAATATTACACAAGATTACTTCTTTCACAATGCTTTTTCTCCCATTTTAATCTGCTATTCTGAAAAGCTTTCTTCAGTGATTTTAACAGATTTCACTTTTGCTGAAATAACTGACAAGAACGCTCTGAAATGACGACATCTGAACTGGGAGGAAGGAAAGCGGCTGACAGCCATGGCATTGTGAGATCCTGGAGTTAACAACTGATTGAAGGGAGAACAAGAAAGCAAAGAGGGCATCGCACAAAACAGCCAGCCGCCATCAGAACAATTTGCTTGGACCTTCAGCTCTCAGCCACTCACCAACAGCCAATGCCAGCATGCTTCCCAACATCTGCATTTGAGTTTGGTTTTACTAAATTATTTAATATATAGGGAGTAAAAAAAAAAAAAATATGACTAGTGAATGAACCGCGCCATAGCATTGGCTGGTGTTAGCTTATAACAACTGGCATTAGTGTGTACACGAGCCAAGAATTTGCAGGAAATATTTTGGACCTTATTTAGACATAGCTGTTCCTCTTCAGGGCCAATTAACATAGTCGCATTCTAAGTCTGTCGGTTCATGGTTCGGACCAAAGTATCTCAACAAATTTTCCATAGATTGCTCTGAAATTTGTTACAAACACTCAGGTCCTCAGAGGATGAAAGCTACTGATGTTAATGGGCCACCCGATCTTTTGTCTTACACCGGTGTGAAGTTGACCTTTTTGGATTTTATTAAAATTTCAACAGAAATCAGAGAGATTGTTGTGAAATCTGGTTCATGCATTCCTTTTCCCCTGATGATGAATTGAATTACCTTGGTGGTCCCCTAAGTTTTCAATTAGTGCCTTTATTAGGTCACATTTTAATTGTCCAATACTTTTGTTAGAGCCAAATATCCACTAAACCCCTTATACACATCAGCCTCAGGTGTTTGAGTTGGGTGCTAATTTGTAAATTTTTAGCAAGCAAACAAGCTTAACTATGATGGCGAAACCATGGTTAAAATTAAACCTGCTTAACATCAGCATTTAGGCAAGTTTGCCCTCTTGGATTGGTAATCCACAAGCATTTTAAACAAAAATCTTGACCAACCACTTTGAGTAGAAAGTGGACTTATTGGACATTTAAGTCTCTCTGGTGCGATGGCAAATTTTCATACGGTAGCTCAATGATTCTTTGGCAAAAGTTATTAGGTCAAAATAAGACAAATAAAATGCCAGTTTGACTCATAAAAACAACAGAATATGTTTGGTATGGTTTTTACACTGCATCTTCTAGTGCTGAGGCTGAAGCTGTTGGTGGCCACATTTCTATAAAAAACTAAATCTGGGATGCTTACCGTCACTTTTGCATGTTATCAGCCTATGTTTTTAGATATTAGATATAGATAGTATAATAACATTAATTATAATAATAAAAAAACTACTAGTAGATTTTTTTGTAGGCATGCTTGAGATTAATCTATTTTATTATTTTTACAAATAGAAATAGAATAACAAAATGTCTGTCACTACTTTTGTACTGGAGAGGACGAGCAGCCGCGCTCAAAGCAAAGGCCCATAAAAAATAAGTGAATAAATGTAGATGAAAGTAGAAAAGACAATGACAGCATGTATGAGTAGTGGTGAGATGAGATGAACTGAGAAGGTGAGGGTGGGTGTTAGAAAATCTGAGCAGACTTCAGTCAGAAAAGGATTTGGGTTAAGGGAAATCAGAGCACCAGGCATTCACTCTGTCACCACGGGAAACAGGAAGTTAAGACGCACAGCAACCAACAAGCCCAAAAGCAGGAAAGCGCATACCTTTAGCTTGGAATGAAACTCACGAGATTTCCTTCTGGCAAGAACCTGAATGTGACTAGACACCTGCGGGGTAGGGGAGGGGAGGAAAACAAAGGAAGAGCCTGTAACCATGGCAATGAAAAGCCCCCTGCAACTGGGCAGAGCCAGACGTACCTTAATGGCAGCTTGGATTTCTCGAACTTTCTTTCTTGCTAAGACCTGTATGTGACTAGACACCTCCATTAAAAAAGAGAAAATGGAAAATAAAAAAAACAAGAAAAACCAAACGAAATACAAGGTGGATAATACATTTTTGTTTTAAAAAAAACACTTTAAAGAGATAATGTGCATAACAGAAGCATCTCCTAACCGCACACCAAGCTAACAGCCAATAAAGTGTTATGCTGTGTGTTGTCGTCACTTAAGTGAACTGATTAAGGAGGATGCAGGCCCCTTTAACACCCATTAAGAGCACCCAGATGTGATCTGCTGTGTGCTGAATGAGAATTGGCTAGTCTAGTATTCTTACGGGAGTTGGGCAAGGCATTTCAACGGCCAAGTTTTACCCCTGACGTTCACACAGTTCAAGATTATTTAATATTCTCACACGAAACGTTCAGCAGTGCAAGCAGTTTAAAAGACAATGATGTATGTTGATGAGGTTTGAGGTGTAGAATTACACTCTCTTCAAGCACTTTTCACACAGATCACAGTTTTCTTGCAGAAACAGGGTGTTTTAACAAAAAGGGCATCATCAAGTGCTACTCTGGGCAAATATTTATATAATTATTTGCTATTCAGGTTTATACACTAACCAAAGCTGAAGAAGCTGAAGAAGCTGAAGCCAGGAAATAAAAAATCCAAACCATAATATCTAAAAAGTACAAGTTGACATATTTAAATGGCAAGCTTTGTCCAACCGGTGGTATAAAATCTCAAGGTTTTCAGTTTACCATCATAAACGACTGGAAACATCAAGTGAAATTTAGAACTTGAGAAAAGGAAACTAGTAAATTTGACAGTTTTTTTCTGTAAATCAAGACTATAATAAAATGACTCAATTATTGAAACTGTTGCTGATCAGCTTAATTCCAACCAATTTGCCATTTTAGCTGCAGTTAAAATACTTGTCAATTACAGTCCTATGATTAATAATATAATGATTGCACATCACACTGCTGAACTAACAATAAAAACAGATGTGTGTTTTCTTGTGTTTCTTTCACATTTACGGTGCTCTGACATTGTTAAGTCAGAATTGAGCTTAAAAAGGAGAGTAAAGTATAAGATGAGATAAAGTAACTTCTGTAACTTTGTCACAGGCCTCTTTGTTGCTTACTACTGTTGCCTGTTTTTCAGCCCGTTCAAAAAGTCGAATGAGACACTTAAGGAAAAAAACATGATAGAAAACTAGTCACTGTTTATGGAAAAGAGGTCAATTGCCTATTTTTAGCTGGTTTACCCTCCGTGTTTCAAAATACCCACATAAATGTGCTAAATTTGGCATTAAATGACTTTGTTGTATCTGAGAGTAAACAACTCTCTACTCTCTGATTCTTTGCAGAGCAAAAGAGTCACAGAGAGAGACACCACACGGCCTTTCTGGTCCAGACTGATCAATTCACAAACACACTGTGATCGAATGTCACTGTCGACACTGGCTTGTTTATCATGGTCACTAAAGGCAGTGGTCATACAGGGAATTTCCTGTTTAGAGGGAAGATCAGTTAGTGGGTTACTGAATCACCATCAGAGCTGCTCATTACCAGATAATATGAACACAAGAATCAACCGTACCTTATAATTTAACACTATAATTCCTAAGATATACACATATATAAGGGAAAATCTAGGGCCTTGAATTCTATCTTATTTGCATCACATTTACATGATTTACAACAACAGTTTGAGTTAGGAATAAGAGTTCAACTCTGTGGTGGGAGTGTGTGGCAGAAGACAGGATGTACTTTCCAACACTGACTGCAGCAAATAATCTCTTTGATTAGAGATCATACCAATCAATTAAGGCTTCCAGCTTCCTTTTAGTAAAGGCTTCTACTCCAGCCAAGTGCATGACCTTAATGATTTAGTCATGAAAAGGAATACTTGCATTGTTAAGTTACAGTGGATGCTCTCTTTTCAAATGACAATAATGATGCTTTACGTAACGCTCCATTGTAGAAAACGAAAAGCTACACTTCTAGTAAAAGGTTGACATCTTGAATGTAAAAACTTTGAAAAATGGGAAATGAAAGACTCAATTTCTACTTAACAAACCCTCTACGACAGTTTTTGTATTTGTATTATGTGCAAGTGAAAGTGACAATTTGGAAAATGTCATAACCCAGGGACATCTTTTCATGTAATACAGCAGTGACAGGGGCTTTCTCAGCCTCTGAAGTCTCCTGGACAGCTAAGCATTGTGTTATATTCTCTACCTGGCTTTGTTTTTGTGTGCAGAGACAAAAGCGTAACGTTTAAATTCGACAGCTCTCTGACACTCATTCAACAGACATTTCTCCTCTCTTGTCTTACCTGCTTCCGAGTCCTCGTCTTCCCGGTCCGAAGTTTGATGTATCTGGCTATTAGCTCATTTCGACCTGCAGGAACATAAAAATAAGATTTTGGTTTTAAAATATTCATGACAAAAAACATTTACAGATAAACTCCAAATATGGAGGAGGAAAGACAATTTTTGAGAAATCTTGCAGAAAACACATGCCATGGCATTTGCAGTTGCTTGTGTATCAGGGAGTAAAACTGTCTTTGATTTTATTTATTTCTTAATAAACCAGGTTAAATTTTTCAGTTACAGGTTTAAGTGTTTGACATTAAAATGTAAAAGTAATTAATTAATGTTGTTAAAATCTAGAAAGGTCAACTACATGTCAATTTTTTTTGTGATTCGTCTAAAAATATACATTTTGAAAATAAAAAATAAAAACTTATTTGTGGCTTTACTCCCAAGTAGTCATCATATGTTCATTCATAAGGTTTTCTATGAAGAAGCACTAGGAATCATACACAGAGCTCTAAACTATAAGGTCTATAATCGTATTTTGAGTGCATGCAAATCAGCAGGTATGTATGTCTCCTAAACAAACCAGATGCAGTTTCTCTGTGAAAACAACATGTGACATTAGCATGAAAAAAAGAAAAACTCGCAGCAGCACAGCCTTTCAAATTAATCTAATTCAATCTCATTCTCTTCAAAGCCCGACGCTTTGAAAGGACACAGACCTAGCTGATCATACTATTACAGAAAATAATGGCAACTGAATATATTGGGTTTAAAACAGTGCAGCTCTGACTAAATTATAATTAAAGCATACTTTTGTAGAGATTTCCAATTAACAACGGCTTCAAACATTCTTCTACCCTCAGCTCAGCTCTAATTGCTGTAGCGATGCACATGACCCCTGCTTAGCCTTTTCATATGGTAATAACATGCCGCCAACCAAAACTATTACACAAATTATAGGTAAGGCAGCACTCTAATTATGTGTCCAGCTGTAGCCAACCAATGCCATGGATCTGCGCTGCTGCTGCATGAAATGCTCAGAACCCTCAATGTAATGACACATTTTTCTACATTCACTTCATTATCAATAAAAGGCCTCACTTTTGTTATGACACAATTGGACCGTAAAATACGGCAAATGTGCTAATGAGCCGTATCTTAGGTAATCAGTAGAAGAGGCATTTAATGTTTACATCACGGATCAAGGAATGTGACAAAGCTTGAAAGTACATCTCCAAAGGTATAAAAGAGCAGATGCATTAATGCATAAATCCATGTACAAGAAAAAAAGTGATAGATGTGTTTCTATCTGCTTACTGTCTGTATGATGGAAACATAAGGCAGCCAGCGTAAAGCATATTCTTGTGAACCATTCAAGGGTGTTAAATGAAAGTCACAGTTGATCTGTGTATAGAAGCTTGAATTACAACTCTTAAAACACCAATATGTTCACACAATAGTGCTGTTAAATTACTGTTGCATTGTTTGGTCCATAAAATGTTGGCAAATATTGAAAAATAACTTGTAAGAGTTACTGATGACTTTAAAAGGTCTTCGTTTGATCAAACTTTGCGGGGCAGATGGATTTGTGATCATCTCATGATCAGGTGATGATAAAATCGGACAAATCAATCAGCATCTTAAGAGAACCTAATGCAGCTATGGCTTGTAAAGGTTTGACAACCAGTGAAGCAACAGTTTGTTTGAAAGCAACAACGGCAGCTCCTGAACATGTTAGCATAGATGCTGCTTTATCATTAGTTCTATTTTTATTAGTTACATCAGAACTGGAGAGTATTTTTCTTTCAAAAGAGGAAAAAAAATGACAATGAAGACTTTACAGAGTTTGATTCAGCAGCTGCAGAATGGTTCCTGATCTGATTGTTTAAAATAAACCTGTGGTAGGTGGTCAAATCACCTGCTACACATTTTTTCAGTTCCTGCCATAAATTAAACAGTTTCTGAGGACAACTTCCCAAAGCAGCTGGCCTGTCAGGTTAGTTTAATCCCACTAACATGGCAAAACCCAAACATGTTCAGTTTCTATCAAAGAAAACAGAAAATATTTACATTTGAGAGTGTGAAGCTAATGTGTTTTTGCCATTTTTGTTCTCAAAAATGACCAAATTAACAGATTATTGAAGTTGTTACAATTTTCTCTGTTGTATTTTATGTCCATCAACCAATCAATGTATCAATCAATTGCTTCAGCTCTACCTTTTCTTTTATACCCTCTACTTTTTTAGCTCGATGTCAATGGATGCAAGAAGTGTGTACAAATGATTTCCTTTCAAAACTGGTGCAAAATTTAATCACATGAAAATTTGAATGAGCTTGAGAAAGCAAATTTACAGATTGATATAGCATTTTTTCAGGCTTTTGCCCATCACATTTAAATTTAAAATCACACCATTTATCAGAGCAGAGTGAGTTTAAATACAGAGTATAAACTTGTCTACAACATGAGATCTTTGGTACCTGCAGCACCTGTTAACATGCCACACCTACACCTTTTGTTGTTCTGCTGAATGGTGTGAGGAGGGGAGGGGTGGGTTTTGACGTGGAGCTGCAGTTTGTTAAAGGTTGACCCTGAAGCTCATTTGTACATGAACATTTAAGGGAGGCCAGCCTGAGTGATCTCAGTCACATGACCTCATAGGACAAACAAACAACATCTGGGGATTTACAATTCCAGCCTGCTCGACCAGTGCACCCTGCAGTGCAAACTTTACCAGATTAAGTGAGGGCCTGCACTATTTTCAATGTGTGGAAACATGACATTACAATACAGGCATTGATGCAAACTCATGATTCCCAGATCAAAGCACACAAATGGCCAGCTGAAAGCTTGCTTACTGTTGAATTATTCATTCTTTACACCAGGCTGAAAAAAAGACTCAATGGGTCCTGGCTGGGCTGCATTTTTCCTTGTCTGTGTTTGCACTGCAAAATGACAATAGCTGAAAAAAACTGACTATCCACAATCATATCTAAAACTACTTACGATATGACTTCACAAGGTTGCAGAAAATTACCTTTTTTTAAATTAACACTGATTTCAATAACTTTTCATTTGCTGTAAAGACTAAAAACCTAACAGGTGGAAGACAATTTCTTTATTAGTTTGATGAAAACAGTGTATGATGTCCAAGTTGTTAGAGTATAATGCAACCATGATATAAGTCTCTGATATTTGACAAGAACAGCCAGAGTCCCAGTGTCTCTAAAAATACACAAGTGTCAGGAATATAGTGAAACACATGTAATAATATCCACATAAAGTTCATTTATTGCTTTTAAAGGCTAAGACATGTTGCTTATAAAACATTTGTGAGATTTTAGTGCTTCAGTTGATCCTAACCAATAAAATCACCAGGCTTCTTCAGCAACTAAATCTCCATTTAAATGAACACTGAGTGACTGAACTAATATTTTCTTTACAATTTGTACACTGTCTTATATACAGTATATAAATACATTTGAAGTACAGTGTGTAACTGGTATGATTCCTTAGTTTTCTTATGATCAGTTCTGTCTACTTGGTGCCTTGGGAGCTTTTAAAAATGCCTTATATTAGTTCAGAAAAATCTTCACCGCTGCATCAGTCAGATAGTTCATGAATGTTGAAATAAGTTCTTAAGTGAAGTCCAGCAGTTGCAGTGAGGTCTGGAAAGTGGCTAAGAAAATTAACCCTTTATGTGGCGTTCCTGTCACTCAAAGCAGCAGGAATAGGATTAAATATTTATAATGTGACCTCTGAGCAGATTTGTTCTGTAATGCAGCTGGAGAAGCCCTCCACACGGCCAGAGTGAGACTCCTCTGAATCTCAATGACTCTGGAGGATCTGCAACATATGAATGGCACTCCAGCAGCAGCCCCACAAAGACATGGTGGCTCAACTTTCTCTAGACCCTCACCAAGTAGATTTCTCATTCAGTCAGAAATCCAATTTAGCCCTCTGCATCCTCTTTCCAAGGAACCTGGGACAGACTCCCTCTGTTGTGAATAACAATGGAGTGTATTGTCACAGCCTGCTGTGGACCAACATTAGAGACTCCTCACCCAGAAAAAAACCCCAGAAGGCCTTCAGTGTCCAAATAAACTAAACTCTACAACATAACAACATGAAAAGCAATGCATCTTCAGACATACTTTTTCTGCAGCAGCTGCCTTGTTTTTCTGCTATTCTGCCTCTGCTCTGCCACTCACATCCATATCTCTTCTCTTGAAATGCATCCTTTACTCAACCTTCATCCAAGAAGAACCCTTCATCCAAAGGGAATATTGAAATATCCATCTGCAGTAAGACTGAAACTAATAATCATTTTTATTATCAGTTAACCTGATAGTTATTTTTGGACAAAAATACCAATTACAATGTTGTAAAAAGCAAAGGGTGAAGGCTTGTTGAAGCACTACTTAGTTGGAGTTTTTAGCACAGTCCAAAGATGCATGGTAAAACCTGCCCTGTCCTCAGGTTTAGGGCTTCCTCAGGTGCTGCAGTGTTTGGTCCAGTGTGAGAATGACACAACTGGAATCTTTCTCAGATGCTATAGTGCTGAATGATACAATGCTGGTCTGATTGCAAGCATGATTGCCAACCACAGCATGACTTTGGGTTGCATTCCTCCAAACGCTGGTTCTGTTTCAACTGTTCCCCTTGGAGCCACTGTGTTTTGTTTTCTTTTTTTCTTTTGGCACCCCTGCCATTCTAACCTAGCATTCAGGCATTACCTGCATTTAACTGAATAGCAGGATTGACATTTTTGGCTCAATGTCTGATTTGCTCTGAATACGGCTGCATTCTTGCTTAACGCTTAAGTTTGTTTAGATGTTGATGTTTAGATCATGTTTTAGTCTTCCTGAATTTTGCATAAAACAAAATCTACCAAATTTGCGAAACATACCCAAGTTTGTAAGGAATTTATTTACTCACTAATTCAAATTCAATTTAACATCACACAAGACAGAAAGGCAACAAATCCTCACAACTAAGAAGTTGAAATTGGAGAATTTGGGGTAGTTTTGCAAAAAATCTGTTTCATTTTCTGACAAAAGTGTAAAAATGCTGATATTCATCATCTATAAAACATCTGGCCTCTCTTGGCCTAATACTAATAGAGACATTGGAATGGTGCGATGGATGGTTTACCCCCCCAAAAAAACATTTGTACCAAATACCAATACCAATTGTACATGACTCTGCTTCATCCTTCTTTCTTCCACTAATTTTTCTACAATTTGGCTACTTATTTTGCTGTTTACCATTCACCATTGTGGGCTACTCAAATAACCTAGTCAAATCCAAGAAGGATGTCTGTGGTGGTAATGACACCACGTTTTGAACATTTTTTTTAGAGTTAGTCCACAATTGCGACAGCCATTTAAAACCCAACAAAACAAAATGAGGTTCTTATCCTTGACTTCTCTCCTTCTTCACTGCTAACTCTAAATACCAGATGGAAAAAAGAGTGCAATCATCCTCTGTACTGATACAGGTGTGATTCAGTGTAGTTATTTGTGAAATGCATTTATGTCCTCAAACTCTGAAAAAAAACTGTGTTCAAGCATTAGTCAGTTCAACTGTAAGAGCTATTAGAGCCACTACACAGCTTCTTGTTATATTATTTTTTTCAGCCACGCTTCCATCAGCCTTTAGATATTTTGAGCTTTGCAGTAGAACAGAAATGCAGACGAGAATGAGGTATTTCAATAAAGGAAAAGTGAGAGTCATGCCATTACTCTTAAAACACAACATAGCTTAGGTGTATATTGCCTTCTGGTTTATTAGGGCTTGTGAAGAAACCGATTTACCCTGACATTGCTACAATGACTACTCCCTGTGTGATTTTTTGCACATCAGTTTTAATAGAGAGGGCGGACCGAAGCCTTTGGTCTTCATAATCTACTGAAACCAAAAACATGACCTGTCATGTTTAATGATTTAGACATCTGAGAAATGCTGTTATCAAACTCTATTGAGGCTGCACTTGAAATATTTAAAGGCCCTGAGAACAAGTCAAAATAGTTGTAGATTAAATTCCTGTTGGTTGACTGCTTGATTTATTGACTAACCGTTTCAGCTCTACAAAGGGAATATGCATTTCAAGCTTTTTTTAAAATCCTGTTGAAAGATGTGAGGACTTGTAGTTAAACTACAGATATATTAAGTAAAGTATATTTCTAGAGAATAAGACGAGAAACAAACAAAATGTATGGAACTTTTTTCTGGTCTTTGGTAATAATCGACAAGTCCTATTTAATTCCCAAGAGCGGTAACATTTCACTTAAACTACGTATTTTATTTGTGCATTGAAACAGGTATTACAAAATAAATGCAGAATAAAGTAAAAGAAAATGTAAATCTATACCACAGATGACTTGTTCTTTCATCATTTTAAATTTCCATGATAAATTTACAGTAGTAACCCTATTCAAAACACAAAGGCCTGTCACTGAATTCAGTAGAAAAGTCTTCTTGCACCTGTGTAACATAAGCACTGAAACTAATTTAAGTAATGGCATATTAAACAATTTAACTGGCTTGTTACTTCCTTTGAGCAGCAAGAACAATACTTTACTGCTCTGCTCCATTTTTTTCTTTTCCTCCTTTTAAAAGCATCCATTTCCTGTAACAGCACTTTTTTTTCTAATGCAGGCACCACCACAGTCACATCTGGCCCAGCACTCTGCCATGAGACGGCGCTGGGCCTGGCTGAGAATCAGTCGGCAGATTGCCTACATGTGTGTGGCTTCTACCACTCGGCTGTCTCTCTCTGCAGGGCCTGAGAGGGCAGCTTCACAGAACAGAGAGTACACGTGATGCTGCTCAGATTGTAGGAACAGATCTATCCTTAACCCTTCATTCAATCCTTCAGTTTTTACTCGACACTTGTAAAAAGATGGTTAAATAGTGCTTACATCGGAAATGTGAATGAAACAGAATTGAAATCAGAGAGTAAAATACTCATGACAAGGCATCCCTTGTACCAGACATTAGAGGTGCAATAATTAGCTACATAATAACTGGTTAATCCACTGGTTCACTATGAACAGGATAATTTGGAGGTTTTGAAACGCTGGTCAGACAAAACCAGCAAACAACATCTAACAATGTCACATTGGGCTTTAGGAAATTTTGTTGAGCATTTTTCAGTGTTTTCTGACATTTTATAGTAGTTAGGTTAGTTTCAGCTTTTACACTTCACAATCCTGAACAACACTAATTTCTAAGGGAAGCAATTAATATCTAATACACTGCTGTTGCAATTAAACATCGATTTAAGTGAATCACAGAAAATAATTCAATGTCAATAATTTTGACAAAAAAACAAACATCTTGTTTAAACATCTTAAATGTGGGTTGCAATCTGTTTTATATCATACAAATATCATACATTTTATGTTTTTTTGTTTTTAACTGCTAGTCAGCTAAAGGAAGCAATTTGAGCCCCCAAAATCTGGTTGGTAGTTTTCATCAATTTTCACTATTATTTATAATTCATTCATTTATTTATTAAGGGAAATGATTGACAAATTTATCAAGCGCTTATTCATTAAATCTTTATAAACAATTCATAATAATAATAATTAAACAGAGAATGTTTCTGTAAGATGATTTCTCAATTTTTTATGCACATGTGATTTGATCTGTTGGTACAAACTTTTCTATTTGGTTTATTCCACTTTAAAAGTTATGTATACCACAGCCCAGTTTGCTTTTGTTCCTCTATGTGTGTGTGTGTGTGTGTGCGTGGGTGTGCATGTATGTGTGTGTGTGTGTGTGTGTGCGGTGAGCCAACACAACAGTCCCAGCTTTCCTGTCATCCGTGATAGATGACTCAAGGGTCTCAGGCAGACATTAGCATCACAATAGGCTAAACCAACAATATGAAGGCATTCGTCCCAGGTTTTGGGAATAGCAGGCAAGGGCAGGAAGCCTTTTACTTGCAATATCAATGGGAACCCTCTGCTTGCCAAGTGAAGGAGAACCTGTTAGTAAGAAAATTAACAGTGCCCTTTTAGGAGGGAAAACACCATGCCATTAGTTTAGCATTACATTAGCTCTAGCTGGTAGGCCAAAGACTATGCTGACAACTAGCTTCCTGTGTGGTGAAAATTTTCACAGGAATAAATTACGCATGGCTGCTGAGGTGAGAACACAATATGTAAGTTACGTAAGCTTAAACAATTACAACTAAATATAAAAGGTTTGCAGCCTGCTAGACCCAGCAGGTGTTTCCCGACACATAGCACCAATATCCTTAGGCTTGTATGCGAGTACTTTCTCTCCTTTTTCACAATAATGCCGGCACTCTAGTCCCTTCAGCTGGGAAATCTCTTGTGCAAGTCAAAAGATGAATGTCTGCTGATCATAAAATCTGACTGCAGTCCACCATCTGCTCGTTGAAAGTGTTTTAACTTCCTGTATTGTTGGACCCTCGCACTGGAAGCGTGGGTCCATAAGAAAGACTTCAAGGCCAGACGTCGCATGCGTGACGCCACAATGATCACAAACACTAAAGCTATTCTCTGAGACACAATAGAAATCCCTCCTCCTCCTCCTCCTCCCACGCACACACACACACACACACACACACACTTACACACACAGACAAACAATCCAAATGTCTGCAGGCTAAAACGGAAAAGTTCAAGCTCATACATTTTTAAAATTACTGTATTTATGTATTGTGTTTGATTTAGCTTAAATTAGCTGATATTAAAGTATAATAACTAGGAAGTACAGTAAATAATCTTAAGTATAACTTTTCATTGTTGTAACATTTGCCCTTTTTATATACTGGGAATTTATATTATACTATTGGAATTTCACTTTTTTATGAGTTAGTGAAGGTGATTATTGTAGTGATCCCTGAAAATACTCTAATTTACACATAGCAGTCTTTTTAATGTCTTGTAAAATTTTCACAGGCTCTTTCACTTCTGGCCTCAAGTCAATGGGTGTTCCTCTCATATCCACAGGAAACAACTCTATTCAGTCCTCATTTGGACAAGAGAAGCAGGGACATAGCAAAACGAAAGCCTAAAATTAAGCATAACTCATTTATTTAAAAGCCTTAGAATATTTGAACTGAGGGGGATAAAGACAAAAAAGCTGACTGAGTTTCCTGTTTTTTGTGTTTTTTTAACTGATAATACAATATTAGCCACAAAAATTGCCTCTATTTTTTTTTTCATAGTGATTCAGTTTTTTATTCTTTTTCATGTGTGCTTTTATTGGTACAGGGGGACACTTCTTTAGGTCTAATAGTACTGAACTGGTAAACAGCACAAGTTTACATATTTCTGTTCACCAGAGAGCTTTTTTCATTGTATTAGCTTTTAGCAGTTCTCAAATACAAAATATTGCCCTGGAGCACAAATTTGTTCAGCTTCAATATCTGCAAATTCATTCATTCACTCACGTTTTTTTAATGACCTAGTTTCCATCTAAATTGAACACAAATTTTACAAAATTCCCAAAAAATCCATTAACTATTCTTATGTGAATATTAGGATTTGGGTGAATTGAGTTAAAAAGTTGGAGAAGCTGCAGAGTGTCATAAAACCACAGCAGAAAAGAGATTGAAACACATTTGTTTCATGTATAAATCTGAGGAAGGTTATAGTTTCTTCTTCTGCACATCACACAAATCTGATGTTTCAGTCTGCTTCAATTTTTTATCTCTCCAGTGGAAGAAAAGCTTCAGCGGACATTAAAGTCTTTATGTACACCATGATTTATTCACCAAGTCTGTTTCAATTGCACTTTTCTTTTATTGATACACTTTTCCACCTCAGTCAAGCTCAAAAATCCTTCTACATTTTTTTGTTTTCTTTTTTCAATTTTATTGCATTTTTACACAGTTTTTTTTAATGCACAACTTGAAAATGTGCATAAAAACAATTGGATGGAAACACACTGTGACCTGCAACTCAAGGTTTAAAACATCAAGCCACAGCAAAATTAAGTTCTCTATATGATGCTGTGCAACTGTAATTAACAGCTCTTTAAAATCCATTTTTTCTCTGGACACCAAAAGAAATCAATACTTAACTTCAAATGACCTTATTGAGCTGGATAAAAGGCTTTATTGCAGGGGCTGGGTCAGGAGTGGTTGAGCTAATGTGTTGGTTGAACAGTGGGGGATTAAAGGTGAGGTGTTCTCTCAAAATCTTACAAGACATCACAAAGCAGCAGGTCACTAACCTGAGGCTTCCTGGAGACACTGAGAGGATTACAGCAGCCAACCTCTGCTGAACTGTGCCTGTATTCAGACGGGGCTGAGGAGGCAAAGACAGCCTCTTTATCACTCAGCAGGTCCAGCCCATTCTATTTCCTCTCTCCCGGCTCTCCGCCTCTCAAACGAGACCAGAGCTGAAACCCGCTAGTCCCAACTCTGTGCAATATACTCACAGGGGACCAATTTGCACAGGCAGCCCTTGTCTGAATCACTCTATCAATTAAGAGCCACTGTGTTTATCATCACATACATTATTGTAGTGGCTGGTCTGGTCATTGTGTAGAGGTGTGCCTCTCAGGAGAGGGAAAGGGATGAAATAAATGACCAGGGAGTGAAGCCACAGTTGGACAGGCTGCTGGACTAATCTGAAAGGACGGCTGTAATTATGAGTCTCCCGAGGAACTGGCTGTGTGGCAAGTCCGATGTGTGAATACGGCGCTAACAGTCAGGAAGGTGCACTGCCCCCCTTCTCCACAACAAAGTAAGACACTGAGTCAAATCAATATTTTCAATCTCTCAGGATCAATTCAGCATCTGAGCACAAAGGAAGACATGTTGGCTGCCACCAATATGTATAAATGAAAAGTCAAACTTTGTGGTCATGATGGGCTCTTGTGTCTCGTGTTCTTTTGTAATAATGAGCACAAGCCGAGGGAGTCTTGACTGAAAATTGTAATTGAATCCAAGTTTGACAAGAGGCAATGTCCCAAACAGTTCATGGAAATAATGACAGTCACGACACAATAAACATGCGCTTACTATTACACTGCAAGTATAATAATAGGATTGGTCATATTAGGGTCAGATCATAACACAGCATTGAGTATGATGATTTTATGGCTGCGGCTACAGTCTTCCTTTGTTTAGGGATGCTGTTCAGTGTTAAGAGACCTTTCTCTATTGCACAAACAGCGAAGGAAGAGATGACTGTCTCTGTTAGCAGTGGAGTATAGTCCCTGTGCTCTGGTTGAGAGAATAACACTGGCATTCAGATTCCATTCATATGTTGATTACAGAAAATGGTCCCATCAGTATGAGATGATCTCATCTGAATAAAAGTGTTTCATCAATGGAATATGATGTAATCAGCATCGAACAGATGATTTCTTGAAGAGAGCATGAAAGTGATACTGCATCTTTAAGACGCCCAGAGTTTTACTGTGTTTTAGCCAAACAAAAGCAGCCAATTGGGAGCATGCAACCTGAAACCAGAAGCCCGCCTCAGAGGGCCTCACACAGACCTCAGAGCAGGGACACACCCCGTGTACTCCTGATTCAGGCAGGCAGAGAGCCACAGCCTGCTATCCAACCATTCTGTGCAAAGACTTCCACACAGACTAATACAAAATCACAAGCACAGACACCCTAATCAGTTTGTCTGGCTTCTTTCCAAGGCAGTTCTGGAAATGCACGCTGTAAGGAAAAAAAAAACTCTACTAGGACTAAATTCCTAAAATATTGAAACATAATCAAAAATGTTAATTTGAGCAACACATTTGCATTCGACAGCATTTTAAGGATGATGCAGCTCACCATGTTTTTGAGAAAGCAATTTTTGCCCACTTTTCTCGCAATGCCCTGCCTTAGAAAGTCAACTATTTTGTATTAGCAAATCCTTTCCCACTTACATCTCATTACAGTCTGGTCAGCATCAGTAGTGCTTTCACCTTGAGCCCCCCTCTACCACCACTGTTCACAGTGAGCAGCCCCGTGAGGCGTGAACCCCCCAACAACATGAGACTGTGGGCAGGAGACTGGAATCTGAAACACCAGTCACAACATGTTATGCTTGGTCACCACAACATGGGCATGAGCTAGAGCTGTAATCTGGCCCCTGAACACACTGCCATGAAATAATATGCACTTCAAAATCAATTCTGCTGCTCAGCAACAGGGGAGCTCTAAATGTAGATCCATTTTGGGGCTGAGTCTCATTAACTGCACCTTCTCAGAGACACAGAACACACATGTTTGATAAACTAAAAATACATAAGTACTGAATCAAACAAAACAAATCAAAACAAGATCTCACATTATATATTACCAGACTGTTTCTAATAGCTGTACGCCCAAACATTCTGACTAATGTTAATAGGGCATTTTAGACCTGTGTGTGCAGTAGAAAACAACAGGTGCAAACAGCAAAAGGTCTGTTTTGGGGAGACACAAAAAGATCACATAAAAACATATAGTATTTGAATAACACAGCTGTTGTGTTCGCCTTTGAGCCCTGAATAATGCATCGGTCCAAATTAAAGAGTGTTTCACACCACTGAAAAGACAGGAGGACAAACTGCTACACCTTTGATACTTAGTGTATGACACTCTCTAGTGAACATGCTTTCAAATGATGTGGACCATTAACATGACATTGTTGCTGTCACTAGTTAATCCCTCCACATCTGCAGCTGTAGTTTCTACACACATCACTGCTAAATTTACATAGAATTACATAGACTCACATTACACCAAATCAAATCAAATAAAATGACCCTTTTTTTACTTTTAAGTTTCTATTTCTGGTCCACAGTCTCTTTGTCTCTCTCTTATTCTTAGATAATAAATACTGTAATAGCATTGATAACATTTAATATAATTCCTTTCTCCAATAGAAACACTGTGAAAGCTGTTGAGCAGAGCAGCGTCTGACTGCAGACACATATTTGATCCATTTGAAGTCATCTCCATAGTGACCCACGATGAATAAATAACCAGTCTGTCACAACCCCAAAATCTTGAATCCAAATTCAAAATGACTTCTTCCTTGCCTCATCATACCTGCATCAATGCTATTTACACTTTCGACAGTTACTCCTTCTGAAGAAGACATAAAATAATTGGACTTTTTTCACTACCATGTGTGTGAAAACACAGTAGTCTTACACTGACAAAGGCAGGGGAACAAATTAGGGATTATTCTGGAGGTGTGTGATGCCTCTCCTGCAATGAAGTTCCTCACACTCCATTCTGAGTGAATGTAGGTGACTCGGGGAGCCTGAGCGGATCCCAGAATTCCTCATTATCTGCCCAGCAGGGAGGATCAGGTCCGCTCGCTCTGTCTCAGAGCATGCTCGGCCCGATGAGACGAGCCCCAGAGGAGCACAGTGCTGGGCCATCGGGGGCAAGCCAGGTCTGCTCATTATATCTAACTCATCCTTGGCATCTCTGCAAACCAAGTGCCACTTAGTTCCCGCAGGAGGGGTCTGGGCTGGATCACTGACGAGATGGCAGAGCAAACAGCAGAGTGGTAATAGGAAAAGCTTTACATCAAGAAAAAAAAAATGCAGACAGAGGCACAATGTCCAGCAGTACATCTGAAAGGTTAATATCACAACAAAAAGGGATATTTCACTTATTTGGTGAGAGCATTTCTTATTTGTAGCACTGATATGTGCAATTAATGCTATGATTGCTACTGTGTTAATTAGAGCCACACTTATACTAGACTAGTTAGACTCCCATTAAATGTCACTGCCATAAGCATTTTGAAAAAGAGTTCAACACAAAAATAGTGGTCCCACCCTTCAGCAACAAAAACAAAAAACATAACATGGGTGTGGTATAGCCTACTAGCAGTGTATTTACATATTCATTTATGAATAAATGGAATAAAAAACAGTTCTTTCTTTTTTTTCAACAGTAACTGAGAAAAATTCACCATTGTCATTTAGCTTGTGGGGCAAGTGCAAATACATAACTCAATGAATAAACATACAATTTGAGGGAAGCGTGTTGTTTCATTTATCAACTCTATTTCTGGAATAAATGAATGCAGCCTAGCACAGCAGGTGAATTATGCAAGTGTAGAGTCTCAGGCCTTTGGAAAGGGGCAAGTGCCCTCTATTTCCCTTTACTTTTTAAAATATTCTCCTAAGTAAACTGTGTGGCCAAGGCCATGGCAGCCTATGCAGATGTGGTGTCTTCCATTGCCTCAGAGAATGGGCACAGCGCCAGCCAAAGCTGGTCTCGGCACATCCGAAACACTTCAGGTAAACACCACAATAAGCTAAGAAGCAGAAATTAGAAATTGTTTTGTACTGCAACACAGTTGCTATAGAGACTGTTGCTAATTAACTGCACTCTACCCCAGGATAACAAAGGGCTTAAGGGCACTCAGGGCGGCTCCTCATGTGATGAGCTTTGTGTATGGAACACTATGCCATCCCCAGGGTCTCTCGACTACAAAATACCTGTCTCCTTGCAGCCAACTTTCTTCTCAGATGCCACAAGAGGTTTTTTTTGTGGGCTCTGTCTGTCTGTGGCTGTTAAAAACCCTGTGGACATGGATTATACCATCATATCGGCCTCAACATGATTAGCTGAACCCTTAAACTCTTAAAAGACAAATCACTGCATGTTTTAGACATATCAATCCCCTGTAGCAGCATGGAGGACCACTTCATTGGTTACTTGTTGTCTCTGAAGGGATTCCAAAGAGTAAGCAAGAAGCACTGCACACAAATAAGGCATCCAACGAAGAATACACATTCAGATGTCAAAGAGAGCATCTTTGTTTTTATAGCGGGCATGCAGCCAGGGCTTGGATTTCATTCAATATTTTCCAGTTGATTGCTCCAAGTAGTAAAATTGCCTTTATACATTTCACTGTTTTGTTTTTTGTTTTTTTAATTGTAGATAGTTCAGAGATTTGTTTTGCTATGGGTTGCTAACATGAAGCAAACATACCTAAATCTGTGACACTGAACAAGAAGCAAACATTTTTATTCTACAACATACATAATTACACTTTTCTTATAGCAACCGAATAATGATTTCACTTTTGCAATAATTTTACACAATGATCAATGACATGCTGCAGTGAGAATGGGGATTATGTTACAAAAAGCTACTTTTCTATAGCAGAAGTAAGTAAATTTTTTTTCTTATTTTGACACAAAAGAATAAGGGGATGTAGAGCTGAGTCAAAAGTCACAATGCTAAGCATTTTCTGGGATTTGCCTACAAAATACGATATGTCAGAGGAATAAGGGCAAAAGTGTCCAAGTCACATTCCAAGCATTCCTCAAAAGGCTCACAATGCTGTGTTCATTTGAAACAGTGAGCTAATTTAACTGACCCCTCCCTACTGCCATAGAGCCTGTACAGCCTTACTGTCTAGGAGTCATAGGATATAGCTGCAAAGCATTTCTACCTTTAGACAGACTGTAGGCAGAAGCACGGATTATTCTGATACAACTGCATGCACATGCAGGTGCAACGCCATTCAAAATTCACAGTATCCCTCCTGATCTACTTTTGTAATAAACTGACTAGATCTATTCAAAATAAAATGTGGCTGCATTTTTCTTCAAGACAGACTAATGGCACCTTTTATGCCTTCCTAGCTTTCAAGGATTGTCACAGTTCATGGCATGATGGGATTGGCACTAAGATGCAGCAGCAGTTGCAGGGCTGAACACGCGCCCTAGAAAAAGCACCCATAGATCAGACTGATACCGATCTGTCTTCTCTTACAAAGTCCCAACAAACTCTGATATGTGAGGGGACAGGGCTGCATCCATAATTCTACCTTTAATCATAAAAGAAAAGATCAAAAAATGTGCCTCCCTTCCTCCATCTTTCTACAGCTCTTTCCGCAGACAGCAGCTGAACCTGCAGGCAGTGAGCAGATGTGTCATAATTTTGCTATACGGAACCTTGCACTGGGTTTCCTGACTATATCTTTTCAGTCTGCACACTGGGAGATGAAAGGAATTAATTTTACTACTGTGTCAAACAGTTCTGACTCAGTAATGGTAGAAAAGACAGCCCAGTGATTCCTCTACGTGTGAGACAATGTGTAACCAGATATAACGCAGACGGAGGACTCAATCCAACACTACAGTTGTCTCATCAGCAGATTTTAGGGTTGATTTGAGACCACAAAAACAATGCCTTTCTTTGGGTTTCATATTGGGGTTTTGAACCTATTTTAAGCAACAATCTTCCAGTCCAGAGAGGGAAAACTTGAGCGCACAAGCACTGCTTATTTATAACTATAGAAAAACCAAATTGTCATGCTTTAATCCACAGCAGAGAGACAGCTTCACTGGCAGCCTCGCTCTGTATGGGGACAAGGGAATTGGAGGAAAAGACGATGGGGAGGGTCCTGTTATCTGAGCCCACATCTTTGTAGTGGCAGCTGAGGGGTTTCACTGCAACTCCTAGAATTTACATTTTGTTTGGCCGGAGGGGTCACATGACAGCTGCAAGCGAATGCTCTTAGGGGCTTTCTGCTTTCACTTGACACTGACAGGCTGTGAGACGATCCAACACCACAGAGAAAAAAAAAAAAATTCCCTCTTTCCATGACATCACCCAGCCAGGAATGGGGGGAAATGGAGGGAGGAAAGGGGGCACAGCTGGTGGCAGCCGCAGTACCATCTGCTACTGACTAATAGTTCATGCTGCTTTACTTATAAACTTGCACTTCTGTGAACCAGAGTAGTGGCTGTATGGTCACCATCACAGAACACATTACATATAAATTTGAGAGCGACAGTCTCATAAAAATACATTACTTTGCACTGATGCCTTTTTCTTCTTTTGAAAGAAGAAGTTTGACATTTAGTATGCATCTTCACATTTTTGCAGAAATTTTGAAAAAGATCAATAGCGAAAGACAAACAAAAAAAAGTGTCATGTCTTAAGAGGGGTTGTGTGCCAGTCAATTTCTTGGCTGAGTGCAAATGCTTCCACAAGCCAAGAAAAAGTCCCACACCCAAGCCCCTGTAAAACTACTACTTGTCCTGTTTATTATCTAGTTTTATATAGATTAAACAAACAAGACATATCATATTAACTCATGAGCTTTTAAGATGCTGGAAGGCACATTATGTTTCCTTTAGACAGAGCCAGGCTAGCTGTTTCCCCTGTTTCAGTCTCTATTTAAGCTAAGCTACAGAAATAAGAGTCAATATTGTCATCTAGCTGTCAGAAGGTAAGCACATGAGCATATTTCACAAAATGTCATTCTATTCCTTTAAGCTCATCCAGTTCTTGCCTATTAAAAAAATAAGCAACTTGAACTCACACCTAAGATATCCACACATCTGTACTCACCGTACATCTTTCCTTCATCAGAAAGGATGATCTTCCTGCGTCCACAAGGAGGATAGATGGCCAAGGCCTCCTGGAAGCTCTGTTCAATATCAGGGCTCCACACCCCCTCAGCATCATTGTCTACAGGCTTGTCTGCAGAATCGCTCATCCTCTCCATGTCCTCGGCAGGGCTTTCGCTGCCGCTCCAGCTGCTGGGATCAATCGTGGCGGTTGGGCTCTCCAAGCTGAAGCCTGGAGCAGACTAGGGAGAGACCTGGAATTCCCAAATAAACAAATACAACCAAACGGTCACTCTCCACAACAAAGCAGAGGACATCTGCTTCCAAAGAACAACACAGTACATTGTTAGTTGACAGCATAATATGGAGCAGAAGTAGCCAAGCAAGCTTAGACTGTGCCAAGAATGTTGCTGTCTTGATTTAAAATTGATGCAGTGTTTTTAAAAAAAGTGAACATTTTCACATTTTCACTTCTGGAACTTCCTTTATCATGAACAATGTGACACAAAGTTACATTATGTTTTAAAAAAACTACTTTAGCCCATAAAAACACTACATAAGTTAAAAAAGTCATGGAGAGAAAGTAGTAGTTGACAGTTTCCAAGGGTAAGTGTGTGTAACTCTGTGATTGTGAAGCAAGACATTAGAAAAAAATCCAAAAAACTTAAAATTTTTAGCAACACTATGCTGCATAAAGTGGGAAGAAGTATTTTGGCTACTCATCATTGGAGCTCACATCACCAGTCAGCCATCACGCCATGACAGCATACAGAAAGCAGACACTTAAGCCACATAAAGAAGCCAGAATGGGAGTAGACAAAAAAAGACTGCAGACCTGCAGGCAACGCAAGAAAACTACTGTTTACAGACTACAACACAATCCAAGAACCAGCCCACTTTGTGCATCTGACCAAGTTAGTCATGCAGCTGCAGAAAGTCTCATTTCAACAGCAGCTACTGTAAAGACCAAAAAGCCCCTGTGCTAATCTACAGCTAATGAATTGAGGACTGTATCATTATGCTGTGACATCATCGGGAGCAAAATTTGTAGCAAGCCCAGTAACATAAAACTTCAAACTATTATTATTAACAGTGACTATTACGCACTCCAACTTCATGAATGTACAGGTGTGGGTAATCATGGCATTATACCTGGGATCAGCCAAGCATGTAGTAAAAGTGTGTTAAGCATTGCGGTCAGTATGGACTGTGTGGTCTTCATGAATGGAAAGAAGTCTGCACTGTGGCCTGAGCAGCCACAGAGTTCAACCCAGGACTTCAAGACACTTAAAAAGAGCTTTGTCAAGGTGGTTACATTACAAAAGAAATAATTACTCTGTGTAGGGCTGCACCCAATGTCATATTTTTTACACTGAGGTTTTCAAGTAAAGCTTTGAATGTCTGTCATCATGTTTTATGAAGTGACCACCCTAAAAAAAAAAAGAAAAACAGCTATTTTGTGCGTTGTATTACTATGATTTTGACTGCAGGATAATTTGTATTTTTTCATCTTCAACTGCTGGAACTAAGTACACAATTCCTAAGCTAGTGTGCAATGGCAGGCACCAAGGGGTGTGTGTTCTGTGTTTGTATGTTTTCAGTTCAGCCTAAGAGTGGACACTGCCAGCAGATGTGCACATGGTTCTGTGAATATGGATAAGTTGAAAATTATGAAATTTTGGCTCATGCAGGCCTTTGCAGATACTCACATTCACACACATGCAGAGACTATAAATCGATAAATTGGACTTTACAAGAAAAGTGCTATCATACTATAAAAATATTTGAAAGAATATAAAAGTTTTCTCTCAAAACTTGCCAGTTCTTTGTCTCCTTTTCAAAGGGGAGGGAGTTATCTTGCACACGTAGACTTGCAAAAGAAAAACACCTTGAATGTGTCCATGCAAGAAAAAAAAGGGCACACCTCCAGCGAGCTGGTTAACTCAAAGCATGTAAGACAAAACTGTCTTAATTATAGGTAAATAAAAAATTTATGCAGGCAAGTAAACGTTTAGAAATGCTTGCTCCGAGGCACAACAACGGAACACAAAGGCAAGAAAGAAAACAAAGAAGGTTGATCTTCAGAAAGGCAGGTTCTCTGACCAGTAGGCAAAGCAACAAGTGGATAAGACATCCATAAGATCGATAAGTTCTCATTTAATCTAAGGAGGAAATTCTTTAACAAGCTGTACGTATGAGACTCATTTCAGCTGCATTTTTCAGTCATCTATACTCTAACTGCATAATTCCCACAATCACAGTGCAACCTGAAGTGTTATTTGATTCTCTCTCCACCTTAACACATTAAGTCCAGACACGACAAACTACACAGCAGCTTCGTTGCTGAACGAATCCAGTGGAGGACAATGTGCCGGGTGAGCTCACTTCACTACGCAACATTGTCCTATTTTTCCTAAAAGCAATCAAAGTAACTTACATTCAGCAACGTGTTTACTTTAAGTTAAGTGACTTTTGATCTTTAGTCAAGCTCAACACCAAATAGAGTAACAGATTTTTACTTCCAGTATATGGAAGTCTTTTTTCTTGCATCCACTATAAAACTGTGTCTTTACCTTTAATTTACACTGAAGAATACTTTCACGTTTTATTTCCTTAACAATCACTTCACTGAGGTTTCTCCCTTTTCTTAATCTCGCCCCTCTTTCCAGACAACTGCTTCCTCCCTGAGCAAGAACATATTCAGACAGCACAAGCTGTCAGGAAGTGGGAATAGCAGCATATGTTTCTTCCAGCATGTCAGTTCATGAGGGGGAAAGGGGGATGGGAGCAAGCTGTTGGGGGAAAAAAAAAACTCCCAGAGAGCAGAGAGAGCTTTTACTGAATTCCGTTTTTGTGTGCTGACTGCTGACACTGCAGAACTAACTCACAAACTGATGAGGGAGGGGGAAAAAATCCCATTTCAACCACTAAAAGGCTGGGACTCTTTATAGATGTGCTCCTCTCATCCCAACCAAATGATGAACTGCGCTCGTAATCACTTCCAGCTTACATTTTCATAGTGAGATGGGGTTCTGAAGAAAATATTTGTTTCTATCCTCATCAAGTCCAAACAGTGAATTACAGTGGCATTTCTAAAAAGCTTAAGTACAGTTGAAAATGTCATGGCTTTGTAAAGATATTTTTCCTGTTGATGTGCTGCTAGTATATTTCAATAAAGCTTAATAAAGCTTTCTAGTCAACTGACAGATTTGCTTAGACATTTTAAAAGCACAAACTCATTTCTACATCTTAAAAAAATCTCAGGAAAAAAGAAGTATTTTGACTAAAAGTTGAAAATCCAAAAGTTGACAAACATTTTTAGTATGTCCTTCTACATCTCCTTACTAGTTCTCTGTTAAATGTTAAAGAACATAAAGGGACACATACAGCAGTCTTTAGTGACTTTGTGGCTCTGTCCATCACACCAGATTGATTCTTACACACTGATGTTTCCCTGCTCTGCAGGTGCTTTTCTCAGGAAATGAATACTATTACAGCAACATTCAATGAATTATTAAACCTCAACCCCACCTACTATCCTATCTTACAGTCATTCATGTAAGAACATTAATAAGAAATAACTATTGCTGACTAATGTGCTCCCATAAATCATGACAGAAACACTGTGCTGTTTGCTCAGTCAAGAGAATAACTGGATAAATTGCCTTATCGATTATTATTTGTGCCACCCCTACGTACAGATGTGATTCAGAAAACTAGAGAGGAAAAAGACAAGTCAAGATTCTTCAAGCAACAAGATCACTGAGCATGTCTCAAATCACTCTGCTCAGATAAATATTAATACATTTCTTCGACAGAAATTACCCCATAAACAATGTTTCTCCAGAGGGCTTTTTTCTAATATGGGATCAAATGTGTCTTTGGGATGCTGATCATTATCTGAGACAAATTAAACAAGTCAACCAAAGCAAATAACAAAACAAACCTGGCAACAATGGAGAAACTGACTTACAGCTTCAAGCCCACTCTCTTGAAAGCAATGACTGTAGATTTGTGGATACTCATATAATTTCCAAATGTGCAACAATAGTTTTTAACAAGATGGGGGGAGGGGGGTCAGTGGTTCAAGCCCTCCTGATACAATAACATTACACAGTATTAAAATAAAGCCTTAAACATCTGGGGGTTCAAGCTTTCCAGGTAATAAGTTTCTCTCTCAATGGTAGCAATAAAAATTACACCTACAAGCCACACAGAGGTTATAAAACTATCACATTTTACATTTTGGCCAGGAACTACTGGGCTGTGTTATGTGTAGCACATAACATTGCACCTACTCGTTCCCTGAGGTCATCTAGAACTCCTGTCATAGGCTTTATGCACACTTACACCACAATAGATTTACTGTGATTTTAAAAAGGCTTTCTGACTTTCTGCAAAAAAACTACACTTTCATTTAATATGCTTTTTAAAAGCTTTTTTCTCAACAAACTGGTTCATTTTACATCCTAAATAAAAATATGTGAATTAAATAAATGTTTTGTCATTGTCTTGCAATTCTACTTTATCTTCATCCAATCCCTTTTTAAACGTTTGGAAACACATTTTCAACAAATTCAGCAAACTCAGAAAGTGATAGCAAAGCTAACATTTTATAAATGAGAAACAAAAGTCAGCCTCTGTCCAATAGCTGTAAATAACAGATGTTTGGAAAATACGCAAACTAATTATTGACATGAATAGAACTTTCACAACCATAATTTATTCAAATGATTCAACCATTACTCATTAGCGCATATTATATAATAACTGCTATTAATCATTGGAAGCATCAAGAGAACTCAGACGTTTATTTAAGAAGTTATGTGAAGCTGCATGTGGTAACATTAGATGATGTTCAAATAATTGCTATTTATTTATTACAAACTGACAACTGATGGACCATATTTTTGTCTTGCAGAGCCAGTTCTTTTTTGTGGGTCCAATATAGTTTATTGTTAGAATAAACTGTCATTCAACCTTTTCACTGAACTCTTGCTCCTCTATCCTGTGCTGACAAAACTACACCGATGTTTGTAAAACGTCAAATTGTTGCCAGTTTAATGGACGTGGTGGAGTACCGATGGAGGAAATGACTGTTTGCACTGAAGGAGGAAACGAATGTGAGATATGGTTGTCCACGTGTGCAATGCAAAGACTGAATGCATACTTTTTCTTTATCATACCTCTATCATTAAACAGAACATCAGCATTAATCTATTATACTGTTAAAGTATCTATATTTTTCAACGCAATATGTTGTTTGTTCACTTATCATCACTTTAACACAGATAAAATAATATTACATAAAAGCTATCCCTATCATTTCTTTGCATCCAGTGACATCAATGGGATGCTTCTGCAGTGTGCAACATATGATAGCCTAGCAGAGTTGTCAACGAAGACGGTCTCTTAGTGCCATAGAATCTGACTAATTATGTCCATCAAAAGAAGGTATGAATGTCACCTATAGAAACACTTGCAGCTCACAGATAATTGCATACTTCTGTCTTTGCGGGGTCTACACCATAGAAATGGTCTTATTTGTGAGATGCCTGGTGGAGATGGCCTACGATGCAATAAGTGAATGTGGTAGCTAAGCAGAGTAGTAGCTGTGACATGGCATTATGGGAAATTACACTTACCGTGAGATTGCATAAACCACTCACCAAGCTGGAATCCAGCTCCTTAAATTAAGAGAACCCATTTCACCCATCAGACTGAGCAAGGTAATGAAATAGCAGATGAGAGGTCTCAAATGTAATTTTCCATGTGGAGTTCTTTTGTGCCGTTATCTCAGAGGGTGCAATAATGATTCTGTGAATGACTTTTGTGCACCCCTTAATGGCCCACAGTAGTTAAGGCCACAGTGTGTAAAACTATAATTACCATGTGATTTCAAAACTCAACATTTTCAGCGTGTTGTAAAGACATCCTGGTCCTTGCATAATAATAGCAGCAATGTCAAAAGTATTCAATTTTGAGCAAAATGTAACCTGCTATGAACATTTACAATGACAGACATTACTGAAATTCCATTTAGTTTTGTCATTAAAACAAATTAATTACCTTGTGAAAAGCATGTTTATGAAATGAAATCTTTAAAGACCTTGAGAGGCAGTTACGTGAAACATGTGAAATACAATTAACCAAAAAAAAATCTACGAAAATACTCTATAAATTGAATGGAAAAATAAATAAATAAATAAAGAGCTTTACCACTTAACGTAAAGCTCAGGTATGCAGCCTCTGTTTAAAATAAATCAAAATCAAGCAAACAGATGCACCAATGAATGAGTCTTAGCCTTTAATCCAAATGAAAAAGAAAAAAAACAAACATTTCTGGCACACACTCTTAAACTGCTGCAATTTCATTTTAGAAAATAGGCTTGAATATCAGGGAAAATTTTAATTACCACAATCCTGTTGAAAACATCTGCAAGCACATCACAGTATGTCACAAATCTACGATGTCAGGACAAAACTACTGATTCTAGGTTAGATTTTTCTTTAGGTTTCATGAATAAATCTACAGATATGGAGTACAGATGGATGTATAAACAAGGTTTTCAATACCAATTTCCAAAGGTCCACCGGAGAGCCCAGAAAGCTTACTTACGCTGCCACTGTTATTGGCAATGGCCTCTTGTTTATTTCATGCCTCTTTGAACCAGCAGGCTTAGGTGCCGTGAATCTGTCTGATATCATCCCACTCAAAACTGAGGCCTGGATCCCACCACCCAGCAACCATCAGGCCACTGTGGGATCAATCTTTGTTTGCCAGAGAATAGGATTGATTTACAGGTTCTGTCACAGCAGCCCTCTCTACCTGCCTCAGACTGAGAAAACAGGTAGCAACAACGTGACCTGGACAACATCAGATACGTCGGCAGCCGAGAAAAAGAGGCATAGCTAAAGGTCTGCCCCTCTGAACAACAGAGGGAAAATTGACTGTGAATATTAAAACAAAAATCTCTCCTTCTGAGGGTGCATCATTGTGCAGCCAGAAATACCTAAATATATACATACAATATCCCATTCAAACATAAGATGTAATGAAAGCTCAGAGGACATTTGCCTATCAAAAATTTGTCGTGCATTCCAGACAGCATACACCCATGTCACAGTGGTGTGGAGTGTGAGCGGAACACATAAAGCTCAGGAAATTAAAGCTGTAAATAAAGGTCCGTCAGATAAAGGATCGCCTGACAGTTATGAGAGCAGAGCAGGCCGAGGGCTGGCCGCTGGCTCATTCAGGACGCGTGCGGATGGGCATGAAAAAACAAATCACAGTGATGAGCATGAAGGCCACCATTTGCATTTGGCTCTGCCAATTCATGCTGACTTTCATCTCTTTTCTTCTTCTTCTTCTCTAGCCATCATTTATCCCCTTATATACTTCTGTCTTTCTTGTCTCTCCATATCCATCTTTTCCTCTCCTTTCTTTTTCTCTTGGCAACTCCTGCATATCACACTGGATCCATCTGTCATAAATAAACCAGCCTCCTAAGAGGTGCTGTGCAGCCAGTTGAAACTAACTCAAGCAAATTTTGTATTTTTAACAAATACGAATTGGTATATATGTGACTTTATGTTGGGGACGAATGTGAGTGCACTAAATATATATTTACACATGATATGTTTTAAATATAATCATTCATCATGTATAAATCATAACAGGTAAAGACATTTACTTGGAGCAGTATTTTTGTCATTTATCTGCTTGGGAAGAACAGGACATCTTTATTTGCAGATCTTTCTAAAGGGATTATTTAAACTCTTAAACTAACACTATAGGAATTTAGAGAATGAGAAATAATACTAATTACTCAAGAATCACAACACTTAACTCTAAGGAACTGAGGAAATGTCTGCAAGCATTTTTAAAATTTAGTGCTAAACTAGTTTGACAAAGGGTTGTGTGCCTTATCATTTTTTGTGCACGTACAGTTTCAAAATATTTGCAGGAAATAATTAAAAACCTGTGATTTACCCATATTAGAGTTCCCCTGCTTACTATCTAGGAATTACACTACACCAAACTAAGGTATTGGCATGATTACAAAAATCATTAGCCAAATTAAAGCTGAATGTTCATTTTTCTTCAAAAGTAGCAAAAAAGAAAAATCTGATTGTGCCAGATTACTCTTCAATCTAGTCCAGTACCTGTATGAAGATGGAGGCTCTTTATGTGGAGGCAGACTACACACATACATGAGAGGATACAAATGTCTTACAAAAGTATCAAAAATGTTGCAATGACTTCTCAATTTATATGACCTCTTTTAGTTTATCCAGACAAAGTACAAAAAATAATTTTGAGATCAGCCAATTAAAAAAAAGAAAACAGAAACAATGGTTATTTTGACTATCACAACTAACTGTGATTGAATTTCTTGGGACAACTAATGAGAAATTAAGATTCAAGGCTAATGTTGTTTTTAAGACAAAAAGAGGGTAGTTATTAGGTAAGACACTATTCTAAGAAACTCAGTGAAGTCTTCAGTGTGCCAACACTGAATACCGAATGTTATGTATGATTTCTTATATATTTGTCCATCAGAAACCAAGAGCTGTTTAAAAAGCTTCCCACTTTAATTGGTAACACATGTAAACATTTGGAAGCTGCAAAGGAAATAAGGTTATCGTTAACAGTTTTTAAAAAATAAGTTTGCCAATATTATAAATTTCATTGTCAAAGATTCCCATTCAAATACTAAAGCCAATAATTAAATAATCCTGTTTAGTGTTAGTGTTGTCGTGTATCCAAAAGCTGATAGAGTTTGTTTCTCTGTGCCAGAGCTCCATTATTGTAAAAAAAGAAAAAAAATACTAAAAACCGTCAATGGGCCACAGTGTTGCATTGGGAGACATATTCCTTTAATTAGTGCTGTATAAATGAATGCACTGTAATTTTGAGTCAATCTCACAGACACCATCCTGTTGCTTTAAATACTAACAGAAGTATTAAAGGTGTATTATTCTGCAGCTAAAAATAGTCTCAAACGAATGGTGTACATGCTTCTATTTGAGTAATGTTTGCATAAAACTACAGCACCCAGCTGTTCCAGAAAATTATTCTACTTTTTTTTTTTTAAAAAATTAACAATATGCTCATGAGCTTAAGATAAGGTTGTTACTAGGAAAAATCAATCTTGGGGATGTATGCCACAGACAGGAAGTGAGAAACCATGAGAGACAGAGTAACACATCCATGATTTGAGATATTTCATGCTTTTTGTTGACAATAACAAAAACATACGATATCAGCAACATGTTTTAATTTAATAAAAAATCCACAAAAAATGGCTTACTAAAAGACGCATCGCTTGTTAAAAACACAGCTAACCTGTGCTGATGATGTAATTATTAGCCAACAAGACTCCCTTTTGAAAACGTCTACTATTTGTGTCTGTTAAACAGACGAAACAGACGAAAAAAAAGCTGTTTGGACAATGCAGCTCTCCGTTGCTGTGTCCCGGATCGGATTCCAAACTAATTTACCGGGCACAGCCTGCATATTAATGTTGGGAGCTTACCCTCCAGTCTATCTGTGCCTCCAATGAATCCAGGGCACCTTCAGGGGAGAGAGAGCCTGCCTGATCTGTGTTAGCCATGATAACAATACGGCGACCACTGATGAAAAGTCTTTTGGGAATTTATTACAAGCAACGACTGGGGAAGACGGTGCCAGAGAGACTGAAAAACCCACATTTGAATACAAGCCACAAATTATACACAGTTTCAGTAAATGAAGTGACTGTGTGCCTTTGTTCCATGGGTTTCCTTTCACTAGTGGGAAGCTAAACACCACTACCACTAGCACTGGGCAATACTGAGAAAGGAAGTTGTTGAAGCCGAGATTTCCTGCTTTCATTGTGGTTAAGAACTCAAAATGTTTATAGTGGTTTCAGAAACTGACTCATCCAATGATTGATGATGATGGAGTGCATACTGCTTTTCATCTGCGTGTGACCATGAGGCAGCCCATTTCTTCATCTTTATATTCAAATAAGAATAGAAACAAAAAGTACACGTCCCAGCGCCTAAATAACTTCTGAGGCACTACACGACAGTAATGAGCGGTTATGACATTATGCTGTCTAAATGCCATTTTTCCAGCACACATGACTGAGACTGCCATGTGGTAAAAATTATGAGGCTGTTATATTAAAGTGGTATGACTTCAAAGGGTCAGAGAGGCTCGATCCTTTAGAGGTTTGTGTAAAATTGGAAAGGCTCAAACATGACTTGTTCCTTTTGAATGAACAGGCAAAGTCTGCTGCTACTACTTCAGCAAAATAGCAGTAGAATAAAACACAGCCTGTGTTCCATAAGTATTCAAAGGAGAAAAAACTGTGTTGCACTTACTAAGGTGGTTGACAGGGCCAAAGTGCATTCGGTAGCTGGCAGTCATTTTATGGCTGCAGTACTGAAGCAGATTTACTTAGATGACGTCAGTGGCTTTGAGCCAGCTTTTCCTTTTTGGTGGCACTCTCCACTGGCCTCAGTGGGCCCTGCTCAAACTGCTGAGCAGCAGTGCATACTCTAAAATTCCCTTTCTAGACCAGGGTTTACCTCAGGGCACACACAGTCTGGAAGCCTGCAGGAGTGTCCTCTTTTTTAGAGCGTGCTTTGACCGAGGAGAACACGGATGTTTTGATGTGATTCTACTCCTGCCACACATCACATCTAATTACACAATTAATGACTCTGTGTCCAGATTCAATTACAGATCACAGATCTTTCTCTAGCCCAGGATTTTCATAACAAAAAATAATAGTGTATTATCATTTTAATTTTAATGTGAGACACATAATGTGTTCACATTCCCATGAGGAATTTCACACGCACTTGCTACAAATAAAAACATGCCTCGTTGCACATACATTTGTATTTTCAGTCAGGTGAATCCTTTATGTTAACAACAATTTCCTGTTCTTACATGAATGTTAAGGATAACAATAAAATAATTTTAACATTGAGAACTATAAAAGCTCTTAACTGTTCGGAGTAGCAAATATATCATACAATCTAAAGCAGAAAAAACATCATGCCAAAGACCTGAAGTCTAATCTAAGTGTTAACAAAGGTACAGCCTACATACAAAAGATCACATAAAGACATTTTTTCCAGTCAAACCTGCATAACACGTCTTTTCCTCCACATATGCAAACACTAGTAAACACAAATGACTGCTGTAGGGTAAGAGTTGCATTATAGAGCCAAATGTCAAATTCAAAGATAAATTTAATTTACCTGACAACTTTTGTGTAAAATGCATTATACATTAAAGAATAGTCCTTAACTTAATCCCAAATGTATTTTTTGACATATCTATATGAGAACTCCTTTAGGACCAGAAACTAATAAATCCTAAGCTATTAAAAGGGGAATTAAAATGCTATTTTTTAAAACAGATGATGCACTGAGAAAATCAACTGCCCGATGGCACCTGTTGCATGGAGCACGGACTACACGGGATCTTCTCTCCAGCAGTCAGTTATGGCTCTCACACACAGACTGTTATCTCTTCCTGTGCTATGAATGAAATGATCGGGAAAAAAAATTAAGGTTATTTTAAAATTTAAGATGATGACTATATAGGTGGTTTAAATGGGCAGAATGGGTTCCTTCTTATTCTGAGATTTTAGATTATCAGTGTTTCCTTGTCTGTCCATCTGTCTGTCTGTCTGGTCATCCCTACACTATACTAAATAGTGCATCTAGGAAGTGTATCTTTAAATTGGGTAAGTGGACATTATCATATTCTGTTGATGTTGAATGTAAAGACTACACAAATTTCTACGACAGCGCAAAAACACACCAACAGCATTTAAAAAATTTTAAATCCATGAAAACATGTACGATAAGGAGCCTGATATGTTTATATACAGGGCAGCAGGCTCTTAATACGGCATGAGAAATAAAAAAATTTAAATCTTTGCCTTGTAAAAACAGAAGTAAGAACTGATATTTGCCATGTTTCTTCACACAGCATAAAATAAGCAAGACATCTGACGAATGTTTGGCCAATGTGCAGCTGTCTGAGAGTCGACAATTCTTGAACAGTATTTAATATGGACAACTGAATATTGCAAAGTCCCTCCCTTTGCTCTTAGAAGTCACACAGTCCACTCTGCTTCACAAAAGCACATTATTCTGTGCACACTTCACAACAGATAGACTGCACTCTCTGTAGTCCTGCCCTCAGACCTCAACAAGCCAGCGTAAAAGAACAAAACCCAGGGGAACAATGCATTAAAGTTACACATCGCCTAGCCTTTAGCCTATGTAGCAATACACCCACAACCACTCAAACCTCTCTCAGTCAAATATTTATCAGCACCTGCTTTAATTATTCTTGTGTAGATCTTAATACTAACTAAAAATATATAACTCACTGCAAATGACTGTTATGCTTTGCTCACTTACTAATCAAAATATAGAGAAAGACAAAGGCTAAGTGTTATGGTGGCTGTGTTCATGTCTATTTTGCAGTCTCTTTAACAAACTACTTAACATGCAGTGTTGTGCTCCATCAAAAAAGGAGTTTGTAAACTCCCAGTTTCAGAGGTAAAGTCTCATTGGGTCAAACAAAGACAACATCCTATTCTTGCACAAATGTTATGCAGGCTTCCGTCCAACAGGTCCACTGGTTGCATAAGCTGAAAACAAAGCATCTATTTCTACTCCTAATTTTTTTTTTTTCCCCAAGCGAGCAGATTTTACACTGTGACTTGTCTGGGATTACGCCTGACTGCATTCAAACTGTTTCCTGGAAATGATATCAGTTCTTTCACATCATTTAAATGAAAAATGTTGTGTCCTGCTTCCATGTCTTTTTGTGTCTCTTTGTTTTTTTTTTTTACAAAGTTATAAAAAATGCAGTTAGCTGTTAGAAAAAGCAGATTTCACATTATGCAAGTAGAGCAGAGGACATGTGCACTCGCCATAACCAGCTGCTTTCTCATAAAACAAAAAAACAAAAAGAGGTGGGAGGCTGTAAGAGCTGCAGTCAGAAACTTGTAGAAGAGGCAGGGATATGAAGTGGATTTTGATCAACCTCCTTTTAAACTTATTACTCTCTTTTTTCAACCAATCGCTCAGTTGTGTCACTTTTGCTAAGCATATTGTTATTAAGAAAAGCAGCTTTCGCAAAATTTATTGACATTGATTATTAATCCTGAAAGTGAATATGAAACACAGCTGAAGCCATGAGATGCCGAGATCAGCATGACTAGACAAGCTCACTGAGATATTAAAAGGCACAACTGTAGAGAATGAATGAGGTTAGATCAAAGTATCTATCTATCTATGTATCTATCTATTAGGACTCCTTGATTGAATCACAGCAGCATATCTGAGCTGTGTAAACTGTAGTCTGATGACCTGACTGGGCTGTTTGTTCAAAGCAAACCAAATCTGACTATTTAAAGCAGCATATATTCAAAAATAAAATAAAAGTAAAGACAAACCAAGTTTGGCACAAAGGGCACATCATTCAGTGTTTGGTATACCCACTTTGAAGCCAACTTTATTGTTGCTAATGAACGGGTTTGGCCTTATTTTCACCCTTTGCTTTGCATAATAGCCTGTCTAGTTTTCCCAAAGTCCACAAAAAGTTATGGGGATGAAATCATTGTGAGGAGTAAAACTTTGTGTGTCTCACACACACACAGACACACACACACAAACACACACACACAGACGCATACACAGCTGGCCTGTAGTTGAGGGGGAGTTGGGTTTTAGCTGAGCAGGCATTTCCCAAAGTAGAGGAAGGAAAGGGAAAACAATGAAGGAAACCCCAAATAAAAGCCCCATAAACGTCAGATTTTAAGCTAACTTTCCTCCCAAGCGATAAACAAAGATTTGGCTCACACAGGGTCACGTTAGGCCCTTTTTTGATATTATTTAAACCCCCAGAAGTGGCGCAAAAGCCGACAAAAATCCATTTCACTAACGCTACACTGTATGTCTTTTTTTTGGTCAAACTAGTAGTTTTGAGTCAGGAAGGGACACGGAGCAGCTTTAACCCACCCCGCAACAAGAAACAATACATACAGGAGTTTTGACTAACCTTTCCCTCCGTTTCAGTTTCGATAGAGTTGCGGTAACAACACGGAGAAGTCAACAAAGATTATAACACCGAGGAAGAAACAAAAAAAATACATTTACTTACACAAAACTTCGATGGCGATTTAAAAAAGCACCGTCAAACGTGTTGCAGCAACAAGTCTCCCAACTGTGTTTTTTCTTCGAGGTGGTCCGAAAATGATCCGGTGAAATCTCCCAACAACTCCCGGCTGAGCCAACTACGGAGAGGAAAACAGCAACGTTTTCAATCGTCATCTTGTCCAAAAAATTGTTAATCGTGCAGGATGTTTTTTTCTTTTTTTTGCTCATCCCGAATCCCGCTGGGAGTTTCTGAGGATCTACCACGGGACAAACAAGCATTTGTAGCTTTTATAGGGGCGTATGATCGGGCTTCTTTTCAAAAAAATGTGAAAAATGTCAAAGATTTTCGCTGCTATGTCAAAGCCATAGGGCTACAACAGTGAGTGTTCAAAGTGAGCACCCTGTTGCAACAGCGACCAGAATCGGCCATCTATCTCAGCGATGGGAACAGACGACCTAACGTTACTTCACGCCATGGGATAAATTAGTAAACACCCAAATAAGCCAACATTTTTTAATCAATTTGTCCGGTATATTCAAATACGTCCACTAACCCCCACGAACAGAAGTCCACAAGCAGTTTGGATACCTGCAACTATCATTGAAACTTACCTCGTTATTGATATCTCTTATAAAAATGTCCCTTTCTTTTGGTATTGGGATGTTACGGGGTATTTTTAATACTATGTCAAGTTATTCTGGTGTTTCTGGGCCAGCCAGGAAGGTGTAGGTGAATCGCTTCGCGCACTGACAGAGATGCGAAGAATGCTCGGAATGAGAAGAGGAATGAAATGAACGCAAAGAGCGAGTTTGCGCCGAGGCGGAGCGAGAGGTGGCGTCATCCCGAGCCCCGGCAGCCAGCCTGACCAGCAGGCAGCAGCAGCAGGGCCAGGGAGGGTACAAAACATCCCGAGAACTGACGCCTTCAGGGACGACACGAAACTCCGATTTTACAGTTCCGCAGTCGGCTTATCGAGTAGTATGGACCCAGCTGCAGTTATGACCCATTCAGGTCACCTCCAAAGCTGGGCTTATACCAGGCAGCTCTAAATGACTGTTTTGTTATTTATATAAAAGAACAAGCCGGATCCTTGTCTAGTTCTTAGCCAAATCCCAACTATTTTTATTTTATCATCAAATCTGTGCATCTGTGAGGTTTTGAGGTATCCTATGAAATGTATCAGTTGTATGTTTAATGTAGATTCAGTTTTATTGTCGTTGCACGATGCAAGTGGACAAAGTGATGCAAATTAGCATCTAAAAAAGTGCAAAAGCAGATACTTGTAGCTGTGTGTACATTTGTACGATAGCGAAATAAATAAGAAGATAAAGTCAAACAAGTGATAAGAAGATTTAAGGGCCCTCAGATATATAGTAAGAAACTGGTAGCCTATGTGATTAAACGTAATCATTTGAGTACAACGATTACAAGTTGACAGGCTGGCAACAATCATGTTGCTGTCAACCTTTGCACTCGTGTTTGTATATCTGCTGTATTGTATGGACTGCCATTTTTTTAATAGATGTGTTTAATATGCACAGTGAAAAAGTGTTCTGTGAAAGCCCATATACTATTAACAAATTACTGCAAGCCAAATTGCCCCTTGAGGACATTAAAACTTTGGCACTAATTTACATAACATCAGGAAATTCCACATACTTCACACATGACAGGTTGAATTTACAGATGATTATTTATGGTTTTTTCAGGATAGCATGTTTTATCACATACAATATTTTCACAAAGATACATTTCGTATTTAGACATTTCACATGAGAAAAAAATTCAAATACTGTCACATAGTTTTCTGTCACATAGTTTTCAGATATGCGTAATATCTGTAAATACCTTATTTAAAACATTTGTTCATTATTATTGTCTTATATATTAGATAAGCAGGATCACTTGATCTGTAGTCATAACTATCACTTAAGTAGTTGAAAAGAATAGTATTAGAGTCAAATGCCAGTGATCTCAGCAAAGTTAGACTGGGCTGCAGAAAGTGTGTGGTTTAATTTAAAATCTCTTTGCAATTTTATTTTAGTAGCTGAGCACATGACTTTACAAATATACCAAGCAGTGTGACTTGTCATGGTTTACATGTCATCTCTCAATTTCCCTCAAAATACACCCTCTTCTTTAACCACTCCTCACCTCATCCCCTACTGCTTAGCTTAGGGCTGCAGTTTTTTCCTACAGGACTTGAAGGCGGCATCTGACTTTACAAGACTGGCCAAATTCAAACAGAAGAGAGAGGAGGGGAATGTTGAAAGCAGGCCTTCATGCAGATTGGGTGTGGAGAAACTTTGAAAAGCTAGAATCACCAGCCTAAACAAACTGTGGCCTCCAGCTAAGTATTATTGTAAGAGTATAGATTTTTTTTAATGAAATTTTTAATGTATTTGTCTCTTGAGAAGTCTATCTCATCTGTAATGTGATACACTTTATTACCATGCAATGGATTAATGACAATGTCTTTTAAAAGTTTATTAAATCCATATCCTTTAAACAAAGAGCCAGGTTTAGTTATCACCTTCTGCAAAATCACTGACCTCACCTATGAAATTAGTCGCCTCAATTTTTCATAGAACAGCCATTATGAGAATATAAAAGCAATGTGTCTGCATGTATTTCTGTGCTCTCCAATCTGTTATATGATCTGATTTTTGTAAAGGCCAAGTTTGCCAGGTTTACAAGTGCGAGTTCAAACAGTTATAGACAGAGAAGCCAGTCAAAGACGCGACTGCGGTCCTGTCTGAACAAGTCATCCATTAGAAGCCAGTGTTTTGACACCAATCCTTCAAAAGAAAAGGATCTATAAAGATGAACGACTGCCCCTCTGAAAACATCCATCAACACCTTTTAACACCTGTCTGTGCAAGTTTAGCCAAGTGTGAAGTACAGAGAGCTGTATGATTTAAATGTTTTTTACTGGTTTTCAGGGCATTTTTCCTGTTTTTTTGTTGATTGAAAATACATATAATGGTATATTTAAGCATCTTAAAGTAGTTGTCAGCAGTGATATAGCTTGTCTATTGTCCTGGGTGTTCACTGTTACCTCTATAACAAATTATTAATCATCAGAAGGCAGCTGTATCCAGGACTTCTTCAATAAGAAACCCCTGCTTTTTTCAGAGATGAATGCTGCAGTTTGTAACTCCAGGAACTCGGATGTGACAGTGGTAATTCATCAGCTGATATGTTAAAAATAATCTGTGTATCCTTTGAGTTTTGGTCACATGTGTCAGAATTCAGAAAAAAAGCTCTCATAGGAGAAGTCTTCGGTGTCAGTGCAGCCAGCAGAGGACTGCATTTTGTAAGTTACTGAGCCAAATGATTGCAGTTTAAATTATGAATATATGAATTTCTGCTGTTCTTATCTCTGTTGTCACTATACAGTTACTGTAATTCATCACTGCTGCATGTGGTGGAAGAGAACAGCCACTGGACTGTTTGCACCAAAACAAATAGCTCACCCACCAGCCCACCATGTGACGACAGCGTTCATGCACTCAGCTGTTGTGTAACAGGGTGTGGCCATATGAGCTGTGCAGTGGTATAAGCTGCATAGGTGTCAAATAAGACAAGACTAATAAATGTGTCAGCAAGGAACAAGCGAATTAATGTGAGACAGCGTGGGAGAGTCACATGCCAAATAAATGTTCCTCTTTCAGGAGACATGTGGTAAAGGTCCACACCTCTGTAAATACACACACCTCTGTCAGCTTTTTACTTCAACACTTCAAAAGCTGCACAGATGTGTCTCTTAAGTTAAATGGAGGCAGTAACTCATAGGCAGCATACATTAACTTGTTCCTGTAAATATTCCCTGGCTGTTGTTTTAAAAATTCTGCAGGCCTATTTGTATGCAGATAAGAGTAAGATTTATCACGGTTGTGTAATTCATGCCTCTTTATCTTTTTGTGTTATTAAGCACACCATAGAAACTGTGTCCCAGTTAAGAAGTTAGATTTGAAGGATCTATGGTCCAATAAACCTTTACTCCTTCTGCTCTCTGTGCACAGCAGGTACAGTGTTTCTATGCAAGGGTACTATCTGGTCCTTGATATATTGTGTGGTTTTATATTTAAGTACAAAACTGAAACAAATAAAGGCATAAATAAAGGCCTTTAAACTAGATTCTAACACGGGCCTGTTTGAGACAGGGCCCAAGATTAGGCATATAGGACTGATATCATGTCACTTGATACTGTGATTTAGCAGGATACATTTTCAAGAAACTGTTGAATGAAACAAAGCAAAAAAAAAAATAGACAGAGTAAATCTACTAAATCTGAGGAAGTCTCCTTTTTGCCGAGGTGTTAATCTAGTCTTACCAACCAAAGGACCTGCATACATGTAGGCTGTGTCCTCCACAGAACCTGCAGGCCTAACATGCTATACTATAAGTTGTTTAGACAGTCCTTAAAAACTTCTAAAGTTAAAAATTTCCAGACAGTGCTACGTTTTCAAGTATATAAAAGAAGGACACAAGAAAAAGAAACAAGTCAAAAAGAAAAATCCCAAAAGAAACATTACCTAAGTATGTCTTTTATTTAATATCTTCTGTTGTACTTCATAATCAGTGTAACTCATATGAAGCCTACACATGACAGACATGATGCAATTACATATCAGTTTGGTTGGTGTTACTGTCCCCCATACCAATGCAAAAGTGACACCTATGCCCTGCACGCTCGGATTACTGCTGCATTACTCAGACCCACACTCCCGTGTATTGCACTTACACTGCGCTGTTTGTGCACTTTGCCCACAAATGGTCAATTTTTTTACCCAAACTGAACAAAAACAGGCTAATGGAAATGACCCCAACATGAAACAGCATCACAGTTGTTCAGAACACTGTAATAATAAACACTTTCTGTCTGCACAACAGAAATCTGTTTTAGGGTGCCTCTGTACTGATTTGTTGCCAAATAGTATCCCCTGCTTTCAATAACTAATGAGTTTGACGGGCCAAGCAGCAGTCAATAACATAGTCTAATATGTCTTCTTATATTTAATTGCTGGTCTCCTTGAACCTTGAACTTGCAGCAAATTTGAGTTTTTATATTTTGTGTTTCCATAGAACATTTGGTACATTTTGGTACATGTGGTTACAGTATATGACAAGCAAAGATTTCTGTTGAATGCTTCTTGCTTCTTGCAAGCACATCGGCATCCAAACATTATCAACCTTAGCAAAGACCACCAGAGCTGTAAAAAACATACGCATGGAAATATATCACTAACAGCCTCATTTGAACATGTAAGCCAGGTATGTTCTGCATTAAGCTACTGGTGTCTAAATGACAGCTGCCTGTAGTGAATTACACCGGGTTTAAATCAGTTTTATTAATAAGCTTTTTTAAAACATTTTTTACCTTTTTGTCATAGAGGTGCATTGTCTAGTTGCTCTATAATGTATAGTATATATACACAGTATATGGTCCATCCTGAGTGGATCTGGCTATCTGCAAACCATCTTTTGTATGAGAGTGTGTGTATGTGTGTGTGTGCAGAACTGTGTCAATAATGGCTTCACTCTTCTGTGTCACTCTTAACATTCATGCTATTTTCAGCTGAGATAAATTATGTCAGGGGACTCTTTTTTTTTATCCGGGCTTGGTGATACTGTTGATAATGACAGCTTAATTATTTAATGCATGCTTCAGAGAGAACACCTATCAGTTGTTCTGAGCCAGTGAAGCTACAGTTTCTCCACTACAGTCCTCATTCTTGACACAGGAGTTGATAAGGTTGCTTTGATTTGAACCTGCTGCTCTGAGCCTCTGAGGGAGGCCACGGTGCAATAGAATTAACCTGGTTTAGTGTATTTTACTCCAGATCTGCCCTGCCGCTGCTGCCGCTGCCTGGCCTGGTCTGGTTCAGCCTGGCCTGCAAAGTCCTCTAATCAGATAGCCGTGTAAAGCCAGGTGTTTCCATGTCTCTCTGTTTTGACTGCGCCCCCAGCCACACTGATTAACTTTATTTAGAGATAAGAGAAGGACTAGAGTCGGCCACTTATGGGTAAATGAATAGGACAGGGGGAGCCCCCATCCCAATCAGCAAGAGCCTCTGATTATTTCATTTTGTATGCGTGTTGTAAAAGTGCTTGTCTTTGTGTGTACTTTTTAATTATTTATTTCAATAATATGCTGAAATACACTTAAGTTTTAAGTTTGTACTGTTTGATTCACAACAGCTCGAAGCATTGCTGTGATGTTAGTATGCTGAATGAGCAGATGTCATGCATGATGTTTAAACCACAAATTAATATCACTACAACCATCTGAAATTTCTGTATGTTATATAAATACACAACAAATTTGGCAGGATTAAATAAAATGTCGCCTTGGTGAAAAATTTTAAAGGCGTCTGGAAAAAAGCCCCCTTGTGGCAACAGGGATTTCAGTGAAAACTATTATGGGGTTTGTTCTCTAAAAGGTTATTGAAGTTATCATGTGTTATGTGCATTATGTTTTATTTTATAACTCCAAGCGATGCTGCTCCATTTTTATGTGCTCAGTTTTTTGTTTTACATTTGCAACAATTTTTTTCATTATCTGACCTTTTTTTTTACATAAAGTACTTTAAAATAAAAAAATCCACATTTTTTTAATACAAGTTACAAAGATGAAATATAATTCATTGGAATTATTATACACCAGGAATTTTAAATTCTGTACAAGAAGTTAGTGTTAACCAGTTATCTGACAGTTTTCAGTTAGGGTGATAATAAAAAATAACCTAGTTAAATAACCAAGCAGCATGGAAGAGCACAGCAAACACAGGAACCAGAGGCTAAAAGGGACAAATTGACGACAAAGAGGAGTGGAGGACCAAGACTGAAACCCTTAAAGACAATGACAGAGAGAGACAACGAGACACAGGTGAAACAAAGGGCGGGGCAAACACTCACACTAGGGGGAAACTTGACAGGATCTGGGATCTCGGTCGAGACAAAGGTCACCAAAATAAAACAGGAAACACAGAGGAAGATGAATAACACATACACAAAAACTCAGTGAGCTTGATAGGTCACAACAGTGTCACCTTAACATCTGCATTAACAGAGCTTTTTGAGCACCTGGTTTGAAGTCACTGGTCCGGATGTTCTCCTATATTAGGATTTTAGCAAAGAGGTCAAACAGAGCAAAGAGGTCTGTCAATGACTAATTAAAGGTCTGCACTCATTTCTTCAACACATAAGACCACTTAAAAAATGTCTCTGTTTGTTGGTTACAGCTCAACATTTAAAACATTTCCATCATCCAGGCCGTATGATGAACATATCACATAACTGGTAGCAAGACTTCTCTGTGTCAGTGGACTTTTTGCAGGGGACAAAGCACGTGGACAGATTAACAACAAGTACTGCAGTTATTAATATTGAGGCCCCACAGGGATGCATTTCGTCTCCACTGTTATACTCTGTTTTTACAAATGAGTACATTTTCATTCCCGGTCCGTTAATTTGTTTAAGTTTGCCAATGAAACCACATTGGTAGGGTTAAATTCTACAATTAATGAAATAACTTACAGAAATTAAGTCTGCAGACATTTACCTCTGGTCATAAATAATCAGGATATCCAATATGTGCAAATCTCTTGAGTTTAACAATTGCCCCTTTTTTAAAGTAGGACATTAACACTTCAGAAGTATGGAAAAAAGTTCAGAGGAGACTTTTCTTTTTAGAGCAGCTAAAAAAAGTTTTTCATATCACAATAAGGCTTGTACCAAGAGCCTTTGAATCAAAGTGAAGAGTAATGAACAGGATTGTGGCTAAAACTGACTTGACAAATAAAAACCCTTGTTGGTACAATGCCACCCTTTAAAATTGACACAGTCACTTTCTTTCCCCCGATGATTTATTTTATGCGAGCTTTAATAAATCTCTGCAGCACAACCAGGTGCCCAGCACTCCACTCATTAAGCAGGGCTCCATTAAATAGCAGGTAGGTCTGTAGCTGACCATCAGGCCTTTAACAGAAATTACTGCTGCATGATGCATTGTGCAGAAATGTACAGCGGTGATTGGTTCTGTGTAATCTGTCACGTTCAATATTTTATCACTGCAGATGGCTGTAACTCAGGAGTAGAATGAGTCGTCCACTTATCAGAAGGTCAGTGGTTCGATCCCTGACTCCTGCATGTTGAAGTGTCCTTGAGCAAGACACTAAACCCCAAATTGCTCCAGATGGCTTTTCCATTGGTTTGGGAATGTCTGTGAATGAGTTCCTGATGAGCAGGTTGTCACTTTGTTGAGAAGCCACCTGCCCTTGGTGTGTGAGTGTGTGTGTGAATGGGTGAATGCTGACTTGTGTTGTAAAGCATTTTGGGTAGTCAAAAGACCAGAAAAACACTACATAAATGCAGCCCTTTTTACTTGGTAAATACGAGATCACTCTGTGATAATAAAAAAATAATGAAATCACATATTTCCATCATGCTTTCCATAGATATTAGCAATCCATTTCTTCTGTATGAAATTAAAGAATCAATATATGTTTTATCTTTACTGAACAGGGATCCTCTTCATGTAGTAAAGATAGTGAAGTGAAGATACTTGAACTGTCTTAGCTGCCTCATTATATTCTATATATTTGACCCTGCTGTTTTTTATTTCACTAACAATATCTTATCTGCAGATTTTTCATGGAATTGCTTTTGGTGTACAGATGCCAAAATAGGCATTTTAGGTTTATGGGCTCTAACATGCATCTGTGGAAGGAAAAAGTTGCATAATTTTCTTTTTTATTTTGAGAATTAGCTGTAATTATGGCTACAGCCTTTGAAATTAAATGACCCATTGCACTGTGAATACCATTATCTGTCTCTTCAATTAAAAAAATGTAGGGAAGCTTGAATGTAAGATAGTTCAATTATGCAGTAGTTTATGGAAAAAAGAGACATTTCCCAGAAAACAGCAGACATACTGTGACAAACAGCCTGCAGTTCAACATGTGGAGGTTATAAAGGAACATATATAAGAAATAGGTCATTTGATGAAATTAGGTTCCATTAAAATCCTCTCATATTCAGTCTCGGATGTTTCAATATGCTACTGCAGCCTTTTGATTGTTTTTTTTTATCACAGTTTTAGACAGTTTGCATACCTGCTAGTTCCCTACAAATCTCTTTATCTCTTTGGCAGCTCAGTTGTCTATCCAAGGGAAGGCTCTGCCAGCAGGACACAGACATTAAAGACAGATTATTGCATAACCAATGTTTAAAATGTGATTATAACCAGATGTGCATGCAGATTGTATCTGATGCGGAGGGTTTTTGCGATATCACACAGATGCATGCTTTTAGAACAGAGCTGTATGTCCTGCCCTCAAAAAGAATCAGTGCATTGTCAAATTTTTGCCATCTGGCAAAAAATAGCTGGGCCCACAATGTAATACAAAAAATATCATAAAGGAACAATACCTGCAGAAACAGAGGTAATTATATATAATGAAGAAATATGGCTTAAAAAAATCCTGAAATATTTTTTGCACATGATCCCGGCAGTGAAATTGATATATATTTTCAAAAAGAAGAAAATATAGAACCACCAATGTGAACGCTCGAAAGCAGAAAGAGCGGTGATAATAATGTAGAACATAGATAACATTTGTTGGATTCTACTCTTCTTAGACATCAAGTCCAAATCAATAACAAGCATGTAGGAGTTCCTGATCCTCTAATAGACATAAACTACTTATCCTCAGCATCTGCTCTGCCATGCTCACCTTTTTGTGGGTGTTTTTCTTAACTGCTGCCAGGACTGCTGTTGTCCTATATAAAAGACAGACAGAGCTTTGGTCTTAGCATGTGCTGAGAGGCTTATTTGATATGAATACAGTGGTATATAAAGGCAGATACAGGGGTGTAATTACACCTAATGGCTGGAAATGCTCCTGTTTAAGACATCTTGGCCTTATGATGTCTGATTATGGGTGATCATTTTCTGCTTTTTGGTTAAAAAAAAAAGCACAGCTTCCATGTCCTGAGCTTTACTGATGATAGTGGTTCAGAACAATGGGCTATTGAAATGCATTGTCACTACCACAGCTTAAATGTCAGAGGATGGCTGGCAAGAAATCTAGGTCTCGATTTATAGTAGCATCATCAACCAAAATGAACTGAGGTGATACGATACCATGAACTGGAACAACCCTTTTGTAGCATTTAAACATTGACTTTAATATAAAATATACAGTTTATGCACTGTAATTACTGGCATGTGAAATTAAAATGTGAAAATGTGAAGACTCGTGTCATGACTTATCAATGTTTTGTATAAATGGCAAAGAGTTTTGAAATTTCAGCAGCAGAAATACAAAACTGTATTAAAAATACAAAAGTACACAATACTGTAAGCACAATACAGGCAAGTCAAGCTCATTTCATTTATGTAGTGCTTAAGATATAAGTTGTCTAAAGACTTTGACATGCAGAACAGGTCTCAACCACACTTTATGATTAACTGCAAACAGTTCCCACATGAGCAAGCACTTTGGGTACAGTGATGAGAAAAAACATCTTTTAAACAGGCAGAAACCTTGAAGACAACGAGGCTCAGAGGTGGGTGATCACCTGCTGACCAGTTAGTTTGAGAAAGAGAGAGAGAGAGAGAGAAAGAAAGAGAGGTGCACAGCAACATCAATAATAGTCATAAAATCTATAATAGTGACTAGTAATAAAGATAGACCAGGGATGCAGTGTTTTGCAGACAGGAGGAGACAGTGGCAGACCTTTTTACCAACCTGATTAAAACGAAACGTCACACCACTAGTTCATTTGAAACAAACCTTTAATAGCTGAATCTCAGCAGGAGGAGCTGGAGACCTGACGCTGATGTTTGAATGGTGCTGAAGACTGAAGGATGACTGTGGCTGAAGAAGACTAGTGAACACTGGCTGGTGAAAGGCCACTGGTGAAGACTGACGGCAGGCTGATGAGTGTAGGCAGTGAACTGGTGGGCTGAGGCAGGATACTGGCACACCACTAACAGGCAGGTAACAGGATTAACAGGCAGGAAGTCAGGGGACAAAATCCGGTTGACAACAAAGGAACTTTCCAAAAAGAATGAATAAGATCCCGCCTAAAATAAACTACTGAGCAGTGAGAAGTAACTGGTGAGTAATCAGGAAATGGCAGCAATTATTCTGCTGCTTTGACGTGTTAAAATGTCAACATAGCAATTTCATTTTTGGCATAGTTTGCCTGTCACTCCCGATCAATTCAGAGCCTGCTACTCCCTCCCTGCCCTCCAGCAGTCCTCAGCACTTTCTTGCCCTCAGCCATCACCTGTTCCTAATCACTTATGAACTACCTGGCATGGACAGGCAATGTAATTCCTGCAGTTTTCTACTCAGAAATACTTACTAAAAACTCATTTGGCTGAAAAAAAAGAAAAAAAGAAAAATTTAAACATACTTATAATTTTTATCACTATACTTCTAGAACATTTGATCTCTTTTGGACATTTTTATCTACTTGATAGTGAGCTGTGTCTCTGTTTTCTCCATTTTTATGACTTGTGCATGTATTCCTGTGAAAACTGTCTTTATATAGATGATACTCACTGGTTTTATCGACAACATATACTCTTACAAAACCTCAGTACAAACGCAGTAAGCTAATAATAGCTTTAACACTCAAGCCAAGTTCACTCTGCTCATGGTGGAGTATACATTTAGTACGGTACACATCCACTTATGCCTACAGCGTGTTGGAAACTGGATCTCAGAGCAACGTGGAAACACTGGTGAGAGGACATTAAACAATAAATGATCTTTCTGAACATATATGGGCTACTCAGAAAGGCCAGATATAAACACAGAGGTTTGAAGAGGTTGATCCACAACAGCTCTGTCTCACTGTCTGTTACATCCTCCCCAGCAGATGAAGAACTCGTGCAGCCACAGCACTTTTATGTTGTATTAATTATTTTTATTTGATATAATCATAATACAAAAGGCTGAGTATAAGAATTTCACACAGAATGGACACTTTTTAAAATCTTTCATTGCATCATCATTGCACACCGGATAGACTTTTACGTGGAAAAAAAGACTGTGTTGGCTTTTACTTTTGAAATTGCTAAATTACCTGTATGTGGAATTCTTTTTAAAAAAGGAAGATCGGACATTTTTACCTGAATTACTCTCTGTTTCAAACTGATTTACCAGAATAGTGGTTGAAGCTTCACCTGTTTCGTAAGAGCTTTTATAAGTGATTGTGTTACAGTTGCTCTGCATGTCGATTCCAGGAAGAAACACTGTCCACCGATGAGTTTCGCTGGAAACATTAAATGCAAATGTGTTTAGTAAAAACTGTGTTGTCATGGTTGTATGTCACAGGTGGAACTTTCTGAGGTTGTATTCAGATGTCATTTTCAGACATGCTTCCTCTCTCTCTCTCAGCCACTGGTTCGTCTGGTTTTCAGATATTTCAAATAGTCGAACATTGCCAGAGCTGCAGCGCAAACAGCATCTCTTCGTGATGTTTGTGAAGGGTCTGGACAAATTCACTGTCACTCTGAGATATCTGAATGAAATTAGCTGGATTGTTTGGAACTGAATCAATGAGAATTGTCAATGGCATGTTCAGTGATAAGTTTTAAAGGGCCAGTCCACCAAAATCACACAAAAAAATTCTGACAGATACCAATATGTAATACAGGACATTAAGATAGTTTTGATATTTTACTTCTTTAAAATGAAAAAAATTGTTGTTGAGAAAACTAAAACAAAATATTCAGATGGGAAAAAGTAATAATTCAAAAAAATCATTTAAAACCTGTAACTGTCAAAGCATCACACTCAAATTAGCAATGGTGGATTTTTTGAGGCTGTGATAAAAAGTAAAAATTTGAAGGATTCTGGCTGCGTCGAAAGCTTTTATGTTCTAACCTCTCAATTTGCTTAAAAAATCCAATTACAACTGTTTGTATTCTGCTCTGAGCACCAATTGAATTCAGAGGAGTCAGCGTATGGTTTGTTCAAGGATCTTTACCAACATTCTTCCAGTTAATAAAATATACACTGCTGATTAAAGAAATGATTACTGAATACTTTATAGCATATTTGCACATTTAGACTGATGAAGTTTTTAAATACGCCACCAAAAAGGACACAAAGACTTTCTGTATAGAGTGCGGCTGTTGAGCAACAAATCCAACAAAAGGCAGTAAAAGATTATCAGACAAGTCAAAACATCAATAAATAACACAGTTGCTTAGTTAAATTGAAGTGAAAAAGAAAAAAAACAGAGCTTTAGACTTTTGCTTTGTACTTTAATAAATTAATTTAAATCTAAATATGCTTTAATTAAAATATTTCAATTTGAATACTTAATTTTTTTCACTTAAACACTAAACAGATGATAGAATAAACTAAAATAAAAAATAAACATTT
>JAPZDY010000001.1:13720363-13739999 GCA_029783645.1 Ctenochaetus hawaiiensis
TGCAATCATCCAATTATTTAACAATTATTTATTCAGTGTAGCGAGTCTTTATTTATTATGTTATTTTATATCTTTTTTTGGTTTATCTCTTCTTTTTAATTTATCGGTCATAACTTTTAACTAATTTCTGAACTTAAATAAAAGTTTATTACTTATTTTACTTCAAAGAGGTTCTCATCGTTCATCATTTCAGGTTATTTAAAAATAAGATTGTGCACACATTATAAAAAAAACTTTAAAAACTAAAAGCACACATTAATTAAGAGCTTCAGGGTTAAAAAAAAAAGGCAGAAGCACAGACTTGGCCACTTTTCAATAACAGCTCTCAAGTATTAAATGCATTTTAAATCAAAGGATCTCTGACTGTCAGTGAACCTTCAGAGTATCACAAATTACCTTCATCATAATGTCACACACCTTTTCAGCATTTTCTTTTCACCTTTTCTGAAACTTTCTGTATTTTAGCTGAAGAGCTTGAATCACGGTGCGCACCTCTTTTCTCTGGTATAAAACAAAAATTAGGTAAAACTGCTGAGAATGAATCTTTACATTATGTGTGATGGATGAGCAAGTTTTATATTTATTCCATTTATTATATAACTTGCCCTTTAAAGTCACCTTTTAATGAATAAGGTGAGAAAAGTAGCATTTAGACTACTTCAGATATGCTACCCAGCTAAATCTCCTCTTCTTCAGTACAAATAAAGGGCTTTTGGTCCTTCTACTTTTTGATAATTAAAAACTTGAAAGTTTAATTACTGGGGGCGAGGCAATAAAGGCTTTCAGAACTGGCTTTGTAGGGTCAAGGACTTTTTTAGTTCACACTGTGAAGTACATTTGTCCAACATTCATTCCAACAGTTATCTTTTGTACTGAGCAATTTTTTCAAGTTAATGGAGACATAGCCCTCCAAGCTCTAAGTGCATTCCTCAGCAGTGTCTAACACATCCAGAGAGTGTCTTCCTTTGCTGCTTTTCTGTTAAGACGAGAGAGGACACAGGTGAATTCTGTTTTATTATGTGTTTTATCTCTACCAGATTTTAGTTCAGTTATAAAAGGTATAATGCCGAGACACAGAGGTCAGTGTCTGCTTACTGAGAGAGAATGTATCTCAAAGGATATTCATGAGCTAAATGGTGCTTTCATGAACCTTGGGACAGAGACGATTAACTGCTCTTCACTGCTACTTTCAGATCTTTGTGGAAATGTAACATAATACTTTAGTTTGTAGCTTGCAGCTATGAGAATTTACTTTAAGAGCTCTGGACAGTACAGCAGCTATGTTTTTTTTGTTGTTTTCCCAAGTTCTATAAATATAGAGAGGAAAACTTGGTAAAGCTCAGCAAAAAAGACTCAATTTATCATAGAATCTTTTCTTTTAAAGATTCCACAGCAAAATAATTTGAATAACTAGACAGAAACTAGTTTGGCACACAGACAAACTGTATTAAACAACTGATAACACACCAAAATTGCACTTTGAAAAACTGTTTTCTTTTTAGTATTCTCCAGAAATATAGTATAGTGTTCTATATATAGTATAGAAGTATAGTATAGTGTAGTAGTAATAAAACTCCGTTTTGGTCAACCAGGGTAAAAATAAAACAGCCCGTCTGAGCATTCTCTGATCTGTTAACCTTTACTGTAATTTAAAACATTAAAGATTTTTGTCTCTGATAAACAAAGGCAGAAGTCAGTAACAACCCACACTATTTGTGATTAAAAGCAGCACAAAAAGTCAAACCAGAAATCATTCAAAAACACAAGAAAACACGATTAACACATTTCCAAAAAAAATTACAATTACTCATCAACAAATATTTACTGTGACATCATAAGGAATTATAATTATTCTTTAATTCTCAGGCCTCAGTGGGTGAAGTGATAACCTCACTTGTGTGGCAGTTTCTGAGTAAAAAACAAAAGGAACAAACATAAGAGAGGAGAAACAACAAATCTGCGCATCACTTTAAACATACAGAACAAAGAGAGAAAAACGTGACCTCAGGCATCATGCAACGTTTCAGTTCAGTTTCCTTTGTTTCCATCAAATATGCTGCATTTATTAAAAGAGATCAGTCTTTAGATTTCATTAAATAAACAGTATAAGTATCTTTTTGTGTACTTTATCTCCTTAATCAACTCCAGAGCTTTGCACACTTCAATATCTTTGCTTGCTAGAAAATATGACATTTTCTGTCATTTTTTTGCTAATAAAACAAGTTTTAGAAACAAAAATGCATTTGATTAATGTCTAAAGAATTGGATTTCCTTTTAAGAGACACACCAACCTATTAGTGAAAGTTTGAACCTGACAGTGGAACAACAAAGCAGCAAGAAGATAATTAGTTACCAAAGTTCTGTCATTTTGCTGCGCCAAGGACATGATCTCATAGAGCTTTTGGTGCATGAACTGCATTTAAGACAACGCTGATGAGAGGAATAAAAAAATTTGCATGACTTTAAAATGACCTTAGATACATTTTTATCTTACTTATTATGCCAAATACATTTTATTTTCTGGTACACACGCATCTACTGTGATAGATTAGTAAGTCAAACCTTTATTGCATTCAGTGTTTACACATTTGCATGAAGATAATGACAGAATTTATTATTATCATGTTATTATAATCACAGTTATGGAAGTACTAGCATTGTTAGTTAAAGACAGGTGCCAGTGGTGATGCTAAATGGAGGACATCATCTTTTTAAAGTGTCATTTGCCATCAATATCTACTCTGAAAGGAAGTACAGAAGTTTCAACAACACATAAAGTGCGAGTCAAGGACATTTTTTTAAAGTAAAACCATGTTGCACAGATTTTTTTAGTCAATGGAGATTCAGACCTCTGAGCTCTAAGTGCATTCCTGAACAATTTCTAACACGACACAGAGGTACTTTTCTTTTTAAGATACCAGAGAGGAGGCAGAGAAATGCCAGTAATGTGTTTTAATAATCAAGTATTATTTTTCAATTGTGTAATAACACAGATCAAGCAACACAGTGAGTAGAACGTTTCTCTCAACAGTGCTAAGATGAGCCGCTGCATGGAAACATTATGTGGTTCCACTCACATTCACGCCTATAGGCACTTTAGAGCAGCCAGTCAGCCTAACCTGCACGTCTTTGGGCTGTAGGAGGAAGCTGGAGCACCCTGAGGAAATCCACACGAGAACATGCAGGACATGCAAACTCTAGACAGGAAGGATGAATGATGAACCAAGAAGCTTCTTGCTGTGAGGCGACAGTGCTAACAACTGCACTGTGTGCTGCCCTCTGTCGTCAAAACCATCGTGGAACTCTAACTGTGTCCACAACAACATTATTTAACCTGCTAAGTGTCACGGAGGACAATGTTCACTTTTCCACTGTTCTGCTCACATCTGGAAGCTGCCCAGTATAGGCACAGTCTGAACTGATGTCTTCAGAGCAGCTGGAGGTTTTGAAGGCCTCATTTAAGGGTGGTGATGAGCGAGGGGCTTTTTCATTGTATCAAGACAGACATTTATCCCCCTTCCGATCATTTAAAAGCGATGCAGCAGAATCAAAGACATCCTCTTTCAATGCATTTGTCTTAATGTAAAAACATGGTACTCACATTACCCATAATACACCTCAGCTGCTGACAGATTATTCAGAGATTCAGGTGTGTAATGCTGGTTGCAGTTAAGGTATCCTTGAGCTGCTAGACGCAGATGACTAACATCATTTGAGGCAGTTTATGAGCCACAAAGGCCTTTTTGATGTATAGAGTATTATTCCTCAACATCTGTAAACACACTTGATGTGTAAAATCTGAGTTCCCTTTTAACACGCATCATCAGCTCCCATCGATGCACATAATTAAAAAAAAATGTTGATTCCAATGGCTGAATCTTGACCTTGAAAACAGTAGCTGACAAAACAATCTCACCACAAGATCCACAAAGTGCAGTGCTGGAGCTTTTTTATCAGATCTTCAACAGCAGTTGAAGTTGAATTGCAGATGTTCAAATCTCTATTTCTCTGAGCACTTGAAGGTTTCCTCATCCGTGTTGTCTTCAAATTTGAGCTCGAAACTTCCTTGTTTACCTTGAAAAACAGCTGTTTCTTTCTCTGCTGGGGAAGATTTTGTGATACAAACAAAACAAAACAGCTACTAAATGGAGCTTGAGGAGAGTGTTCTGTCAGAAATACAGAACTGAACAGAACTGACAATTTAGACTCATTTTGAGAGGAATATTAGAAACAAAGCCTGATTTAACATTTATGTGGTTTCTTGTGATTTCCAGTTCAAACAAACCTGATTATCAAACTGAACAGCAATTTTGTTTCATTTTAACAACCATTATTCAGAGTGTTTAAATTAATGAAAATCAGTAGATGTAGGTAGGAATTCAGAGGTCTTGAACCAGGTTTAGTTAGTAGTTCATTCCCAAAACAGCTTGAGGATCAACAACAAACACTGAAGCGTTCATTAGTCATGAGTTTAGTCACATCTTTAATGACTTCAGTTCTTTAAGTGTTGTTAAGTCATATCAAGACACTTTGCGTCAGTTATTTGCCGTAAGTATTACACACGACCATGTGACCATGCATATGATCACCTTCAAAATGTCATTTCTCCTAACCATCCATCCGGATCACACACTTCATAAAAGGCTTCAACTGAATGAGAGGAAAAGAGAAAAAATGATCTAAAACACAGAACACTCAAGAAGACATAAATATCACAGATGAAAGCACAAAAGGAGAAAAATGTTTACGAAAACAAAACAAAATACTGACATTCATAAGGAAGATGATGTTTGTATGTTGGCACCATTTTACATGTTACAGTTTGCATGATTATCATCTCGTTGTACAGATTTATAAAAAAATGTTGCACAAGTCATGTCAGTGTGTATGAAAACAATTCTTTGGTATTTTAAGAAACTGAGGTTGTCTACCCTTTGACTGCACTGTAAACCAGATATATGACTCGTATGACATGCAGCAGATTTAGCAATTCAACATGAAACATTAGGTAGCTGATAACAAAACACAAACATTATTCTACATGTCCAGCATATCCTGCTGTAAACAGTTAAAATAAAAGCTGAAGTTTTTTGCAATTGTCATTTCTTAAATAATTTGCAAAGAAAAACAAAACACTCTTAAACTCTAAAGTGCTTCACGAGCATCATTAGATAGTATATCTGAATAGGAAGTGACTGTGCAGCTTCCAGTCAAAGAGGTTTGAAGTTGATCTTGCAACAACACGCTTTAAAATTATGGCAAGAGTGGCAAGCACACATAAACACATCACAGCACACTCACAAGCTTCTATTGTCTCCTGTTACAGGGAAGGGGTTAGAAAATGAAGGTTTGGGGCATCTCACTTTTGTTTTACTGAGAGTCGACAGTAGATGGCAGCAAAGTAGAACTAAATACTGAGAAGGAAACTCACCAGATGACAGCATCAGGAGAGTTTTCTTTGGTTTGATGCATAAAAAAACCTGACTGATGTTTCATTAACATGAGACCTGGTTTTTTATCTAATGTGACAGTTTACTGCATCATCTGCAAGGCAGTTCTCAAACATAAAGTGCATCAAGTTAGTCAGTCATAACCTGAAGTTAAGCAATTTTAACTGCAGGATACATTTCCCAAGAAGGTTTGTAAAAAGTTTAATTCTACAGCAATGATGATTGGACTTTTCAGCAGTCTAAAGTCTTTAATGCTCTGACTGAGGCCTGTTTTAGAAACTGTTTAACTTATTTTAACTCAACAAGAACTGTACAGTCTCCACATCAAACCCACTGCAACATTATTTGGTGCAGCTTTCATAATAACAAATTCTACCAACCCCCTGTTGTAAAACACAATATGTTGCATAAGAAACTTAAAGTGTTTCTTTTTTGGCTGATGCACAAGTACATCCAACAGAATTAGAGTAAATCTGCCTACAGTATAATCATAAAAGGTAAGTAAACATCAAAAAAGGTGCTTGTGCACGGCTACAAATGATGTTAAGATGAGGAACACTCATCAATGTGCCACTCAGCCGTAGGTTTAATGACATTTGGAGTCAAATATTAACAGCCTGGGTCTGCTGAGTGTCTACATTAATCTCTGGCTTATATGCTCCTGCAGCCACAGCAGGAGAGGCTGTATAGAGCTGGGCCCATCAGGCACAGTCTCTGTGTAAATCTGCATCAGTACCTCTTGTAAAACAAACAGCAGGGGCAAGCTCATGCTCAGTAGCTCAAACAGGGATGCATAGTCCTGGGCATTGTCCCGCAGGTGGCCAGCAAGGCTCTGTGCTGCATTACGCACACTCTGCGACAGATACCAGGGGGCATTACACACAGCACGAGCCACGCTCAGGGGCCCACTCAGGCGTTTCCTTATGAACGAGCTGAAGGTACCTGCTGAGGATTGACTCTGCAGGCCTGTTGTGCTGCTGGGTTCAGAGTGCTGTCCATCATCAGCACATTGCTCCTGAAGACCAGCTCCATAACGGCTCTAAGACAGAGAATGTGATAGATAGGAGGTTAAATATTTTGTACATAATATTGCTTAAATAAGACTAATATTAACAGCACATCTATAACACTCACTGAACGTAGTGATAGATTTCTCCGTAGGTTCGTCCCATTGTTGCGTTGATCAAAGTGAGGTTTGCAGTAAAGTTTTCCTGTAATATCACAGCAAACGTCAGTGCAAAGTAGCTGGGTGAACGATTAACTTTTTTTTTTTTTCTTTTTTTAAGTAACATGTGAATCCAATATTGTCAACAGCTGACATTAAAAGGTACAAACCCTGTTCGGAGTCGAAAGCGTGCGCTCCCTGTCGCAGGGCCGAGCTGCAGGTGCAACAACGGAAACACTCTCTGTGGAAGAAGAGCCCCTCAGCACAGACCCTCTCCACCATGTAAACACGCCTCTCACACGAGTGACACTTGTCACCCGATGGGGGGAACGCCTTTCGTAGTGAGCCACCCTGAGAAACAGACCACAGGAAGAGAGATGATGAAAGAAAACAGTGAAATCCTGGCAGCAGATGAGAATGAACGCTAATATCAAACTCCTCATTGCAATAAAACTGAAACACATACTTTGCTCTTTCTATCTCAATAATTATCAGGGGACTAAAACACTTGTCTGTTAACACCTACATCGAAACAAAAGTGAGCAGAACATACAGAGTGAGAGAGTGAGAAGTTGAGCACAAAATAAGGAACATACGGTTGTGTTAATGACTGTTTTCCAGCCAGATCAACGCTCTACTTGTCATTGTCACTTCCTTCATGTCTCATTATCGAGACATGATTTTGGAGATGTTTTAAGTGACAGCTGATGTGTTGGCAAGCTGTTTGAGGCTCCATGTCTGCGGTCTTTTACAATGAGGGTGACCCCTTTCTTTATTTAAAGCCCAAAGCCTCAGACTGTTTCACAACTGCTGACTAACATCCAGCCAAGAGGAAAACAAAGTTAAGGGAGGCAAGTTAGATAATTATAGATAATCACAGTTATGTGGACAAACACACATGGATCACTTAGAAAGTTTATCGTGTCAAATTAGCTTCCCAGTTGCTCTTCAGGGATCAAATTTGATCCCAACATCAAAAAAGTGGCTCGTAACAAATGCCACAAGGACACACTGTATATTAAACTGGTGGAAGTCTTGCTTTAACATCTGCTGCTGAGTTGGAGTGGGCTGTTTGGGATGGGTGGAGCAGTGAAAACCACAAAGTACCACCACAAGAAAACACACTTCTCTTCTGTGAGGACTGCTGGTGATTAAAAGCACAAGGAGCAGACAAAGCAGTTCGAAGCAAAGCTCCCATGCAATGAAAGCAATGCATAAATCTGTCTTTTATAATAAAGCAGATGAATGACAACAATATAAATGTTGTGCTAACGTTGTTTTAAGGTCCCTCTTGGTACATATATTTTTGAACATTTCTGACTGAAGCCTTTGGGATGATATGTTGCGCCTTCACTATAACATGATACAGCATAAATCTATAGATACAGATAAACTAAGAAAAGACTTGTTAGATTGTATGCATGATAAAAGGCAACAGTGGATGAAAAAACTTAAATTTAAAACATTTAAGTGACAAAGTTGAGATTTGTGCTGTATATTAATTGAAAGGAAGGGTGTACAAGGACATAAAAAAAATTAAGACAGACACATATTGATGTTTATGGACTGATTTTCTTCACCTTGTGTTGTAATAGACAAATTAAATAATATTAATGTCTGAAACCATTAAAATCTAGTAAAATAGTAATAAAAAATGTTAAGCTTACCCTTTAGCAGTGTACACCCAACATGGGTGGTAACAAAAATAGTATTTTCCTTTAATAAAACATCAAGTGTCATCTTTTAGTTAGACAAGAACGTTGACAACTGAGTGATTCTACAAAATCATGGATTTCATTATCAGACATATTTTTACATTCACTCCCAACTCCTTAAGAACTGTTAACAGCTACAGCATTGTTGGTTAAAGTTGTGTTTTTTAAATAAGCTTTGGTTAATGCTGGGAAAAATTTGGTGTAACAGCTGAAAAAAAGGGCTGTGACAGGAAACAAACTGCATTCTCCCATGTGAACGTCAGCCAAGCTACACACCCATCAACCGCTGGCTTCATGAAGGGCACTCTACTTCCTGACTTGGCACTAAACACTGGCGCAGGATGTAAAGGTCCACTGCCAAGTTTTCCAATATGAAAGTAATTCTTTGGGATACTGAGATAGATTAGAGTACAATGGCAATCCGTCTCGATCTTAATTTTGAACTTGTATCTTTTTGACAGTAGAAAATTCAAGTAAACATGCTTGAGCTGCCACAAACTATTTTTTGGTCACTTGGAGGCAGCAGAGGCTGAAATTGTTAGCAAACAGTATATTTACTCACTCAGCCATGATTCAACAATATTATACTTCAGTTTAAATTGTGTTTCTGTCCTCCTGGTGAGTGTAAACCCCATTTCACTCTTTTAGCTAGATTCTCTCTTTCCACCAATCGCTAAGGGAATACACGTCTCTTCAGATGCTAAATGTTCCATTATGTTCACCATATAGTTGCTTTTTGTGTCTGCTATTTGATGCAGGTAGTTCACAGTTTTTAGAGCTTTTGTACTAAAAAAAAGCTGGCCACAGCAGCACAAAACTACACTATAAAAGAGTGGTGAGGATAGCTGCCTACGTCTTGCCTTGATGTAAAAAATATAATTGAATTTTTATGACAGAATCGCCCGCATTTAAGTGTATCTGAGTGTCAAGAAAATCTATGTTGTGCAAAATACTGAACTAAAGGAGGAAACTGGCTGCATGCAACACCTGCAATCTCAAACAAACATGACGTGTTTCCTCATGCAAACAAACACACTGTGAGGAGCAGGTGGTGCAAAACACAAGGCCAGTGTTGGGTCACAGATCAAGCTTGATATAGTCACCTTGAGTACAGCTGAGCTGTCTCCTGAGAACAACCCGCTAAGGTGAACAGCTTTTTCCTTTATACTCTTTGTGTGAAACTCTCTAGCTTGTTGTGTCTGGGCTTTTTTCTGCAGGATGACACGGAGCACAGGAACAAAGGAACAGCCATCAGTCTTGTCTCTTCAGTACAACACAGACACATTCTCTCACCAACAAATGTGGAGCTTTCTGTGTGTAGACATAATTAGCTGGACTAATAACCATTAAATACGCAATACACACCAAACGATGAAAGGCCTTTCTGTTCTACTTTCCCAATAAGAAGCAGGCTTTGACAGCTAAGTGTGTATTGTCAGGAGGAGAACAATAACAGTGCTGTCTGGAACGAAGGCTGCCTTATTACATTAATTTTACACCCCAATTGATGTGGTTACTCATACTGTACTGGAGGAGAAAATTGTGACAGATTCACAGACCTGGCAGAGAATCAGAGACAAGTACACCAGTTAAGCCAAAAATTTTTAATAAATCATACGGTAGAGTTTAAAAGCTTTAAGGTTTAAGTGAGTCAAATTCACATTTCAAAGTACCTTCATTTAAAGAAAATCATTAAATCTGAGACTAGTTAAAAAGAATGCTAAGTGCAAAGTTGTATGTACTGATTACACTGGTACTGACAAGATAATGACTACAGAAACCTCAAGGAATTCACATATTTGGTGTTGAGGAATCTCAAGTCCATACCTTTAGCATGGAGCAAGAGCCAGAGCTCAGATAGCCTAGCTTAGCATAAAGACTGGAACCAGGGGGAAACAGCTAGCTTCGCTACATCTTAGTACTAGCACCTCTTAAGTTCAGAGGTTTTATTCACAATGTGGCAAATATGACAAATGTGACAAACTGTCATTTGTCTGGTGGATTAAACAAGAAAGACACATGGCTTATTGGTTAGTTTTTGACTGACATAAGTTAAGACTTGATTTTAAATTTTATTTTAAAGCCAGGCTAGCTGGTTTCCCTGCTTTATGCTAACCTAATCTCCTCCTAGCTCTAGGTCTATGTCTAACCAACAGATATGAAAGTGATAAGTCTTTGCATCTACTTAAAAAGGTAGCAAACTACATTTAACAAAAAAGGCAACAATTCTTTCAAAGTCAATTAAAAAATGGTTACCCTAAAATCATACATTTTGTGCTAATTAGCAGCATTTCACTATAAAAGAGATCTGAAGGTCAGCACTTGGTGAGTGTGAAAATGAAACAAAAAGGAAACATTACAAAAAAGCTAATTCATCTTTTGAATTGCACATGGATCCGTCAAAAAACAAAAAGTAATTTAATACATAGGATAAAAAAGTCCCACAAAGTGCGCTGCACTTGCATTTGAAAGTAAAATATCTTACACTCCACAATTTTCTCAATGAGAAACCTCAGTTCTACACTTAATAACTTAATAAGGTCTATTTTGAAGTGCTGATCTGAGCCAACGCAGCCAGGCTTTTTGCAAAATCTGAATAATCTAAATAGCTGATTTGCCTGCAGCTTGGCCCTGACCGACCTGCTCCACATGGACCCGAACCGGCCAATAATCTGCCTCTGTGCGTCTGTCTCAGCTCGTGCCAGGTCTGTAGGCCTGCTCTTGCCATTTTCGTCAGGCTGCATAATTTAGGGGCTGACTTCCCCAGCTGACTACACATTACACAAGCCTAAATGTATAATCTGTGCATAATATATAATCAACATTCACTCAGGGGCCCTTTTTCAGGGATCAGATCATGCAGCAATCACAAGGGTTTAGAGAGAAGACAGAGAGAGGAAAGAAGTTAATGATATGGAGGAGGAGAAGATAGCAATCACCTCAGAGATGTGTTCATCCACCTCCCTGAGGCGCTGGAGGACTCTTGACATGAACTGGATTGCTGAGTAGCAGGAGGGAGAAGAAGCAGGAGGGTCTGCACTCTCAGACTGAGGCGGGGGCTTCGTCTCATCTTGTGTTTGATCAACATGTCTGAGCTTCACTACAGAAAACGGGTGGTGGGGCTGAGGCTGGAGTTGGGGTTTGGGCAGAGTCTTTGGAGGCACGCGTACTAAGTGTTTTGCCGCTCTTCTGAGACTGATTTCAAACTGAAAGGGAAATTACACGGCAGTGCATGTGTAAGCTGTGGTTAAACTCATTTCTTATTCACTTAGAGGCTGTGGATCATTTAAAGAACCAAGCAGGTGGTTTTATATGTTTCAGCCCATTAACTGCACAAACACTTTACAAGGCTGCCAACCATTTTTTGAGGAGTTAAGTCATGCCAGCACGGCATGATAATGAACTTGCATAGGTAACCGTTTACAGTGAATATTCTGCCTGCTTCACAGTTATGTAATCATCACATGGTGATTTGGTCGTGAGCAGGAACTGTGTTTGAAATCTGAGACCTGCGAGTCAACAGCCCGCAGCTGCATTTAGATGAAATTGGCAATTAAGTCCATATTATTCTCTTCTCCAAACTTCTTGACAACTTTTGTTTACCTTGTAGGTAGGATTTTCAATTATATTCGCTCATGAGTACATTGCTTTGACTTCAGCAGCTGCAAAGCTCTCTTGTCTGGTTTGTTAATGGACAAACATTAGATAAGTATAAACTGTTTTAGTTTCAAATTATCAGACCCTGTTCACTCTCTATATGAACGTATGTACTGTTTCCTTTCCTTTAGAACAGTTGTAACAGGAACTCTAAACTGAAGGAGGTTAGAAAACATATGCAAAGACTTGCAGGATATATTTTATATGTTTTTTGGACATTAAATACCTATTTTGCAGTGTATTCTTTTAATCTAATTGTGTGCTTTTTTGATCTGGTTTTTAGCTCTACATATATTGCAATTACACAACAATAAATCACATTTAGTCGGTTTTATGGTGTGAAATTAGGGTCTAAGTCTGTAACTACTAAAGAAAGTAAAACCACCATTATGGTCATTTAAATATCCAAAAAAGACTGAAACTACTATTTCAGGCAAAATATATAATTAGAGCTTTATATGTGGTGTATATGTTTGAGGTATATGTACATATATAGTATGTGCTTGCAAAGGGCTGAGTGTGTATGTTAACCCTGTTAACCCTGTATACAAGTAACCCTGAAGTGATGCTTGCAGATGGTCACTTGTTGTCTACCGTTTATGTCTTTACTGCTATCTGAATCCAGACTACCTGCAGCTCGGGAGGAGGTTTAGGTGGGACTGGAGGCCTGCGTTTAAGGTGCAGATTCTCACTCAGGTCAAGAGATCGCAGCGGGAAGGAACTCTCACAGTCTGACAGAGACTTTTGCAGAAAGGTTAAGAGGAAAGAAACAAACAGAAGGGCTGAAAAGATTAAATGCTGGAAAATAACAGACAAGAAAAGAGTTTTAGTGTGAGCAAAGGAAAAGTTTTGTCAGATTTACACCTAAAAGAAATGCAGATCACTGTAAAGGCTCACAACATGGAAAACTTAAGAGATTGTATTTTTTCTTATATGTGGTCGAAAATATAAACATATATCTACCCTACCTATGGCCTAAAAAATGACTCAAGTGAAACTGTAGTCACACTACAGTGAACCAATCTCTAGGCCATTGTTGTGTTTTTACCTGTGTTCTCCGGACAGTGTAGTTTGGTGTGTTCTCAAACTTGGCCAGTAACTGAGTGGCCATTGAGCGCACTTTGTTCTCCTTGGGCTCTCGAACCTCTTGCACTGAGGGACCATTACTTGACAGATTGGTGGCCTAACAAGAGACAGACAAAGGACAAGATTTGTGATACTGACAGCTTTTTATTGTGGTTATGTCTAAATATTTACCTAAGCAAAGTTTAGTAACAAACCTCTTCCAAATAGCTGGAGAATTTCCGCCTCCTTTTGTAAATGGAATCTGTACCATCTGACTTCTTTTCATCCTGAGGACACAAAGACATAAGAATGAATATCTTACAGAGAAAAAAAATGAGCTCATTTGATACATACTGTACTTATATAAATAAATGCCACATTAACTGGAAGTAAAGATGAAAATCAGAGATGTGTTGTATTTAGTGCTTCAGATTTTAACATGTCTGTGATGAGTTACCTTTGGTACCCGTTTCCTGTGCAGTGCAAGATTGATCACATTATTATTACTTCTGACTTCTTTAGAAGGATAATCTTCATTGTTTTCATCCACTTCTCTGGAACCTGAAGTGCAACACATGACTGCATTAGTTTTTGTTTTTTCAACTCAGTTGTAAACTTGTCTGGCAACTAATAAAACAGTCAGGTTGAGTCTAGTGCTGAGTTCATTAGAGTACAGTAGAGTTGAATAGAGTAAAGTACAGCAGAGTATATTAGAGTATTAGAGAAGAGAGACCACCTGAGGCAGGTAGAGGCGTTCCCCTGAAGAGCTCGTAGAACTTGGACAAGTAGGTGATCATCTTGGTCTTGTCCAGCTCCTGATCGTCACTCAGCTCCTTCGCAGACGTGAACGGTCGGATCCCAAATTCACGCTCACTGATGTCAAAAGCCAGCTGGAGGTTTGCAGCCTGGTCTTCTTCATTTAATGAGTCAAAATCTCTGATGGAAAAAGAGAGCAATGACAGCTGGAGTAAGAACAGGTCAGAAAAGAATCAGGCTATAATTTTTAATAAGAAAGCAGCTGGGCAAATATATAGTCACTGTGTCAGCCTGGTAGCAGTTTAAGAGCTTTTTTACTTCTGTTTGTTTCTGGTTTATATTTCCCCAATATGTTAACATAATGAGATTTATTTAATAAGATTTTCTTTTCCTAATGTTGTCAATTCTGCCAGTATTATGACTAAAATGCCCTGAATAATAAAACAGAAATGTGACACTGAGGTTTGTAACTAAGTTTCTAAAAAGGATTTTTTCCTGACAAAGACTTTTAAAGCTACATGTAGGCATCAGGTGACTTACAGCGAGCAGAGTGTAACATAATACACACACTGATATGAAACAGTAAACGTAAGCACAATGGAATGACTTCACACTGAAACTTATCTTGATCAATCCTCAACCCTGTTAAAGGAACTTGTTCCTCATAATTGCCGGAGGACACGGCCGCAAATTACATCTAATGGGAGAAAAAAAAAAATCCAGCCGTGACGTCTCCGCCTTCGATGAGTGTGTGCAGACGCCGTCAGAAATAATGTAAAGAGAGCGGTAACCTAGCAACGGCACACACAAACTTTGGTGTTATTCTGTAAGAACAGAAGCCCACTCTTTCCTCCTTTCTTTCTTTCTTTCTCTCCTTTTTTTTTTTTTTTTTACGAACCTGCTCCCCTCTCTGCAGTCTGCTGACAGGCATGAATGTGGAGGAGGGAAGGGGAAAAAATGCCAGCGGTTCCTGGAAACTTATAGGACCACAAAAAATTGTAATGGCATGTGGCGAGGTATGAAGGCAATAATTAAGGGGTGAGAGGATATAATTAGATTTGTAAATATACTGATCTGCCTGGTACAGCTGAACTGACTAATTCCATGCTGTCAAAGGGAGTCAAACCCTAAAAAGCAGAAACTAAGGTATAGTGGCTGTTTTTTTATGGAGGACTTTGTCCTTTAAGTAGGAACCACAGCACAGTCAGTCCTTCATGGGATCTTTCTCTCCAAGGCTCCAGTTTAACAGATGGAAAGAACATTATTACTATTCAATTACTACCCAGTTTTTGTTTTTTCTTTATTTGAATTAATTAACTCATCGACAAAATCCCATGGATAAAAATCTAACAATCTCCTCTATTTTCTCCCTTTAACCAGCTAGCTTTACATAAATGGCAGCTGTGTATGAAGTCTCCCTCACATCAATCAGCACTCTCAAAAAAGGGTTAAGTGTTTTACAAGTAGTGCGGAGGAGGCAGGCGGCGCGGCACAAAACACACATAGATTGAACAGTTGCTCCCATGCCGAGCATTTTTAACACACCCACAAGAAATGGATTCCTCACAACTGAGTGTTACAAAGAGGGTTCATTTTAACAACCCCCCCACCTCCCCAAAAAAAGGTTTATTAGTGTTGCATATGCCATTCTGTGAAGCAATAAGATGACGTTAGTGATGCTGGTTTTAGATGACGAGATACAGCAGCTGGCACAGATGTTATCTGAAGTGTGTCACGTACATCAGCTGGGGTTTGAATCTGTGGATGAGGGCACAGAGGGCCACGCCACTCTTCCAAGAAGACGTCAAGTCTGTGATCGTCACATTCCTGTAGCCCTCCGTCTGTTTCTGGCACCAGGTGAGAAGCCGCGCCGGTCTGATCTCTGACTCTGCATAAGAAATGCAGAACGTCACATTTTATCAAGAAAACAGTACAGTTCCTCAAAAACATATCACTTATCACCATCAGGATGTTTCAGCCTTGGAGGATATGATGTCACAAGCGTGGACCAACACTTGGCGTGCCAGTAAATAAGATCATGACACAAATGCTGGGAGGAGGGGTGCTGAGGTTTGCATACATCTTTGCCAGCTTTGTCTGGACATGTACTTCCTCAATGCCTGAATAGCGAAAATTTGGCAACAGTTTAACAGAATCCTGTTAAAATCTATATGTGGGCCAAAAGTAAACAATCGCCCTCCTTTGTGACTCATGTAAAAGTAGAGCTACAGGGTTCAGAATGATAATATAAAACTTTGATCTGGCAGTCGAGACAGAAACTTACTTAAGTCAAACATGCAGACTGTAACTTTCTGTCTCTACTGCCAGTTCAAAGTTTTTATAATATCATTCTGAACCCTGTAGCTCTACTTTTACATGAGTCACAGAGGAGGACGATTGTTTACTTTTGGCCCACATATAGATTTTTATCAGGATTCTGTTAAACTGTTGCCAAATTTTTGCTAGAAAAAGATAGGAAACGATAGCTAGAGGCCAAAGCTTTGTTATTCTGAAGATCTTTTTTTAAGCCACAGAAAAGTGGGAAACCTTATCAGTCAATCAGACGACTGCCTATGAATAATTTACAGTGTCATCAGCTGACATGCTTTGAAATACAGATTAACCGATAAAAACCCACACATGAAAAAAACCTGCCATACTGCTAAACTTACCGTGTCTTCTGATGTTGACAGGTCGCCGTATTGTAGCAGCACGCTCCAGGGGGCAAGATTTCAGCTCTCCGTTGATGTACAAGTGTCGCACCTGAAACAAGAAGAAGGAGGAAATCATTACTATCCATAAACTCAACATGTTGTGTGTGTTTAGTTAAAATAGTTAAAAAAAAGTTCTCACCTGATGAGGCCTGACACAAGTGGAGTTGAGGTTGGGGTATCGAGTCCCGGGGTCTATGGTGTACTGTTCGAAGTTTTTAGCAATATTTTCAGGTGTTGTCTGTGGAAGTAGCCTGTAAATACTTTCCCTATAGAAACACATAGTATTGGGTGTTATTTATATGAGTCTACACATAGGGGACTGAATGGCATAATTATGCTAACACACACTTGCGTATTTCAGGAACATAATGAATGCATGCGTGCATTGCTTTGTGTGTGTGTCCTCACCTCTCTGCCAGCACTTCCAGGAACGTTCGACCCTGGGCCCAGCTCTTCACCATCCAGGCTGTGTCAAAGGCAGCCAGGAAGCCTCTGGCGCAACCCGTCCCCATGGGCCAGAAGGGCTGCACAGGAACACATGATGGATATATGAATGTTTGAATATTACTGTGTCTCAGTGAACATGAGGAGACAAAACATCAAAACTTCATTACTTTAATTTACAAAGTTCCACTGCTAATGCTGCGCGATAACTGTGTTAGACATTGACTGTCATGATTTTAAAACTTCAAGAAAAAACATTACTTGGGCTCTAACAAATGGATGTTACATAATATACAGAACATATGCGGACAAGCATTAAATTACAAAAGATAAGAAGGAGGTGATTATGGTGGAGGTATTCATGTTTGGGTGTGGGGCATCTGTGATTAGTTAGCAGAGGAAATAAGCAGTTTGGGAGTGCATATTTCAGTTTAAAATAGAAAAAGCATGTACATAGGGTGAAAATAAAAATAGAGCTGACAAAAAGGGGAGAAATGAGAAAAATGTGGATAAACAAAGTGTTGTCAGTGCTCATAAAACAACTTAAGTTTGAATGTTTTCTTTTCAGTTATTTTTGGAGGACTTTGGAGTGCTGTGTGCTGCCATGTTTTGTTTAAAACATCTTCGAGTGATATTAATAGCTGTCTGTGTAACAGCTCAGATCATCATGCACATGTCCATGCAGTCTGTATTAACATCTCTCTAAATGAAGCGATTGTCCCTGTGTGCTCCAAGACCAAGATTCAAGACTCAGCTGCCTCGATGCCTGTGGGCAGCATCATCCTAGAGGTTGAGTCTGTACACAGAAAGGAGGTGGAGCAGCTCAAAGCTAACAGAAGGAACATCCACACTTCTCTTCTCACAGACTCTCTGCCCAAAAGCATCTGGCCTGAGCAAACTCAGCATCCAGCCATGACTGCCAGAAAGTGTAACAGCTTCTTAAACTCTTCCTAAACATGCTGTTACCTTCCTGCACTCGCCCACACTAAGCTAACTACATTCAACTTGATACATGTTGTCCTTCCTCACCTCTAGCAGACTGTCGCCAACCAGTGCTACCAGCAGCTGATGTCCAAATCTCTCCCTGACCAGAGCAGCGTTCTCAGAGGCATGCATGCTTGTGAAGTCAAACATTGCTACATCTGGCTGCCCGCAGTGGTTCATGGCAAAATCCAGCGTGGGAAGTTGGTAGTTGGTGCCAAAGTCAGCAGCCTCTCGGGCGTAGCACTGAAGAGCTTCCTGGTTGACATTTTCACTGCTCAGCAGCATCTGGGTATCATAGTAATCCTGTCCAACAGAAGCATGACAGTCCGTTCACACAGAGGCTGTCTGAGTTTAGCTGTTCTCAAAGATCAAAATTAATTTCTTCTTGATCTGTTGCCTTGGAGTTTTAGCATTGCTGCACATAGAATAAAATAAAAGTCCTACTGTATAACAAAAGGTATAAAATAATTAAAAGTATGAGTACAGATTATGGACATCATGTATTGAAACATATGCATCTAGCCTATTCATAGATCTCTGAAGTGCCTCCCACATTTCGACAATTTTTAAAGAATGCAAATAGAATAATTTTATACAACAAAATGGCACTTAAGTCTTATTATCAGATTGGTAACAATCTAAACTGATGCAATGCCATGAAATAACAGCAAAAAATGCAGTTTCGGAACAAACTGCAGTGACATTAACAGGTCTCTGACACAGTTCCTACAAGCTATAATTAGCTCTGATGAGTCAGTTTTATCAAAGAGCTGTTACATTTGTTTGCACTATACAGAAGTAGGGCACTGCAGGGTGGTTCATGATAGTGATTCCTTGTTATCAGGACAAAGTGAAAATTTAACTATCCTCAAAATAGCTGTTAAAATGACTCTATGCTTACATTGATGACGACGCCCTTGTCCAGCAGGCTCTGTTTCTTGGCGGTCATGACAAAGTAATGTGTGTTGTCCCTGTAGTACACAATGTTCTCCAGGTCGATACCTGCAACAAATCATTAGGTTAAAGAACGACTCGAAAGTTCTAAAAAAAAGCACCAACGGCTGATAAAGCAGGTCTAAAGGACATTTGGGTTGACTGACTCAAACCTATTGATGTCTAATTATCCTAACATGTAGTTGTGTCAGCGTCTTGATCTGTGCCGTTCAACATTGATAAGACCTCCAGTAGTCATTTTATCAGTGGTCACTAATTACAACCAGAGAAGACTTCACAAAATCCTTTCTGTCACAAAATGCCAGGTTACACTACAGTTTGACTGTGTTTTTCTCCCACCTGTTTCTTCTTTGAGGTCTAGAAAGAACTTCTGGTTGAAGATGAAGGCCACACCGCTGATCTCTTCCACTTTGGCCTCTGCAGTGGTGTTCCTGTTGATGAAGTTGGCTGTGATGGCGATCGCCAGCTTCCCCCTGAACTCCTTCCTTTTGAAACCTGAGAGGAAAAAAAAATGAAACAAAGAAACAATCATATCAACTTGTCTGTTGCAGGAAATCCAGCATTAAACCATAATTATAGTTGTTTTCAAGCAGCTTACAAAGGTAAAACGAACAAATAACATAAATTAAGCTCTATTATCAAATGTAAATTCCTTTTGCTTAATTAACCTTTACAGCTGTAAATGCAGTAGTAAACGGTTATTTTGAAAACTCAAATATCAAACACTAGTCT
>JAPZDY010000001.1:13751244-13766091 GCA_029783645.1 Ctenochaetus hawaiiensis
TCTTTTACCTCACTGATGGTGTAACACATCAGATATTAGCCTTGACTTTTGCTCCGTATTTTACCAGTCAATTGATAAAGTAAAATCATTGCTGATATCCCAGAGACCTGACTGAACTGATGACATCATCTGTGAGCTACCATAACATCACTATCACACACAAATACAGGCCTTTAGTTGACATTGTGCCTGGAAACCGCCCACTGAGGGCTTTAGCTAGGTACAATACACCAGTGCATGCAGAAGTTAACTACAGTAGAACAACCTTGTTACTACCTGATTTGAATGGGTTATGATTGAATGGTGAGAATTTGAATGTTGCTCCCAAAGCAACAACATTTGTCCCCATTGCTAAAATTAGCATATTCATTTGCACAGGATCCTGTTTGGCTGCATGTTTGCATCCTGTTTTGATGCCGCCGTTGTTGTTTTTACATGTCAGAGCACGATTCAGGGAGAGCAAAAAAAAAACAAACCAGCCAAGAGAAACACTGTGCACCCAGGTGACCTTCATGTTTGCACTTATACACCTTTGTAGCTTCAAAAAGGCCCCGTACTGTTGGTTGATCCTACGGATCCCCAAGGCCTTTCACAGCAGACATCCAGCCTGAAACTCAATGTGCTGACATTCCTTTGCCACGTGGCTAAAAGAGCTCTGAACCGCTCCATCAGCACGACTCCAACAATTAACTAGCCCTCTCACTGACTCCACCAGCCAAGCAGTCACGGGACCATCTCCGTAGTCTTTTGGGGTAATTTGCTCTTTGATTGTCAATGAGTGACGAGCGATGACTGAAACAGGAATGATATATGATGCAGGTGCTTTAATTTTTCATGCATGGCAGCAGACTGTGATGGGAAAATTGCTGTGTATTCTACCATGTGGTATGTGGAGTGTTTGGGGGCCTACATAATATCTTCTATAAAGCCTCTGTGGAGTTATTCCTGTTGACAGTTGAGTTTAAAGTAAAAACTGTTTGAGGCACCAGTGAGACATAAATTCCTCCCAAGAAAGGATAAAATGGATTACCCCTATTATAAAGGCAAACCCTCCATTTTCATAACTTCTGTTTGTGGCTGTCTTTTCACAAGAACAGCTAATAATAATTTGACGTTGACGTAATTTTTTTCTAACCTTTGGCCGGTGTTCAATAATCTCTCGTGCCTTTGGTGGAAAGTTCACACAAAGACATGTTGACTGCTCTCATACTTCCCCATTTTAGTCCACATAAAGTGGTAAAAAGTAAAAAAAAAAGGCACAATTATTGGAACCATCTGTTGAACGAGTCTGTGAGGACTAATGAAAAGGTACCACTCACTGTCATCAGAGCCAAGTCAGTGTTCAACACTCCAACTACATTGTCTCAGACAGAGAACCATGACTTCACCATCTCAGTCTGACAGAATGGAAAGTCACTTGTGGGCAGACAGAACAAACCCACAGAACGGCTATAAAAATACGACTAATGACAGACGAAGTGGAGAGAATACACACACACACATACACATACACATACATCATTGCCGGACCTTATAATGATTAAGAGGATCAGAGAGTTTAATGGCATGCAGGTTTTAAGTCTGCTGTCTGTTTAGAAAATGATGCGATTAAGTAAAACCAACTGCAGCTAATTGAGGCCATGAATGGGCAGTTATAAATTTATTCCTTCAGGGGGGGATTTGTGCACTGATTTCTGCAGTTTTCTATTTCTATTTGAGCATTTAAATCTCTTAACACTCTATTTTACTATCATGATTTATGTCATTACTTTACTGTTCAGTGACACGTTGCCAAAAGAGACACATAGTCTGAGAGACATAGCAAGCTATCAGTTTTCAGTTATGATAAAGGGGGAATGTGAGGAATGTAAAAAATGTACCTGTTACACCTGGACTGCAAACAGAAAAAAACAAAAATCAAAACATGCAGGGCTTTATAAACTTACATATCTAGCCACATTCCCATGAAATGGCGCACATATTTTCTTAAATGTTTCACTAAGTAGCCTCAGTTTTTATAAACTTCAATGGAACACAATTTGCCTCAGGGGGCTTTATAATCTGCAGCATTCAACATCAGCCGTCCTTGAAACCTCAATTCAGGTAAAAAAACATCTTTCTCAAATAAAAACATAAAGGAGGAGAAAACTCAAACAAATCGACAGACACATAGCTGTTGTGTGTATAAAATCTGACCAATATAGTCACAATCTATACATTTATAGACTACAAAATGGCTGGCAAGAAGAAGAATGATTTCTTGTAAACATCAAGTCACACAGGGTAAGGCCACATTTAATTTACATTTCTCATGTTGTAAACAAATTCAATGCCAAACAAACAAGGTGTTATCCAACTTCCAAAGTCTGTGACACTCAACTTAACTGAATGCGCCCCAAGCTCTATCCGTCCTATTGGCGGTTGAAAAGTTGTAAAACTGGTTGGAATGTATCAGTTTTTCAAGCAAAATCATTTTCTTGAAACAGCAGGGCACCGTGGTATTTAGTGAACGTCACTTAAACAGAAGTAAACCAATTTATTGAGGATATTTTTAGAGGTTAATTAATAAATTTTTGGTTCCCTAGAGAGTCGTTACAACACAGGACAAAGAATGTGACATTGACTCAAAATAAACTGCAGTGTCCATGTTCAGTGTAATGAACGAACATGTGACCCAGTGTAACAGTGCAGATTGTTAATGTTTAAAAAAGTTTTTCAACATAATGGAGGTCAGTTGCACAAACACTCAGGCTTTAGCTGCACAAGCAGTACTTGTTAGATCAATTTATGGATCTTTTCTTTGAATCTTAAGAAAAATGCAGCTCTTATTCCAAAAAATTAATTAAATACGTTCAAATGTACAGTATGTGACAACCCAAAAGTAACCATGTGTCCTGTCCTATCTAAAACAAACCGTGCAACTGACACTGGCGAAATGTCAAACCAGGGATGCAATGTCTTCATTCGTGTCTTCAGAGCACATAGCCTCAGGCTATCTGAATACAATAGGAAGCTGACTACACAAGGAAAACATTGGGAGTGTTGGGAAATGCACATAGTGTTGTGTAACCAGCCAGCAACAGTAATTACAGACTGGACTGAAGAAAACCAGGAAGGAACCCTCTGTGGGTCTGATAAGCAGGCAGCGTGCCTCAGAAAACAGTGCTCTCATGTGGACTTCAGCCCGCCGGCTCTGCCCTTCATCAGGCCCCTAGAGCTCCACAGTATTATCTCAGCTCTCTGAAATCTGGCTGCGTGTTCGGGCAGCTGTGCCAAAACAAAAGAAGAGCTGTCACGGGCAAGGTAGAGACACCAGCAGAATGCAGTAAATGTCAGTCACTTCCAGAGGAGAAAAACTGTGAATTTACACCAACATGAGCAGACTTGTGAGGCCTCAGGGCTTCAGTCTGGGGGCCCGTCTGGCCCACGAGGTGTGTTCACCACATGGCTCCTTTGGAGAATGATTTATCTGGACACAGTGAGCACAGACTTACCTGCCCAGCTACTGGAGCAAACTTTACTAACTTTTGGTGTTGACAAATTTACTTACAATCACTCGGACTTTAGCCTCACATTCTCATGTGTTACAATGAATTAGTCTACTGAATTTGTTATCATTACAGTGAGTGTGTCTAGTGTTCTAAAATATAGAAAACTGACCAAAGAAACATTCACACACCATTAGAAAATCAAAAATGACTTACAAAGGATCCTTGCATGACAAAAATGTAGCAAATATAAACCAAAGGACAAATTGCAAACTGACTGGCACAGAGGGTCAAAGATCAGTGGGCGTCTTTCACTTCCCCATATCACAGGAAGGCACAGTGCAGGTTTAGATGGCAGGATTACTGCCTGGCAAGAATAGCAGATTCTGTAAGCCAACAATCAGTAATGCCAGGCTCAGAATAGACACGTGTCATGTTGCAGCAGAAAACAGCTCATGACCTGAAAACATAACAGGGCTAGAAAGTGTAAACAAGAGACCCTGTGGACAATCACAGAAGAATAGAAAAAATGTACAAAGGTCAACCCAATAACAGTCAACTGATCTGGGTTCACCTGTGTTTAACTGCAGCAGGCCCTGCTAGCAATACAAGCTAAGGCTTTTTCTAAGTATTAAAAACCACTGTTTGGACCAGTGTTTTGGTGGTTGAGAGGGACACACAGACATTTGATGCCTTATGTTACATTGCAAAAAAGCTCTGGCTGCTGCAGTAAAGTGCGTGAGCTCCCTCAGCCGCCTCCCAAACCAAACTCTTCCTGTGGAGAGCGTCTGGCTTCCTGTCCAGATCAAAGCTCAGAGGAGACCTGCCTCTGTAAAGTTCCACCTCTGTAAAGTATTACTAAAAGATGTGTCTTAAACCTTTTTCAGTGGACTCCTGTCCCCACCAGATGGACAGCGTTAATGATATCCAAGGAGGGTTTTACCACAACAAAGACTCCTTGTAACTCCTTTAGTGGCTCCATCATAAAGTGTGCTATCAGTTTGGATGTGATATGTCCCACCACAGCTTGCAATGTCGCAACAGCTTGTAAGAGAGCAGAAGTTATGTTGTGTTTTTTTATGATACAGAAGCAAAGTTAAGTTTCACTCGAGACTGGCAGGAAGCGAGGAATGATCTCTGACAGTTCCTCTCTCTTCTGTATGGCTGATGTCTGAACGCATGTGTCCCTTTTTATGCTGTGGAACAAGGAAGGAAACATATTGCAGAGAGGAAGGAGAAAGTTTACAACACCTCCCCGACAAAAATGAGCACAATCTTCCACTCAGAGTCACTTTATCAGGCTGTGTGAAACACTTTTCCATTGTTTTCCTTCACACCATGACGTCCACACACATTATTGTTATTCTTATTTATTAACTGATGGATTCACAGGGTGTCATTCATAGATTATTATTTTTAATTTAATGCTTGATGTTTGCACCATGTATCACCTAAAATACAAAATATGTTCCTTAATTAAATGTTAAGAATTTAAAATAGGTTCCACATTTGAAGTATTAATTATATCATTACCTGTGTGCAAGAAGTTCTAATCACTGACCGACAATGCGACAGAAAACGCAGCCTGAAGACTGGAGCATCATTACAGCAATGACATCTGACAGGTGAGTGGTCTTGCATAAGTGACACTCAATTGTTTGTCAATCAGAGCTGTGAAAGGCTTTTGTTTTGGTGTTGACAGGTGATGCTAAATGCAGCTCCGACTTTAAGAATGAGAGTCTGAAATGCTTTGGTGTGTTATTTTCAGTCAAGATATGTCAAAGACAAGGTCGTTAGAGTCATTTTTAGATTTTTTTTGTACGCATCGGCATCACATGGGCCTTTATTTGGCACCATGGCCGGAGAGACCAGTGCTGTTTTTATCCCCACACACTGCTGTTAAGTTAAACTCCAGTAAAGCTGGTAATTACACACTAAAAATGAAACGCTGGCACAAGAATCTGCAGTTGTAAGCGACTGAGGCCGCGTGAGAGCTGCAGCCAGAGGACAATCTGAAAAATGTGGAAGTTTGTATGTAAATGTCAACTGAACTAGTTTACTGAACTGGTCAAGGACATTATTTATACTTGTTCATACAGCTCTTATACAAAGCCTTGTGATCTTGTGATGTCTTTATGTTCCCCTGTTCTAAGGCAACTGTATTTGTTTAAAAGACAAGAGCATGATTCAAAATTAAACCCATAATCACTGAGCACACTCACATCTTAAGCCTCGCAGCTACATATGTGGCAAAAACACAAGACTCGTTCACAAAAGAAGATTACTCATCCTATTGAGCAATAAGCTGTTTACTGTGTCTTCCCAAATATTTTACAGCATAGTACATAAATGACGCAAAAAAAAGGCTTAATAAGAGGAAAATTCCAGCAAGGGGAGAGTAAAACAGTTTGCAGTTGAGTGTTTATGCACAACGAGGTCAAACAGAGTGCCTACATCAGCATCTGCGCCAGACACCAGATACTGTGTATGTGGACACTGTTTAGATGTTAGCACATTTATTGGCAGAGTCACTGTGTACAAAAGTTTGGATCTAACGGTCGGACGCCGAAGAGTCCGTTGCATCTTCAAGTACACAGGAAATGATCGCTCATGCAGCAGTGGGAAGAAGAAATACCACTGTTTGTATGACTCTTGCGGCCCTCCTTAAAAAATGCTGCTGAATGAATCGTGCATCATCCTGCACGACACATGAATCATCCCAGCATGCTGGGTTTCAGGGTATTTTGAAACATGGGAGAAAGAGAGGCAGATGAGTCCTACTTCTCTAACTTATAAAGCATCACAAACAAATCATGAAGTGTCGTCTTTATGATTTTTGTTTTTCCACTGGCCCAAATCCTTTAAGCCTGATGGTTTTCTGTCTCATTTCATCAGGAATCCAGTGTTTATAAAAGTTTCAGCCAGCTGTGTATTTGATAAGAAGCTGAAGCTGCATTTCAACCACGTTAGATAACATTTACAGGAAGTTTCTGCTCACTGAGATTCATCCAATAACCTGACGGTACAGCCTGTCAGCACCACACCTTTCATTATTATACAGTTTGCGTCCCTACAACCCCTGAAGACATGCCTGAGGGCTGTTTACAGTGTGGAAGCTGCTGAGCAGGTGGTGTAAGCCTTAAGAAAAGCTGAAAGGAACTAAAACAGCGTGTAAAGTTCATTAACTTGTAATGACAGGACTGCCCCAAGTTAACGCTGGCCTCTCTGAAGGATGATCCGCACCTAGATTTACCTGTTCCCACATTTTTCCACTGTCCTTAAACTAACAGAAAAAAAAATCTCAGAGTCAACTATGAATGGGTTCGCCTTGAGGTGTGTTTGAAAAGCAGCTACACGGTGCACTCAGAAGTGATTTATGGCGAAAAACATCAGCGTTACAGAAATGCAAATAGCTCAAGTGGAGATAACATTTTTTGTTATCAGGGAGCCGAGACAAGCCCAGATGTCTGGCTGCTCTCAGGCTTCAGTTCACTCAGCGCGTTCACAATAAAACACGAGATTTAACACGTGTGTTCATAAAAAAACACCAAACCCGCCAGAAAACATCCCACCTTGCTGACAACTGAGTGGCAGCACAACAAACTGGCATCGTCTCACTGTTAACATCCCCAATGATCCTAATATAAAGTCTATTGTTTGTTTAAAGTGAGTTATTACAGTTTTTCCTTGGATTAGTTGCTTGATGATTGACTGTTTTTATTCCCTGAGCCATAACCTTTAAAAACAACCTTGTCTGGTTGTCATAATAGAGCCCTTGAGTAAAAACATACTAGAGTACAGCTGCTCCTGGATTACATATTTTTTTCAAATAAGGAAAACAGCACTTCTGTCAGGTGTCTCAGTCTCACTCCAACCACTTGTTTAGCTCAGACTACAAGGAGTAAAACACAAGAACTTACCTCATATCTCAGCCCAATTCAAGCTTCTTCTTCTTCTTCTTCTTCTTCCTCACTGTGTCGTCGGTCAGTCGAGGTCCCGGTGTGTTGTGTGAGCTGTGTCGGTCCTCGGTTAGCCTGACAGGCCGAAGTCGCTCCGTGCAGCTGATTCCAGTGTTTGAGGGCGGTGCTCCGCAGTCGGACACATCCCTACAGCTGCTACTGCTGCTGCTTAATCCTCAGGGTTCAGGCTTTCTCATGCCAAAGACATGGTTCACTACCGGACCGACCACCCACCGTCGTCTGATGGCCAGAGACTTCACCCTGCAGAAGGGAGTTACTAATTTACACTAAATACTGGGTTTTATGGGGTTCAATTCAATCTGGGTGGACAGCAAATCTGAACCAAAAGTTTAGGTCAGCAAATACTCAAAAACAAACGATAAAGACGTAGATGAGCCTAAGTTAAAATTTCAAGATTGTGAAGATAGAAGAAGCGCAAAATACCTAAATAACTAATGGTAATGTCATAATAAAAACTTCATTCTGATTGGCTTTTCAGTCATAACTAGTCCCTTTGTCATGAAGCCGCCCGGCGCCGTACATCCGCCATACGACCTCAGTTAGTCTACACGTTATACATTTCACTAAGTGTCAGCAGAAACTGAAGTCGAAATGGACAAAAGGTTTGAACAAACACAGCAAACGCGGTCGATCACAGCGGAGTCCGCGGCTCCAACATATTTACTGTAAAGGCAAATGGCGCCACCTTGTGGCAATATTTCGGAACTATGTGTAGGCTACAGGGAAACGTATATAACCGGTTTACCCAAGTTATTATATTATATGTTTTCTCATTTACCGAAAAGGTTTTCATGCAAATGCTTTGCTTTAACGTGCCCCGTTTTTGAGATGAATTACTTACTATACTATACGTTTTTCTACGCCATAACGTTACTGTTTTGAAAATAAATGTGCCCCAATTTCGTTGTAAGCTGACTTTATTTCTTTTCCTGATAGTTGATCCGATGAAAACAGTTATTATCGTTATCAAATTTTCGAAATTCAAAACCTAAATGTTCGTCATCACTTACAGCAACTAACTAGAGCAGGGTTTGATGAACTAGTATGACAGATAAAGTAGCTAACTTTAATATATTAAGAAAAAAATGTCCTGACATCAATGAAACTGTCGCGTGCGTTACACTTATGAGGTGATGACCTCCTCAGTGACGGAGACGTCTCAGCTGTGGTGACGCTGTCTGTGTCTCTCAGCATCATCACAACCACACCCTCCTCAGAGTGCAGCAGCAGCAGCAGCTGAAGCAGCAGCAGCAGCATGAGCATGATGCGGGTCGCCCTGCTGGTTTTGGCTGTCACAGCAGTCTGCAATGGCATCCTCCCTGAGATAGTGGACTCAGGCATCAGTCACATCCTGGAGGATAATTCCGACCAAGGACAAACTGAGCTGGATCGCTCGTATGTGGAAGTGGAGCAACTGCCAGAGGATCCGCAGCAAAAGCCTCAGGATGCGTTTGACCAAGTAGGCAGCCAGTTAAAGCTCTCTAGCTTTTTACCTGACATAGAATAATTTAACCACTCACTTCTCCAAACAGCTTTTTGGTTTGTGAGATTTCTTTTAAAAAGGCTAAAACACATTCATCTCTGAATAAAACTGTAAACAGTTCAGAAGCAGAGGCTGCAGTGGAAGGAGCCAGAATATGGGAGTGACTTCTCACTGCATCTCTTTACCTGAAATCTATTTTAATAATAATAATCTCTCCAATCCTTCTAGAGGAACAATGAGAGTGTCAGACTCAGCCCACATCCCAGTAACCTTCCTCCAAGTCATCCCAACGAAACTGATAAAGGGGTTGAAAATGTGTCTGTCCAAACCTCAGCAGACCAGGTAAGTTTGTTTAGCAGTGAACAACAGTGAGATACGGTTTGTTTCTCCTTGCAAATAAAACTTAACAGATGTCCCTCCATCAAACAGGAGACAAACAACATTACCACAACCATCCAGTCCAGTGACCTTGGGAATAATATTGATCATGTAAGTTTATTATGTTTTCCTACAAAGTGCCATATGGTTCAGTGAAAAAATCAATTTTTAAACTGATCTTCTACAGCCACTTTCACACTTTGTATATTTGCAGAAGAGAGTCCATTAAAAGATGTAGAGAGGCGGGAGAGGTAAATAGCTGTTTACATGCTACATCTGGGACAAGAGTCTGTCCCAGATACATGAGGTAAAAATAAAACTGGAGGAGGTGCCTCTTTCTTTATAAATGTTGCAGGCTGTCTTACTACACGATTAGCAGCAAAGTGGGCTAGTTTAATAATTAAGTTTAACATTTCAGTTTAACTAATTTTGCATATTGTGACATTTATGTGTTTTAAACAGAGAGATCCCCTCCCTTTTAGCAGTTCTCAATCTGCTGGAGCCCTTAGAATTTTTTGGATCAAACCATGATGTGAGAAAAAGGTCAAACAAGCTGGTGAACCCCATCCTTTCTCTTGTCTTCAGGGGTGCATGACTGATGATGACTGTGGAAGGGGGAGGTATTGCCTTTATGACACACGCGACTCCAAGTGTCTGCCCTGCAAAGCTGTTGATGTGGTAAGTGAACCTAGGTTACCTTTATGTAAACCGCTGCACTACTCAGTTTCTCTCAAATGCACTATTTCTCAGGTCTGTCCCTTTCAAACACACAGTCACTTCCAGGCAGCTGCGGTTTCACTTTGTCTGCATTGCAGCATGTTCACAAGTGTAACTGGAGTGTGTTGTTTGTGAACGCTCTGTCCTATGAGCTTCGCATGAAAGGACAGTACGTGTCAAGATTGAATAAGAGCTCTTCTTTTCCATTCTGCCCTCTCAAAGGACGTCTGGAGCAAAGAGAATAACAGTAATGAGAGTCCTCTCTGCTGAGACCACCAATAAAGCTCTCAGTTTTTATTGCTGATTCTGTTGTGTCATCTTTGGATGATCTGGCTTCAGTGTAGCAGAGTACAGAGCAATGCAAGGGGATAAAGACACAGGCAGTCTGCCAAACAAGGCCACAGTGTGCAGGGATAATAAATACAAGAGGATGGAGTCTGCGTCTTGTCAAAAGTGTTGCCTTGAAAAACTGTGCATAGAAATAACCATAAGGTTGTTTGCCGTATACCCAAATGAACATTTCATAAAGGGAGTGTAGCAATAGGAACGTAGGTCTCACCACTTCAGAGATCAGTTGACCTGCTGATGTAATTTATATCTAACCAAAAACACCATCACCTGACTTCACCCTCAGAGAATCATTAATGTCATTAATACTTGTGTGAGTTCAGATTTGTTGAAGTGAAAGTGCAGACTTAGTTTTCATTTTTAAGACTTCTGGTGAAAAGCGTTGCAAAAAAGATTTTTTATGCATTTGATGAAAGATGTCTGCTGCAATGATGACTGTTTGCTGAAATATGTTTTTAATAAAAGCTTTAGGCAATGAAAGCCATTTTTTATTTTCTTCCAGTCGTGCACTAAGGATGAGGAGTGCTGTGGTGAGCAGCTGTGCGTCTGGGGCCAGTGCAGTCACAATGCAACAAAAGGAGAGGCTGGCAGCACTTGTCAGTACCAGACTGACTGCAGCCCAGACCTCTGCTGTGCTTTCCATAAAGGTACAGTGCAGCTCACAGCGCAGTATGAGCTGCTCAGCGATTCTCTCAATTTTCTCAGGAAATGTATGCGTGTTTTCTTTGTGTGTTCAGCCCTGCTGTTTCCCGTCTGCTTGGCCAAACCCATTGAGCGTGAGCGCTGCTTTGGTGCCTCCAACCACCTGATAGAGCTGCTGTCTTGGGACATTCAGGATGAGAGGCCCAGGAAACATTGCCCCTGTGCAGGAGATCTCCACTGCCAGCACCTGGGGTGAGTGCAGTGCATTTAACAGCAAAGAATGTCTTTTATTCTTTTTAAGTGACTGTTTCTGTTTAACTAAATCTATGGTTTTATAGTTTAAAATGCATGTTTTTGACAGGCGTGGGTCCATGTGCCTTAAAGGAGAGGACTCGAGTGAAGAGGACCTGACAGACACTCTGTATTCAGAGATAGACTACATTATCTAGACACAGCTGGATCTGATTTTTACATTGCCTTGTAAACAACCAAACAGGGGTTTGAGCATTGTTGCAAAGAGTTATAGCACTTTATATTTGCCAATTTAATCCAAAGTGGCAAAAAAAAGCATGAAGAATGAATTTTAAAAATGACTTAGTACTAAACTACTAGTTTTAACTCGACCTGAGGTTTCTGAAAATGTAGATAAAAACAGAAATCAAGATTCTAAATGCTGTTTTTCTGGATTTGCTGCAACTCTATTTAGAACTGTAACTCTAACCCTTACTGTATGTAATGCTAACCCTTACTGAAATTAACCATAACACACTGAATACGGCACTAGACATTAAATATCTGCAGACTATTTACCTCACTGTTAAATTTTGGGAGACCAAAGAAGAGAGAAGTTACCTTTGATCCACCCAGTTTGCAGTCTCACTGCATTTACTGTGAACTTTGCCTCATGTACTGTAGGACTAAAATACAGCATCAAAGAAGCAGACAGTAATAATTTGGGCTTTTAAACATCTTTACTGTTGTATTCAACTTTTGGTTGGCAACACTATGATGTCAGCAGAATATGTAAGCTTTCTGCTAAACCTTGTGAAGGATTCTCTGAACATGTAAACAGATTCAGCTGGCTACTACAACAGTTGCTCATTTTGCCATATTGGAGGCTAATTTTGAATCCTTAAACATGTCTGAAACGAAAGCTAAAGTTGAAGCTGCCTCCCCGTCCAAGAGCTGTTTATAACAAAGTTTTGTTTCTTCTGAGCTTTGCCTTGTTCCTGTGAAAATGTTCTGACAAACCTTTGCTGCTTTATCCCACCAACATCTGCTCTGCTGCCAAGATCCTCATGATGCTTTGTTCCACAGACTTATGTTTGTTTTTGCTAAAATCGAGGCCTCAACATTTTCAGAGCTCAGAGGTGATGTAATCATATGCATGACCAGCAGAAACACTGTCCAACATGTTATGTTTTCATGTACTCTTTGTGACTTTTGTTATATTTGTGCTTCAGTTTGATTATAACCTGCTTTTGTTTAGTCTGATGGTTGAATGTTGGCTGTCAGTGACTCCAGGTCGGATAAACAAGATATGTTGGTGAAGGTTTGTGTGAAGGGTCAGTTTAGATCTTTCACAGTTCCTGGCTTTCGAGTAAAATCTTCAAGACTGTCCACAAATTTTACAGATGTGGGAGCCACTGCTGATATGGTTACTCTTTCTACTGTAGAGGTTGATGCAAGCTCAAACTTCCACTAAGCTAAATACTCAACTGACTCCAAAATGATGCACTTCCCACCCTAAAAGCTTAAGTTTAATCAAATCAAATTTAATCAAGCACAAACTTATGCAACCACTAGCTACTTTAAGTATCTGTTAAATGTGTTTTGTTGACCCACTATTAACAATATGATAATTCAACTAGTGGTTATTTCTGAGAATATTAATTACTCTGTTAGATTTTTACTGGATGGCATTGCTGTGTATTTAGCAAAACAGACTTGAAAAAAGGCCTACTCTATTTTTTTGGCTTCTATTGTTGATTTAATGTCCAACTACTCACGTCCTATAAACCTTAACTTAGTAGATGTGGACAGGTCTGTTGTTGGTTTTCCTTTAGCAAACATTTTTAGGCCCTGCATGCTCACACAGGTGTTTGCAATCACTCTGGTTGATGAGTCCTCTGGGCAGGCAGAGCTTTAATGGAAATCACATGATTTCATCAACCTCTGTTTACTAGTAAGATTGATGATGCGTAAGTTGTCTCACAAAACAAACAGAGGACATGCATTTTTCATGAAAGGCACTAACATAACACTGTGGGAAAAACACTAGGTGTTAATGGTGATATCCATGGCTGAATCCCATTTAGCTACTTTGGCTTCAAGTCAAGTCAAAATATCTGTAAAAAGGGCCTCTCAAGTACAATTTATACATGCCCACAAAGATGAAAACATCTGTGCAGATAGAGCATGGTTACTAATTTTATGTTCTATAAATTTTCATTGGCCTATTCAAAAAAAATTAACAGCTACAGATTGGAAACGTGAGGCCAATCTAAGCTGTAAATTCTACACACTATCATTAAGCTTGGACCATATTTGAATCCTGAACCAGCATGTATAGTTCTACTGAAATTAGAAATATTAACATGGCCAGTATCTTATCCAATTAATCATTTCCAAACAGCAGCACTGTCACCTGTTGTAAGCTTTTAAACTTATTTTGTTGTCCTCACCTGCATCTCAAGCTTATGATGTTGCTCACTTCTGTCGTATCTAATGACAAGTTAAAACATATTGTTTTTCAAAACATGTCTTCCTCTGTCTTTCATGTACAGCAAAGTGACCATTTCATCATCCAGGCTGGAAGGTGCAATACTTATGCAAGCAATACCTGATGTATGTGTGAATTCAGCAGTATACTTGCTGTGCTAGATGCCAACTTGCATACAGATACAAATGTCAAATATAACCTTTGCACTGTTCTTAAGCACTTGAAACCTGACATGTAGCTTGTGCAACTCCTGCCTTTAAAAAAAAAAAAAAGCTGTTTTTCAAAATAAAACCTCTAAAAAGGTAAATGTTGTTTGTGTGTTAAATTGAGCCATTTTAATTTCCAATGACAAAACTTCAGTTATGAAAAAAAAGCATTTTAATTAATTTCTAAAATCATTTTTAACTATTTTCACACAGGATTTAAATCTCAAAGAAATAAACATTAACAACAACCAAAAAAAAAAGAAGATTTTCTTCAGATATTGGCATTTCTACAGTGAATAGCTGGTGGCAGCATCAGAAGCCCAGAGGGGCTGGGATGCTGAGCTTCAGTCCTTGGACCAGTTGCCCGGGCAGACTGAGATGTCCAGCAGGCTTTCTACACCCCTCTGGTGCCAGTCTATCAAGCAGCAGCAGCAGCAGCAGCAGGTAGAAGCGCCAGACAACAACCTCACACTCTCTGCCAAAAATCCAGAGAGCTCCTTCTCCTCGGTATAACTCCTCACAGACAGACAGACAGACAGATAGACAGACACACAAACAGACACAGACACACCCACGCACTCACACACAGACAGATGACATTAGAGATGTACACCCAGTTCACATGGTGAAACAAAAAAACCAACAAAAAAGAAACTCCATTTTCTAAATTAAAGGTTAATACAGACAACAGCTGTGTGCCTGGTGCCTCACGAGACCTAAGTGAATGATTAAGTCTGGAGCGAAATAATAATTTACAACAAACAAAAACAAAACAAAACAAGGAGATTCTTAACATAGTCTACTTGGTTTTGTTTCATTGTACTTTGTATTGAAGGATCCATAGTCTATGTATCACTATATCTAGTGGAAGTGATGCAGCAGA
>JAPZDY010000001.1:13780646-13794420 GCA_029783645.1 Ctenochaetus hawaiiensis
ATTGTGTATTAGCTACATTTTCATTCTGGGTTTTGTGTCACCAGCATTATGAATTGTTGAAAATCTAGTTGAATAAACAAATCCATCAAATCCATCTAGTTGAATAAACCAACGTTAGAACATTTGTAGAGAGTTGTGTAAAAATGTCTAACAGAAACAAGCAAATACAAAAAGGGAAAATGTGACCTCATGTTGTGCTCAGTACTGACATAGCCGTCATGTTACAAGTTAAGTTACAATTTTAAAAAACATACAGCTAATCATCAAACCATAGGGCTTAAATGTGTCAAAGTATTAAAAGGGGAACACATTAAAACCTTATGTAGATCATCTGATCAGGTTAGTTATCTAGTTTTCTTGTTCTTTAATCAGTGTTCCAGATTTAAATTAAAATGGTGACAATTTTTGACTATTTAACTTTAAACATGCTCTTGTATGCTTGTGTTGGGACACAATAGGAAGCTTGAAAATTCAAACTTTAAAAAAAAGTTCTGTAAAAATGATCTTATTTCATAAAATATGGTGCCAGACCACACATCACATGATTGACACTGCACCTACAGATAAGCAAGAAATCTTCCCAAACATGACTGGACAAGCCGTGTTGCACGACAGTCACTGATCTTTGGTTACTATCTTTTTAAAATACAGAATAACACGGACATAATGAGAATTCAACCCAGACTATCAAAACATTCTTGCAAAAAAAGTGGAAAAATTAAAAACAGGGCATGCATTTGCCAACACATTAATTTTACTGCATAACAAACAGCTCAAATCAACTTCCTTGAAGAGCAAGAGTTTCAAGATACTGTAAGTAACTTCCTCATCTGAACACTCCCCACAGCTTGTTTTCTGATTAGTTAGGTATGTGCTATTCTTTTCCATTCTCAAATGATCTGTAAGTTAAAAGCTGATTTTAAAAACAGAAGTTGAAAACTGACAAAAAACCACTAAACAAGCGCTATAGTATCAGGCATGCAGATGTGATGCAATGCCAGCTGTTGACAATTGACTACAAAACATCTGGCATTTAAGATGACTTAACCAACGCATAATTATTTTTTTAAGACTGCATTAAGAAAAACAGTATCCAACCGTAATGGTTATATAATACATCAATTTAAAAGTTATTAAATAGTAGACTATATAGTGAAACGATATTCATTATGAATGACGAGAGTATCAAAAACTGTCCCACAACTTTAGTCAGGGATGAAATCTTGGTCCCATTCTTTTCTTGTGAACTAATTTGATTAGATAATATCTGCTTTAAGTGTTAATTTTAATTATACTACAAAGTTGTATGAACAAAATTTTAGTTTAAAACAACATTTGACACTAATAATGCATTATGGAAGTTGGGCTTATTTTTTAAGATGGAATTTTTCTTTAGACAAGCAGGCTACTGCTCAAATAAAACTATGTTTTTGGTACCAGTGCCAAAAGTATTGTATCGGTATGCTGATGTATAACTAATTTTCAAATGATACTCAACCTAAAATGTGATTTCATTTCTCATTAATTTGTGTTTTATATGGCACACCTTCTAGCACACCACTGAGGTGGTCATTATATTACAGCATGTCTGTTACATTTGATAATGCTATTGTTTGTGAAGCTGATTTTTAATTAAGAGCAATCTGATTTTTTTGCCAATAAAACAGTCATTATTATGCTGTTTCATGCATCTGTTTAACACCATGCTTCAGCACTCTCTCCCACACAACACACAAGGCATGGCTACCTGAGAAATCCTCTTCATCTCATCAAAAATACTCTGTCTGCAACTCCAAAACACACCCTAGTAATATATGGACAAATGGGATAAAGAACACTTCAAAACAAACACAACAAGAAAAATATGTTGTTTAACATATCAGTGAATACATTTGAAATACAAACACCTTCAGGGTTATGAAGCTGACTTAAAGGCCTATGTCTACCACTGTTTGGTTGGCAAATCCATCTTTTGGCTGGTGAAAGGATGATAATTACAGGGATATATATTTAAACTATTCCTGTTTTTTGCAACTTCTTTGTGAGGTTTGTGATCTTGGCAAAATGTAACTGACAGGTCCTATAAAGAAGCTGCAGCTGACAACACACAAGTGTATTATGAGATTAAAGGTTATTTTTACCATGGATATAATCACAAGGTGCTGACATAAAGCCACAGGTACTGCAAGGCACAGGCTGTATTTCTAAACAGCTGAAACTGATTTGAAATGGCACAAAAGAAATATTGTTGAGTGTTAGGATCCATGAACAACTAATGATTACATGTAGTGCAACTACAACTACGCATGGCACATATATAAAAACTAAAAAAAACAGCAGAGTTGAAGGTAGTGAAATCAACAAGGGCCAAATCAATAATTTAAATTAAGTCTATAGTAGATGGCACATACATCAACTGTATGTTACACTTTTTCAAGTTATCTGCCACGAATTTGGATGAACTACTAGACAAACAAAAAAAAAAAAAAAATTGGAGAGTGGTTTGAGTGGCTGGTAAATCTAGGCAGGGTACTGTTACTGATAGCAGTAGACAAGACAAGAAGACATGACAAATAAAATTTAATTCTCTCTGGAAGTATTTACTGCTAAATCTTGTTTGTATTTTTTGAATGAGGCACAAAAAAAAGAATTTGGCTACCTTAAATCTCTGACTTGATCAGACACTATTTGGTAGCCTGGTAGTGAAAGAACTGTGAAAACTGCAAAGGAGATTTATACACAGCTGCAAACTTTTTTTCCTCTTCCTACCTGAAAAAAGATGTCTTGCTTAAGTCAAACATAAAGCAGGAGATACAATACTTTGTGTCAGTTTTTCTGCTATCAGGCTTAATTGGACATACTTGTAAACATTGGGGAACACCAGTGGGGGCAATAAAATCTATTTAAAAGATGAGGGAAAACATCATGTGTTGACTGCCTGTTTGCTTTTGTTTTTTTGTTTCTTGTCCTGGCAAAACAGACCAAAATGCAACATCGTCTCAAACTACACTTAACAAAACATGGCCCTCCTATGACAAAGCTGCACTAAAGGGGGGTCATGGAAGAAACTTTGTGACCTTTCAAATTTTAATAATTTACCTTGACTGCATTATGAACTAAACAAAAGGCAAATTTTGCAAGACAAGATGCAGCTTAAAATCCGGTTTCATTGATAAGTTGTTGGTTGTTGTGGCAAAGCACAGGACTATGCCAAGATTAATGAAGTGAGAATATTAAGAATATTAATATAAGAATATTAATTAACACACAAGAATATTGTGTGTGTGGTATGTGACTCTGTTCTTAACTGGGTCTCCCTCCTCACAGTTTTCATTTACTAAGTGCATGGCATTAACCCAAAGCCCTTAGTGACTTCATGTGTCCCTGAAAACCGCACCACTGCTACCATCTGCTTTTAGCACTCAACACCAACCGAAATCATGCTTAAGTTACCAACATTAGTCTAACCCTAAGCTCATGTCTTGTTCGCACAGCAATCAGCAGTCAATACTTTGCAACCTCATCACTGCATTCAGCTATTAACCTGACTACTTGAAATGGTAAATATTTTCCTATACAGATATGTTTACATACGATAAGGATAGTCTAATGCATATCTCAATGCTTGGCTGATTTTATTAATTAAAAATTAACCACAGCTCCAGCTACAAGGATTTTACATCTTTTTTCAACAAGACAACAAGCATGTTTTCTAACTTATTTGCATTGCACATGGATGTCTACCTTGGGCTAAACATTTTAATCTGACTAATATAAGGAAATTTACACAATTGCACATCACTTAATATAGAAAATATAAATACTTCAAGAACATTTGATGTAGAGCAGGAAACTAAATAATGTAATTCCAAAAACTATTTCTCTTAACTTTAACCAATCAAATATGGTTATTAAAAGTGCTCAAAGTCCAATAAATTCCTTCTTTCTTCCAAAGTACAATGTAGTAAACAATTTCCTCTTCACATGCTAATGTCATCCCTTTTGCTTGAGGCTTGACCAGCAGGGTTTAATTAGATCCATTAATAACTCATTACTGAGCCACTATTTAGCTAGAGGCTTACCAGGAACATGTAAAAAAAATGTGTGCAGTGCTGCATCTTCAAATCCAATTTTCCCACCAGTCCTGATATCAATGAGTGACGTCCTATGCTTGATGTATGACTGCAGCTGACGTCAATGCAGCCAACGTGCTATAAAAGCTCCCATAATTAATAATAAGGACTTAACTTGCAAAAAACTCTACATTCAACTTCACTTTACATGGCAAGGCATGCCAAAAATACATTCCAGGACAAAATCACAGTTAAACTAATCAACAAGCAAATCAACGACAACATTTGGTGATCATCAAGGGTGCTTGGAAGAGCTAGAGCTGATTCATTTCCTAAATGTTTGGTAAAAACATGAATTTCCCTGAAGTGACTTGCTTATGTTTATAGGTAAGATATTTCACGTAAACGATAAGTTAGCCAGCCACTACGCCAAACACGATAAACAAGGACAGTCTACATGACTTACCACCATGACAGATTACTTGACCAAGTATGTCTAAGGAAGTACAACCATTTTTATTTTAACTTGAAAGGTACCCATATTACGTTGAGTCCCACATATCTACATCTTCTTGGGTAGCTGTTAATTTTAGCTAATGTTAGTCAAATTTGCTAACACCAATGCTAGCTTGCGAATTCGACTAGCTAACCCTAACGGTCTCAATGACCATTCAAAACAAGCTGTACACGGGGGCAATGAGTCAAAGTATGCATATTTCTATTGCTTGCATTTGGGGTAAATGCTACCTCAACATTGCCAGTAGGGCCAACCGACATTTAATTAAGCTACTTGAAAAACATCTTGGTTGACAAGAGTTGTTGTCATTTACTGGACTTTCGGGGCTAACGACATTAGCTAGCCAAGTTCAACCAGCTAATGTTGCTTGTAAGTTAGCTAACTAATGTTGACAAACGTCGTCTCTGTCTGTCGACCGCAACACCCGAAAAGCTATGGAGTTTTTGATAATTAGAAAGCCAAATTCGAAGTCTAGAGAGCTTAATACAAATATGCCTAACCTTTAACTATCTACATTAACTCTCTTTTTTGAGATGCAGTGAAACTAGCCGGTAACTGATGCTAGCTAAAAGGTTAGTTAGCTAGCCGTGTCATGATAGGCCGTCCAAGTCATGTTTGGCTAACAGTTAACTGTTAGCAGCTGGGAGTTAGCCTCTAAATTATAAACCAAGATCGCAAACTTCCAAAGTGGCGCAAAAGTGTTGCCGTTATTAATGTGAATGGTGTGCAAGGGTGACAGCAAGAAGTTGTATTCTCCGACCTGGGCTGGATCTGTGATAATCTCACCTCTTTTGGTACGAACTGGTTCTCTTCGCTAGGCACCATTTCCATTTGTGCGACAGTTTAGACAAGCATCTATCCGGACAAGGATGTCAGCGAAAAAACTTTACAGCGGTAAACACAAACATGGTTTGCGTCCTGTTAGTTGTAAGTTTGGATGCTTGGAAAACAAAATTAAACTTGCCCAAACTTGAATGCTTATCAAAGTGATCGCAACACTTTCGGTTACACTACCCAAGCACAAAGTATCCTGTTATAAATGGAGAAAAATGGCCGGTGTTTTAGTCCGCGAGACTTCACTCAGGGAGCTCTGGCGTCACATTCCATCCAGACAAGCGTGCGTGATGTGTGCGGACAGGATGACGTCGGCGTGTCTGCGTTTTTAAAAGGACAGCGATGACAGAAACACACACACATACACCGACATACAAAAAAAGAGAAAAAAAAAGAACAACAAGAAAAACTTAATGGGTTTAGCTTGTTTGAGAGACTGACTGATGACAGCTGTTTGCAATGCTTTCAATTTGAACAAATGCACTGTTTTAAAAAAGATTTTTTTTTCTGACAAACACAACATGGTTTCAATATAAATATCTGTTTTTATATTTAGATTTGTCTCACAAATTCTTAACTTTTCTCATAAGTTAACTTTACTGAATGAGAGACATAGTCTCACTGGTCATCTGCACCACACACCACATTACCGATCATTACATACAGGAAACTGTACTAGGAGGAAAACAATATTCAAATGCGCTGCAGAAAATGCCATGCATACATAAAGCATCTCTATACAAAAGACTACTGTGGGCAAACAAGAGATTGACCTTCAGTGACCATCGGAACAGTATCACAGTTGTGTGGCAATTCACTGATAATTTCCAAAAAAATGTAACTTTGGGAATGCTGAGCTATGTTTCACACCCACAGTATCAGGGGGATCTCAGGTGGGTCTCAGGCTGATGGCAGATCTTGTGGCTCTTTATTATCATTATTATGTCTTTTTTGTAAGGGGGGTTAGGCCTTTATGTTAAAAAAGAACAGGAAACAATAACAAGAAAGGATGATAAGGGAGACTCAACCAAGGTCCCTGAGAGCACTTGAACTTGAGGGTCAGGCAGTTCACAGTCAGCATCTTCAACCTGAGGTCATTAGGCCAACTGTTGTGTTTCTGAATCAATATAGTGGATTCACTGCTAATAATGAAGAATAAATTGGCCTTTCTTGTTATCTGGCCTGTCACTTTAAGTCAACAAGGACCAGAACATTTTGGACATTTTAGGCTGCAGTGTAGCAGCATCAATTGAAAGCAAACACTTAGAAATGCATATTTCACATTCTTACTTCACAGCAAGAAGGGTTAAGGTTTGATAGCAGCCACTTTCTGCATGTTTGCAAGTTCTTTTTATGTTTGCTCAAGTTTATTTTTAGAGATCTGGGCTTCCTTCCACATTCCAAAGACAAGTCAGGTGGAGTGACTCTGGACTCTAGTTGATAGTCTCTTTGTGAGTGTTAACTCTACAAGTGAGTCTAGGGACACAAATGATGGATGAAAGGGGGCTGATTTCACCAAAATAAAACAATGTAAAAAAAAAAAAGCCTCCAGAGAGTAAATTTTATAATAGAACAAGGAAACAAGTATAATATGACTAATATCCTCATTGTTTGTTATCACCAAACAAGTGGGTATCAATGCCATCAGGAGCTAGGATTACAAGAGGATTTTAGGGGGATATGGATGTGATGCTGCATACTGAGGTGCATATTTGTCCTCTACGTTATGCATATAAATAGTCACTTGCTTTTAGATTTGATTCCTTCATTGCAATCAGGCTTTAAGTCAAACAAACCATCTATGTACAATACATTAAAAAGTGATGTTTTTGCATTATTTATTGTGTCAAACTTTGGTAAGAAATGATTCATGTGCAATTTTATCTAAGAGTGTAGTATCACAGATAAAGACCTAGACCTTTATCTTCAATACTCATCACTCAATCTGATGAAAAAGTTAAATAATCAGTTCTCGATAATGTTCTGTCTTCTTTAACTGTCAGAACATTACTCTGAGAATGAAGTTAAAACTTTTCTTTTTGTTTCTTTATATATGGTATTAATAATGGGGCTCACAAGAAGAGTCCACAGACAAGGTAAATAAAAACACTTTCTATTCCTTCACAACACCCACATTTGCTCCAGTTGAGCTGTTCAGTGGTCAGAAATTGAGTTATAAACTGGGGCATTCACTGTTTTTTAGAAACAGTGTTTAAGAAATTCGCAAACCCAATGCAGAAAAATGCTTGTGAAATTTTTTAAAGGTGTATGTACAGAAGGAAACAGTTGTAACAAAAACACAAAGTTTAGATACAGTTTATTTCTATGTAACTTCATCCTGTACTTCTTACTTCTTGTGCTGTTCAGTTATCACCTGAGGCCTTCGGAGTTTACATAAAGTGAACATTAAATAGCTTATCTGTTGTCAAAGGGAAATTGCATTCTGTTACCTGAAAGCTAATAAGCAATCCAATTAGTAACCATAAACCCAAAGGACATTGTAAGAGAAATCATGTTTCCATCATTTGCACAGATCTGACACTAATTTTCAAGAATTTTGATCACTGTGTCTCCTTTAGGGAATGACATATTCACAGATGTACTTTTTGAGACTGCGACACACCTCATCGTACCACTTTCCTTGTGCAACCACTGAAAGAGCAACACAGCTCTCCCTCTTCGTTCCTGTGGGCTGCTTCTTGGAGCGGTCCCAGTTGAAGTAGCTCACCGGCAGACTGTTGACATCAACATACTGGCCCTCTTTCACTATGTCTGCCACACCAATCCAGAAGTCCTTGGATCCAGGAGCACTCCGCTTAGCATAGTCTCTTAGTTCATTGTTTTCCATCATGTCCCGGGGTGTTGCCAGAGTTCCTCCTTGTGCAATACAATCTTCATTTGCTTCATGGTAATGTTTGGGTTCCTCAATTGTAAGATAACACTTCCTGTGAGCTTTGATGCCGCGAAGACAAACTGAAAACACAAAGCACTTACTTGATGAGTGAATTGAACCATAAAGTAACTTTACTGTATTTAAGAAGCTCAAAACTACAGCAAGTTTAATTTTCCTTTTAACAGAAAAATAATTGTTTTGGACATTATACAAAACTAACTTTACTGTATATTAGTACTTAAGGTGAGCTTGCAGTCTTAATAGTGATAAGTGCATTAGAAACGAAAAGTAAAGCATGATATTAATAAATTACAATAATTAAATACAACTATAATAGTTTTTATGATCAGCTTCTGTAAGTTTTAAGTAAATACAAACTAGATACAAAAACTAAAACACAGGGGAAACACACATATTTAAACAAATTTAGATGTAAAAACTTTAACTGTAAATGAGTTGCCTTCGTGTTTCCCCTTTGTTCAATTCAACCTTTTACTTTACAATTTAACTAATGCAATGAGTGCTGCTGCCCTCTGCTGGCGACATAGCAGAGTACAATCTTAAAATAATCTCAGCAATGATCACTTTCCTTTATGGAAACTCACTGGCTTTAATTAACAAGAAGCCTAACGGTGAGAGAAAGCATGATAGCATATTTATAATACAACTTATAATCACTATAATATTAAATACCAACTATTATCCCATGATATATTTCATTTTTAATCTTTTCCTTAACAGACTTACTAAAAACTGTATGAATCTACTGTCAATGCTTTCCATCTATCTTTATCTAGTGAGGATAGTACCTGTTTGTAATGCCTGCATTTCTTTCAGTGAATTCACCTCCAGCCACAACCTCTCAAGCTGGGACTTCACATCACCTTCATCAGCAGCTGCATCTCATTAAAGAGGCAAGAAAAAAAGTTGAAATGCTCCACAATTGGCAAACACTTAATATATTAACTGTGTGTGATACGCATAGTTACCTCCGGACTGACGAAGTGACAAAGCTTTCCTGGTGCGGGGTGGACGGCTGGAGCTGAAGTGGAGCAAAGAGAAGCAAAGAACGAGGAAGACAGGGAAGGCCAGACGAGCCATGTCTGAGGTAAGTGGATCCTACGGGACAGGGCACAGTGGCACACCTTGTACTGCTCTGAAAGGGACCAAAAATACTGCATGTACCTTAATATATACTGGACCCACTGTATGCCTTTTGGGTACTCTCCCTGCATTGGCTCCAACTCTGTTTGTTTTTGTCCAAACATCAGGAGGAGGTGAGAGAGGTATAAGGGTGGAGTAGGCAATAATGGCTTCCTTGTGTCTGGCTTTTCATAAATATTTACCTGGGACAAGGTTCTCTGAGCAGTATTCCCTTTCATTTCACAAACAGACTAGAAATTCATTGACAGCTCAACTATTACAGAGTGTTCTTCTTCCCATCCCTCATCCACTGTCAGTTTTAGACAAGTGACAAATTATGTGACGCTTTGGTGTCAGCTCAGAAAAAAGTGTGAACATGTGTGAACTGTCAAATGGTACAACCCAACAGTGAAATCCATATGCACAAAATAGTATTTATCTATTTCTATTTATCTACCTTAATAAGAGTTTGATCCACAACTTTTATAAGACTAAATCGAAACCAGAAGGCCTAAGTGAGAAAATGTTGCTGCTAGACATACACTATAGATATCTTTTCAAGGTTTTAATCACAGAGAGTTCCACGTGTATCATCTTTAAAAATAAAGTTGCAATTAGACCAAAGAAAGTCCAACTCCCATCTGTGTACAGACAAAGTTATTTTTTAGAGTGAAATGTTGTGTAAGGGTGGGAAGGGGAGATAAGTTAGAAAAACCATATGGGTCCAGTAAAGCCATGCTGTACATTTCTAAGCATTTGCATCTAATTAAGGCTGAGCTATAAATACATTTCCTCTCTAAGTGAAATGTTCTTTAGAGGAATTAATTCCAACCAAACATGGTGATTAAAGAAAACTGTGAAAGGTTTATTAGTTGCAGTACACTCACCTACTACAAGATGGTTTTCATACCATGTGTTGTTTTCAGGCAGGTTATAATAACTGCGTCTTAAAATAAAAATACAATATGTTTCTTTTGCTTTTTTTTGTACTTACCACATACAGTATCACTGTGTTACTGAATATGAAATGTTGTTAGACTGTTAGTTTAAACTCACGGCATCGAGTCCAAATTCTGTGTTTAGTTGGCATGCAAAAAGTTGTATTAGCAAAAAAGCCTTGTATGCCTTTCCAGTGCAGCCTCTGCTAACACTTCTCCATCCATCTTGAAGCAGCCATAAAACCTATAGAGGGTGTCTTATGCTGTACAGATTGTAAAGCTCCCTGAAGCAAACATTTGATCTGTGATTACGGATATGTAAATAAATTTCAAGTTGGGAGTGAGACACTGTTTTGCTACTGCAGAGCTGCAGCCTAAGATGCTACTTATGGGCAGCAGTTTAGGTTTAATAATTAATGTTTAAGGCATCACATACATCGAACTTTAAATAAAATACAGTTTGCAGCAGTTCTTCATGCAGTATATGAACTAATTCTGATTATACTAAAAGTAGAATTTGAAAATCCATTATTTTTTGCCTTCTGGTGCTAAATTGAGGGATTGTGCAGAATGTGCAGCATGCTAATAATGCATTCAAATTTTTGAAAAGTCATGTACACAAAAAAACTTTAAATATTAGAAGCTGCATAATAGAGAATCAGCAAAAACAAGAAATATTTTCTTTAAAAAAGAAAAATATATGAGGAATATTTTTTTTATGTGGGATGGAAAAACCCCAGGAAATCTTACATGAAACTTATTCAAACATTTCACAGACAAAAACACAATTAGTGAATACTTTGCAGATAAATTTATTCAAGTAAACAGAGCTGTACTCAAAGCAAGTACACAAAAATGTGACAACACAGGTAAACCATTGTTTATATGGAAATCTGTGAACATACTTTTACACTAAACACTTAGACTTTTTTTCTTTTTTTAAAGTAGGTTTATGAATGCACACAGTCAAAAACATGTTCTCTCTCACACACACACAAACACACAAAAAACAAACCTGACGTTAAAGGCGTGAAAACTGAGATGCACTTTCCAAGTGTTTACATATCAATCTTACTTCTAAGTCTAGAAATTCATCTCTGAATCTTATCACTTTAGGACACTTTTACAACTCTCTTTTTATTATTCATTTTCAAAGCATGTAGTGTTTACTCCTGTTAGTTTTGTTGTGATGCACTTTTAATTTCATGAAATGGCATGATTACAAAACACTGCTTTGTTTTAGTGGTTGAGAAAATATTTTTTGATGTATACTCTGGTTTTGCATAATAATTTCAGGTAAAGTAATAAATTATTCAGTTTACTAGTGAACATATAACACTGCATAAGCACAGCTTATGAAATATTGACAATGAAATACAGTGTAGTTTGTTTTCTAAGTACAGGTCAGACATCTGTGGTAGGTGAGTGCGAGTGGCAAACATCTGTTCCCTGCCATCTCTTCTTCTCCTGCTCATAGAACTGTAGTAGAGAGCATCTTACTTAAATAAAGTAATACACATTGTTATGACACATTATAATAGACCCTTATGGCATTTCTGTAGTGAGGCACCAGCAAGCAAAGCTTTGGTCAGACAAGCAAAGCACAAAGAAACTCCATAAACCTTGAACTGCAGTCTGACTGACCACATTATGATCCTCCACCAAGAATATCCAAATGTACTCATTTATCTCAGGTTCCTCTGTATTTACATACAATGTGCATGACTTTGAAACAGATATAACATTACAATTTAAAAAACTGATTGATAAAAGTATCACTGAATGAGAGTTTGCATTATGTATTTTGGTAGAAGTTCTTGTATTGGTGGAAAAAAATGTCTAAGCTGTGGTGGCAGCATCAATTTACTCTTCTATAGATTATATGACCAGGTAAAAGTTAACACTTCCTTTTCGATATTCAAGCTAAAAAAATACCTTTTCAGTTTGTTTGTTCCATGCAAACTTTACACAATGAAAGCAGTTCAAGTATCAAACACTTGTTTGTAGCTCAAAGGCACTGGTGATCCAATAATATCGAGTGGCTGGCACCTAATAATAAAATATCATGCACACACTGTATCTACGCATGGACTTTTCTATCTCCACTGGCTTACACATTAAAATTATGACAAAAAAATGACAAAGTGATTCCCTCCCTGGGTCAGAAGCTGCATTCAAGGGTGCTAATCTTAAAGTGACAACAACGTGTCATCAAGTTCAAATACTTGTTTAGTTGTTGCTAATTCAATTAACTGTCTCCATGTGCAATTATAGTAAAGTGACACAAACCTATGCACATCATTAACTAGCATAACATCACTTCATAATACAGAAAGAATATATTAATACTATTTTGAGAATGGCACTTGCACTTGTAGCCTGTGTAAGAAACATGGTGTTAGTTTTCATTTACCCATAAAGTTTTGCTTGACCAATCAGCTGACAAATAATAGGTAACAGACAAGAGGCACAAACAGATTCTGTACATACATACATACATACATACCTACATTCATGCATACATGCATACAGCACATGCATACGTACATATGCACATACAGCACAACAGTGTGTGTGTGTGTGTGTGTGTGTGGATGTGTTCCTTTGTGGGGAATGTGTGTAGCCTCCTCAGTCTCTAGGCGTGTTGCAGTGGGGCTTGTGGGTTTAATGGATAAAAGGCATCCGCTCCTTGCTGTCATTGTCTCCCTCGGGCTCCTCTTCTTCCTCTCCTGCTTCGCTGGTCTCTGTGCTGTCATTGGCCATCTAATTGTAAAATGTAATTTTGCTATCATTAGCTGTGTACAGGGCTACTCATACAGAAAAAACAGAGGTCAACACAAATGTGAGTTTACATCAGGTGGTGTAGTATATGCCTAAATGTGCCCTCTGCTGATGGAAAGTTGAACATAGGATCTATATTCTTAATATGATCATGTCTACTCATTGCCACAACACCTGATTTAGTGTGAATAAACCATCTTTAAAGGTTTTATGTTGAGATCAGATCACAATGGAAATGACTGGTGTAAAACAGGAGTAAAATGTCCAACTACATTTATGTCCGGATATGTGCAATGTCCATGTGCAATAATCCATAGCTTTAATTTTTAAATTTTTAAAGTTTTTACACTTTTTCTAGCTTTAATTCTTATTTTTATTCATATATTTATTCTTGTCCTACTTACTTTTTACACTAGACTTTTAACTTTATTTCGGGTGTCCCTTTCTGTTCTGTGCTATTATATTGTACTGTGCTATGCTGCTGCTGGAACCACAATTTCCCTAAGGGAGTCTCCGACGGGATCAATAAAGTTCTATCTATCTATCTATCTATCTATCTATCTATCTATCTATCTATCTATCTATCTATCTATCT
>JAPZDY010000001.1:13794520-13808179 GCA_029783645.1 Ctenochaetus hawaiiensis
TCTATCTATCTATCTATCTATCTATCTATCTATCTATCTATCTATCTATCTATCTATCTATCTATCTATCTAAATCCCAATCACTGCCTCTCTATGTCCATGACTAGACCTAAAAATATGTAGTGGGCAGGAAAAATGTCAAATGTTACTAACTGTCAGCAACAAATACCACAGCTGCGTGGTTTATTCAGCACATGACAGTCAAGTCCATCTTATTCATGTAGCCTCAACAATCAATTACAATTACAATTGCAATCAATTACAGAAAATATTCTCATCTTCTGTGTTATTTGTCATTAATATTGATCAAATCTGGCATCCAGATGAGTCAGACTAAATTAACTCTCTTATCTTAATCTTAATTCTATCTGGTATTAATATTATATAAAATACAACAAGTTGGAAACATAGTTGTAAATCATATTGTCATAATGAGTTTAGTGTAACATTGTAAGCATGTGAAGTATCATTTGTGTTGCTCAATTTACAAAATCCTAATTAACCTTTTTTTACATTAAAAACTATATAAAAACAGCTAATTTCCCAACTTAGTGACTTGACCGCTAATTCAACAGCTCAGATGCTTGTTACACAATGCTGCTGCTGTGAAAGTTGTAAATCTTTGTAAAAATGCACCTCAAAAAAAAAAAAAAAAAAAAATTAACCTTAAGGTCAATCCCTGTTGAGAAATGAGACCCAGCTACTTAACAGCTCTGCCTAATGATATATGGTATTGACAACTTTGGTCCTGACATAAACTGAGAAAAAAACACATTAAACTGTTGTTACCAGAGGGGTGGGCGCCTTCTCAACATCCAGAATGAGTTTTCCTATGTTGCCTCTGTCATGAATTCTCTGCATGGCCTCTTTTACCTGAGAATAAAACCAAACAATTAACTTACTTTCAACAGGCTAAACTTCTGAGAAACAGCAGCTCAGTAGCAGCTGCTGAAGGTGCAACTGCGATATCACAGATGAAAACTAATTAAATACTGAGCTTTATTTGTAGCATCTCAAAATAGTAGGACTAATTCTTATAATTCAATAAAACACAAATGCCTGTACCTGCCTGAGAAGCAAGAAAAAAAATCTCATGATTTATTTTTAAAAATGTAATCTAAACTGTTTTCTCTCTTGAGTTGATGAAAAAGAGGTTTTGCCATGATAAAAAGTAAGTTTCACTGATATTTTTAAAATGTTGCTATTTAATTTATAAAAACAAGTGAAAAAGTTATGGCAGGTGAGAATTTTTTTAAGTGTTACTTTGTTATAATACTTATTTTGGCTGAATTGCACATGAGAGAAGAAAGTCTGTCTAAAATGTGGTTAATATATTGTAGAGAAGGTATGACTAAAAACTGAAAAAAATTAAATGCTGAAAATAATAAGTCATAGGAGTGGAAAAAAAAGTAGCATTGACTCTTGTTTTCACATGGCACCACAGCCTCAGTCTCCTGAGTGAAAATCCCATGTTTGTTACTCTTTAAACTACATCACATGGCTGCCTAAAACCTTTCTGCCAAAAAACCCTAAAAGCAGACTTCTCTCTTATGTGGTGCACTTCAGTCTCTCGAGGCTGAAATAATTATTACAACAATAAACATTTCAAAAAATGATCCTAGCAAAAAAAATTGTATTTCAACTGTTCTCAAGTCATAAACAAAGGAGAGAAAATCTTTTTGATCAGAGTTAAAAAATGGATAACCAAAATTCTTTTTGCTCACTTGCCTCCCTGGGCTTTCATAGTTTCTCCATACAAACAGATGTTTAATTTTGTTTTTGTGATTTTATAACCCTTAATTTATTTTTTTTTTGTACTTTTAAAGTTGCTGATTAACTGTCAACAATAAAAGCTCTCCAACAGGAAGCTTTCTGTAACACTGAAATGATATTTCAAAGCACAGATGAAAATAAAAAAAAAAATCTGTCAACTGAATCTTCAAACTGACTGCACTCACAGATATTTTTAAAACCATTTCCTGGTCATTTCAGATGCAGAACAGCTTTCTTAGAAAGAAATCATCTCAATTTATTTCAAAAACAAAAAAAGGACAGCAGCCTTAATGCTGACTAAATGACGCTGACTCACTCTGCTGGCCTCAGTTGACATCACACTAAACACTTTGCTGCCTGTGGTAATGACCTCAGCTTTACATTAGCAGCACTGTAGCGCACTGCTTTGTTTAAATTATGATTGCAGAAACAAAATATTTTATATTTTGCCTGAGAGTTTTTTGGACCAGCCTTAAAACAGCATGAAAGAGTGTGCTTAAAAAAACAACTTAAAAAAAAAAACATTTTTGTTGAGAATACTTCATATTCTCACACAAGTGAAAATAAAAAACTCAAAGCAAAAATTAAATTGAAAAAATGTTATTTTAATATTAACTTTCCATTAAAAAGCTTAAACAAACATTATGAACTCCTGTGTTTATCCTCTGTTTATTAATGTTTTCTTTCTGTAAGTAACAATGAATATTAAATATAAGTACCAACTCTAGTAAGAATGTTTTTTTGAAACAGAGTCTTCTGGCAATGAGACACACTGTTCTAGCACAGTGTTGTAAGAACTCATCTTCTCCTCTCCTCTGCCCACCTTCCAACTCCCTATTATCTTATTACCTTTATAAAACAGTTTCAGGCGGTGAGACATTTCATGGTCTATAAAGACAGAATAATATAATTCCAGAACAGCCAAATATAAAATTACTTGGTTAAGCCAAAATAATGTTTATTTCTAAAATATTTAACTCCAATTAACCGCCACTTAGGCATTGACAAAAAAAACTAAAAAAGAGGAAACTGTGTAAATTTGTACTATTTAAAAACCCAGCAATCACATTATGTAACAACACATAGCACGCTCATGTTTACAAAGGCAAACATCTAACAACAACTTAACTTTAATTTGAATCAGTTTGTTTTATTAAAGTTTTTGTGAGTCAAACTGTTGCTTTACATTTTCACAACATGACCATTGCATGTATTTTTTGTGGCTTCTTGACACCATCTTACTAGCAACAGAATAGTAAAAGTGCAGTTTTTTGAAAGCTATCAAACTTATTTGAGAGCACTACTTTTTTACTGCAACATTTCCGTGTCTACATCAAAAAATATACCTGACAGGTTAGAGCTGTAAACAAGGAAACATAAGGGCTACTCATTAAGGCTTTTTTGACTCAACTGTGTAGAGAAAAAAAAAATCACACATCACAAAAGATTACCCAGGATGCCATTTCTTGCTTTCTCATTACAGTCCACACAAAGAGACAACTGAATGTGCCTCTTTGTTTGGAAGCCATTGTGTCACAAGCTTTCATTCGTTAAAAGAAATAGCGGAAATCAAGCCAGGACCAAAAATAGGTCAGAAACTTGTTCAGCACCACTGCTAGATAGCAAGTCTGCAGAAGAGATGAAATAGGATGGCAGATGGCATTTTAAGTGAATTTCAGGCAATCACTGTGTGAGAGTGCATGTGGGTTTACTTTTGTGTTTTAGTATCCTAAAAAGGATTTACCTTGAGATTTCCAGGTGAAGTGGTAAAGAACATTTATTTATTTGTTTCGGTTTAAAGTGAAACCGCTTGTGGCAGGACAACTTCCTGTTATTCTGTCGCATTCACTTTCACAATCTTTTCTTTCCACAATAAAAAAGGTTGCAATGGTCAACACTAAAACCAAAGCTCTCTGAATTCTCCCTGCGGGCATGCCAACAAAATGAGGCAAGCTGTGCCCCTGACACTACATCCCACGCCATCCTCCCCTCTAAAGAGATTCTTCACGGGCAATAGTTCCAGTGAATGGCCTGAGCAATCTGCCAAAGTTTAATGACAACAGTGCGTGGGGAGTTTCCCATGAGAAATGAAAATCTGAGGACAGCAATCATTTTATCAACATACTCTCTCTCTGAATCCAGGGACAAAGATCAGAATGACTTGTTCTCAGCTTTTTCTACAAGAATAAGCTGCACTGCCTTGTCTTTTATCACAATTTTTGAAGTATTTAGGGAGTGAAAAATATTCTAAACCATTTACTTGGCTGAGAGAGGATGTAGATGCATTCTGCATAGGGTTTAATTGTGCAGACTGTGTAGCTTTGTGGCTGTATAGAAATCCTACTTTACTGATCATCAGACTGGAAACAATTTAGAAAATCACTCTAAAGATAAAGAAAAAGGCTGTATTAAAGGTGTAACTGTACTATTAATTGTCTCTAGCTACTGGGAATGGAGATAAAATACAAATATCAAAAACTTTTACCCTCTCATCTGTAAGCCTGTTTTTTTGGACTATTATACTAGTAAAGATAAACTTCCAAAGGACTCTTTTCACAGCAGAGACTTTCTCGCATATTATCGCAGGGAATAACATAGTTGTAGTTGATAGCATTAAAAAGCCTGCATTCCATTCAGGTGAACTAGCTCCAGGATCCTGGCTCACTGACATATCTGCATCACTAACTGGAACTGAGCCACTCATAACAAATTAAATCTGGTAAAAAAAATTACAATTTTGACCCGTCAAACTCTAATTAAAAGTTTGCAATCTGGAGGCATATGTCAGGAATTGAGTTATGTTTTGGTTTGTCTCGTTCATATTTTGATAGTCTCGTCTCCCCTTGTGTTGTCTCTATGTTTACTTCCTCCCTTTGTTCCTTTCCCGCCTTTTGTGATTACCCTAATGTGTTTCACCTGTGTCTTGTTGTCTCCCCTCCCTCATGTGTATTTAAGCTGTGCTTCCCTTCCCTCTGTTGCCAATTCGTCTTGTCTTCCTTGTGAGCAGCGTTTCAGCAATTATTGTCGATTAGTTTCCTTGTATATGACCTCCATTCCATGTTCCTGAGTATTGCCTGAAGATTCTGTACTTTTGCCTTGAGCTATTGTGTATCGTGTATCGAAGTTGGACTGCATTAAAGACTTTGAGACTGCCGATCCCTGTGTACTGCTTCTGCCTTATTGTGTCCACTCGCCTGTGAGTTCGTGACAGCATAACAGATTGTTTGTAGTGGTTTGCTTTGGGATTCAACAACGAACATTCACACTTCAGCTTGACTTGTTACAAGTACAGATGACCTATTGGTAAACTAAGCTTATAAATAAAGATGGAAACGGAGCTTTGCTAATTGGATGATCACGACACAGAAGCATCTGATAAGCAGCATGGGGAACTATTCTGAGTTTTACAACGCAGATGGCAAAATTACCAATAAGGCTGTTTGTAAAAAGCAGTTGCTCAAGTCAAATGACAACAAATCTGATGACTCGGCTGCTAGCTACCCACATGAGTGGCGGCACCAAAAACTGGCATCCTGGTTACATGGCGCCATAAGGGAAAAATATGACCAAACTGAAGGGTCAGACGCTCTGTCAATGGATAACACTGGTTAGACATGCTTCTTGGTATGTGACAGTCACAGCCATATGGTTTCTTTCCAAATCAATTTAAAACAAACTAGGTGTTACTTTGAGTTCATTTAACTCACTGAAAAAGTGACAGCCCTTACCCACACAGTCTAACTATGACAGTCCAGCCCTGACTCTCTCATTAGTTGTGGTCTCAGAGATAGCACACCTAATGAGGCACACTCTCAGACAGACCACGGCTCAGAAAGTGTTCAAACACTTCTTTTCATCTCCTGAAGGCAAACTTTCCAATTCTTCGGCTACATTTACCGATATGTGATGTCTACCTGAACACAGATACTTTGTAATTGTGATGCTGACATGAGAAATCTCCTGATTTAAGAGTTAAGGAGGACTGTCTGAATCCTGCATTAAATTAATGACCAGCACACATACTGAGGAATGCGAAAGATTCACTAGTCATGTCCTTGCAAAAACTAACCACACAAGCAACTACTTGGTGATATCTATGTGAAGAATGGCTATTGTTCTCAAAATTTGACTGGCAATGCTTTCTATAGTTGGCTGATTAACATCTACAAGTTGAACTTAGAGAAAAAAAACACTTAAGAAATTGCAGTAATAACAAAAAAAGAAAAAGGAAAAAGTTTCAACTCCATTTCACATTTAACAAAATCTCAAGCTGATTCAAAGCCAATTATGTACACATGGTTATTTGAATAGGCGTGTATCTACAGTACAAAGACTTCCCAGAAATGACATGACCACAGTTGAAGGGAAGAGTTTGTACAAATTAGGTGTGAAGTGACTGACATATGGGGTTCGTGTGGGTGTGATAATAATTGTGGAACAGGAAGATGCAACCTACCCACCATCTGTGGAAGAACATCCAAGAACAGCTGACAGAGTCCCACAGAAAGCAGCAGTGACAAACAACAGCCCATATGCTGTCCAAGATGTTTGTTTAAAATTTGATCTCTATCTACTCACATTATCTCCGTGATCAGTTCATTTTTTTTTTTATCTGACTGTCCCTGATCTTACCTCCTCCAACGCCCACAGGGAGTCCACCACCGGCCTGATTTTCTTTTGGTCATAAAGACACAAGAGTTTGTCCATCACGGATCTCACAAGACTACATTTCCCGTGTTTGAAGAGCAGGTTGAGGAGCGAGAATCCTGCTATGACTTTGTTCTCCTCGTACAGTTTAATAGGGTTCACCTTCTCCACCTGCCACCACTAAGGAAAAAAAACACAGAGAGAGAGAGAGAGACATGTTCGTCTGGATGACTCATTTCTGTGCATGTGTGTGTGTGTTTCTTCACAATCAAATGTTCACTGGATAGTAACAAGGTACTCTTTTCTTCAAATGTTGATGACAGACTGTGTCTCTGACTCACAGATTTTGCAAAGCTGAAGAAACTCTTTGTTTCACCAGTCACCATGTTTGACGCGCCTGAAAAAACAAAAATAAAAGGATTGCTGTATGCTCTGCAAAAGGCTGGACAGAAGTGACTGGTCATTAATAAGCAGCCGCATGGAGCATAAAGGGTGGGAGGAGAAACAGTTGGCACCTTTAGACCCTTACATCTGTGAAAAATGCCTTCAGACATAATCAGTATAACAAAGTTTAAGAAATTAATCTCCCTCTAATGTTTGATTCATAAGGCTCAACAGGGATTAAAGCAGAAATCAGATGAGAATGGGAGCTGTAAAGGACAACATGTCTCATTTGCAGGCTATGGAGTATGTTTTTATTAAAGAGAGCTTCAGTAGTCTTTGAAGAAATATTTCCATCCTGTTTGTTAAAAATGAAGCTACTGCCTGGAGATGGTTAACCTAGCTTAGCAAAAAGACTGGAAACAGGGAAACAACTAGCCCAACTTCCTTTGGATAGACAATAATGGAAAGAACTTGTAAAGCTCACCAATTTAAATAAATATCATCTTTGTTTACTTCACTAAAATTCAATTCTAAAAAGGTCAAGCCTCTCTCTTTTAACTCATACTTACACAAAAGTTGCAGCACCATTTAACCAATACATTTTATATATAGTTATTTGCACTTTGAAATTACTTTACAAAAAGACAATGGTAATATAAACACACTGGACAAGTGTTGTTCCCACCATAGAGGATGTAAGTTCCTAAAGGCTTCAGCAGATTCAGGCCTTTCCCTGTGTTTTCTCCACACAGACAGTCCAACACAATGTCTACTCCCTCTGGAGAAATCCTAAAACACAGAGAGAGCAAAGTAAAAGTCAAGTCTTCAGAAAAAGCATTCCAATAAACCACTATGTACTCGAGAGAGCTGCAAATATAAATTGTTTTAAAACAAACTGTGTTAAAAAAATCTAGTTATTTTTTCAGTTTATCACTTGGTGCATCAAATAAAAATGTTTAATCTGCCCAGCACAGTTTGCCAAGTTAATGTCTTCTTGTGTTGTTTTTTAAATCAAACAAATGGTCCAAAATAACCAGAGGTTAGTTTTCTGCTTCATAAATGACTCAAACAATTAAATGATTAGCAAATTAAAATACCAGTCCATCCAATTTTTTGACAGATATTGTTGTTTTGAGCTGAAGCAATTATTCTGTTGGTGATAAGAAGTGGACTTGTTGTTGGTTGGACAAAATAAGCAATTTGATGAGATCACCTTAAGCTTTAATTACCTGCATTTTTGTTTGTATGTTTTTTGGTTTGTTTTTTGCCCAACATATAACCCTGAGAATAATTTTATTAATTAAAAATCAATATTAGTTACTGCCCTTAAATAGCTGCAGATTAGTTTTCTAACTGTCCACTTATCAAATAATGGACTGTTTCAGCTTTACTGAACATATTGTGAAGAGCTCATCTACAAGCTTTTATTTATTTATTTATTTATTATTTTAGACTGAGTTCAATCAGAGGCCAACTTCATGCATTTACAGTGATATGGCTATTAGACCTTTGCTCTGACTGTGGGCACAAAATGTACAGTCTAAAGCGTATAAATACATATGAGTCTATATAATTCAGTCTATGATTCATACTCTGAAGCAGATTCGGGTTCTGCTTAATCATGGATACATAAAATATGAGCATCGATTCTCTGGAGAAAAAAACTTTTAGTACACAACCCACATGTTTTCTTTTGGTACAGCCTACAGCTTTCTTTTAAAGACCTTATTGATATTGTGCAATGCCCACATTACTCCCCATCAGTAACATCATTTACACCGTGTTCCAAAAAGGTTTAATGTTCTTATTTCACTTGGAAACATTCGGACAAAGTTTACCATAATGAGACTCATTAAAGGCAAAGTTATGAAACAATGGAGCCATGTTATTATCATGGTGACCATAATTCCTCACTTTCTGCCTTGTGGCCCTGGACACCTGCCTGGCTAAACTGCTTGGTGGTCTTGTGATTCCCATGGTTTTTGCCTTTTGTAAAAAGACTAATTTAATTGTACTTTGCTCTTGATCCTGAGAAGAATGTGTGGGCCAGAGAGATGAAAGGAGTATTAATCCACAACCACTGTTGATATGTAGGCAGAAAGCATGAAACAATCAGTGCTTTTCAAAAAAGATCCTAAAACTATGTATCATAATCGAAAAACTAGAGTTACACAGCATGGTTCATATATGTTCGGATCATTTTTCCTTAACAGTATTGCCACAAATCACTGCAAAGGCCCTCTGCTAAAACAGGGGAGGCAGCATGGTGATTAGCTTCACAACATCTTCAAAAGGAAGATTAAACTTCACAGCATAATTGCATCAAATACGTGTCATATTGCATCAGATCTCAGGTAGCGTTTACTACAAGGTGTTTTCTTTGTAGTGCAAACCAGCTAACAGCCTGCTGTGTTGTGAATGGAATGTGGAGGGTATCAATGCTCGGCCCTAATTGGCTCATTTGTTCCACATTGGCAGAGCAGACCTCCGCCCTACACAATGCTGCTGCTGCTCTCTGAGATGAGCTGTGTGTTGCCATGGGGACCATGACCACACAAGACCAAATAAGGCAACAGGTAACATCTGCATCTTCGCACAGCCCTCTAAGCACAGTGAGGTCCACGTTGTCAGATTAGTTCACAGTATAACACCACAGCAAACCTGCACAATCATGTGTGCAATTTTTAACACTAACAAACATACTATAAGGAACTAAATATAAACTCTTAAACCCGTATTTCGGCGCTTACTTTTTGACTTCCTGCATGTAATCAATGTTTCTGTCAAAGAGGTGAGTCACCGAGTCTCTGATGGCTGCGTGTTTGAAACATGAGGCGATCCCAAACACTGTGACATTAGGCACAGTGGAGCACAGCTGAGCCACAGCTTGACCCTGAAAATAACAAAACAAAGTGCAACCATTTATCGGTGCCAGACAACACATCACAAAGGCAAGGGCAATTATACTGAACAAAATTCATATTTGCGTAATACTTTTGATGGTTAAGGTGGGTAGCTGTATTTATAACAATAGTGTTAACATTTTTTTGAATGATCAGGCATTTTTTTCTGTCATTGTAAATTTTATATTACTTAAAATGATGTTAAAGAAGTTTTGGTGAGAAATAATATAAATATTATTGTTAATATTAATCATAATATTGAAGCAATAATAAGAAAAAAACTAGTTCCATTTGTGAGTATGAAGCCAGCAGTTATGATAAGAGTTGGGTGAAATGACGAAACTCATTTTGTGGCTGCGCAATAGTCTGATAAGTAATGCACTTACTACACCACCTCCTGCTGAGTGAACCAACACTGACATCCCCTCTCGCAGATTGGCAACCTCAAAGAGCATCATATAGGCGGCCACAAAGCTCAGGGAGAAAGCAGCAGCCTCAGCAAAAGTCATACCATCTGGCATTTTGTAGACAAAATCCACTGGTGTACAAACAACTTCTGCCCAGGCATTGTAATTCACAAAAGCCATAACTCTGTCGCCTATCTGAAAGAAACATGTGAGAGCAGCTGGATAACAATATGACAGTTTGTGAAACAAGCTAATGGCACTAAACAAAATGTTATGAGTGGATTATTGATTAAATGAAATGGATCTCATTAATAGGTTTACAGCACGTCTTTAGTTTGGTTTTGCAGATTTGCTTAATCAGAAACTGTTAACATTCATTCATACATCACAGCAGTACAGTCATTTTTTTTCCCTCTTACCTCAAATCCTGTTGTGTTTTCGCCCACTGACTCCACTATTCCAGAGCATTCAAATCCAGGGACAACGGGAGGTTTTGGAGGATTATCTATGGTCCCCTGACGTACCATCAGATCCAAGAAATTCAAGCCACTGCAACAAAGAAAAAACAGGATCTTGCTGTTGATATGAAATCCAACATTTGGAAGGAAATCATACATCTGAACTGTCTTTAACCACTGACATTAACCTACTAAATAAACACATGTTTTAGTAAAAATGCTCTGGACATTTTGTGATGGTCTTGTGTTATTTATTTCTTCATTTTCAGCAGTTAGTCACTGGCTATAACCCCGTGAATGCAAGACCAAATTCAACAGGCATTCTCTCTGAATAATATTTTAATATATAATATTTTCTTATCTCAGAGTTTGTGCACAGATATTACTTCACCTGTAATCTCCAGCAATAAGGAGTTGATCAATAACAGCAAATACTCTAATTATCCAATAGAAGCTGTGATTGAAAATGAGTGGTTGTATCTAAGAAATGCTGGCTTGTCTGGCAACACTTTGCTCTTCGTTTTGCTTGGTTTGAAAGGGCTCCAGCCAGCCAGCCAACCTCCTGCACTATAGAAGACCTGTAGCTTCATGACTGCGAAAATTTCCAGTAAAATCTGTTGCTCAGCGTTCATACTTATTGGAAATACTGTGTATCGTGGACATGCAACGGAGAGCAATCCGCGAGTACATCCGTCATGTATAATAGATATTTGCATTTACCATGCTTTAACGCGAATCTTCACTTCACCATCCTGAAGCTCGGGCATTGCCTTCTTGGTCACCCTGAGTTTGTTGAGACCTCCAAAGCCTGTCAGTATCACCGCTCGCATTTCTTTGGCGTCGCCGGACGATTCCACGTTTTCCGTTTCTTTCCCCACGTTTTTGTCTATCATGTACTCGGTTTCCTCTGTCATATCTGCTCCTTCTTTAGCCATGTCGGAGACCTGCTGCTCTGCCTCTCCGCTGCTCTCCGGGGCTCTGAGAGATGTGGAGTGCTGCCTGTGCACAGACAGGCGCTCTACGGATGGTTATCCACCGGGCAGCCTGAAATCCCACCGTCTACGGTTTTTATTTAGTCATACACAATTTAAGCTACGAATTTTAATTTTTATTACTTTATTCAAGTCACAGAGAAACTGGTTATTTCAACTAAAGTTTCCCATTTCAGATATCTGAATTATATTTCATTTTCATGTGATGACTTTGCTTGCAGCAGATTCAAGAATGATGTGCGCCATCTGCTGGTGAAAAGCGTACAAAACTAATTCTGATACCACACATTCATGATGCAACTAAAAATCCCTCAACAAGTGTGGTGCCTTCAGATGCGTCCGGAACTAGAAGTTAAGCATCCAACACTCTGTTTCCCCAAATCCTCGCGTCTGTCCTGCCTTGTCAAAATTGTCGGGTCGGTCATTACTCCTGTTTTGATGTACTGAAACACTGAAGGAAATCTGTGGTGCAGCTTGAGGAAGGCTCAATACAAAATACAGGGAACCAGGTGATTTAAAGGTAATGCTGACATAACTAATACTTTGTAAAAAACATTTTTCAAGAAAACTTGTTAAATTTACGAATCATGTTACACCACACGTTTTAAACAAAAATCTGAGTGTCTCATTGTTTCTAAAGAAATGACAAATACCGACAGCACTAGTTGTTTTTATTTTTGCCACTGGTCAGCATTTAGGTTTAACCTCTTTCCATAGAAAATTGAAATTTGCTGGTGAAAAACTGTTAAATCAAAAAAGGAGATGAAAGAGGCTAAAACAGATCAGAAGAAGTGCAGCTTTGGGATAACCTGTACTTATATTCATTACTATTAGAAATCTTTGTTTACTGATTGTGTAACAATTTGATTTGTTCATGTAAAACATTCATTAATGAGACTTGAGACTTTAAGGTCTTTTCTGTAAAAGTGAATCAACTAAACCCCCATACATGCACAGTCTGTGTGAGATATTATCACTGATACTGATATTTATACTATATTTTGAAAGATTTGACAACTTATGGTGTACACTTTATTGGCAAACCTGACTGCATATGTATTTCAATCACAAGAGCCTCAATGGCGTGTGGGGGAAAGCAGCTGCATTTTATTGCAACTTGCATTATATATGCATAGGTAGCAGCAATACAAGGTCCATGTACACTTCAATATTTTTAATCAATGCACAACCAACCAACTTTCAGACAAAATAAGGCTCAATAATCTGATTTTCGGTCTTCAGCAATGCTCCACTTTCCACCTAAGAACATTTGGTGAAAAACCTACATGACTTGAAATCTCACCAGTAACCCAAGTCATTTTGTGCGTATTATAGCCATCAATGGTTTAATACATTATCAAAGAGATACATTACTCATTTTCTCAAAAAAAAGAAAAAAAACTTAGCGTAATCCTGCCACTGGCACATTAACAATTATCGTGCTATTAATTTACTACACTAATGTTTTTAAAACTGTACATTCATAATAGACAGGGTGAACAAGTAAGAGGTTGTAGGAAAACCATGGAAGGACTTTCTCTAAGATTTTGGAACATCAGTGAATATTCGCAGTCCATGCATTCCTTGAATCTCATCCTTGAGTGCCTGTATGAGGACAAACACAACAGGCCAATGAGTAATAATCATCAAGTACAAAAATAAACATCTACAAATTTTTTGTTAACATTTCCACCAAAGTTGAGGGGATAATCTGACTGTGACAACATATATATATGACTGACAAAAAGATATGGATATGGATCACAGCAATAAGGCGCAAGTATATGTTAGAGCAGTGATCATCAACTGGCGGCCCGCAGGCCAAATCCGGCCTGCCAAACCATCCAATCCGGCCTGCGGCTGGATTCCAAAATTGTGAGGATCAAAGAGAAAATATCACTGATCAGTTAAAGTTCGAGTAATAATGCCACTTGGACGAAAGTAGTCAGATTTCAATGTGGCGATTTTTCTCTGACAGGCCTCTGACTGCTCAGGATATGAATCCTTGAAATTAGTATGTTGGCATGATAAATGCGTACTTTTCAGTCCAGTCATCATTAAAGGATCTGTTTTCCACATCAACTTTTCGTTTCAT
>JAPZDY010000001.1:13808279-13851727 GCA_029783645.1 Ctenochaetus hawaiiensis
GTTGCACTTTTATTTTATTTCAAACATTTGAATGGTGCAGCTGGGTCTGTTGTGTTTGCAAATGCTGTTAAAAGCGATGTGAGCTTTAAGTTTGAATAAAGCCACAGCAGTTACACATGACTTCAGCTGTTGTCACATATTTTTCTTCTTTCTTTAGGGGACCAGAATAGTTGTTGTACAGTGAACGTGGTGTTTTTTTTTATGTCTGTATCAAGCAAATTACATCCACGTATTATTAACAACTTTTAGAGTGACAAAAAGAATTGGATCAGTATCGGATCGGAATCGGCCGATACTCAAGGCTGCAGTATCGGTATCGGATGTGAAAAAGTGGTATCGAGCCATCCCTAATTGTGACCCAGAAAATAAAAGGTATAGTCTCTTGCAAATGGATAAATTAATCGCCAGACAACATTTAGGGGCTAATATATTAGCTAAAATTACTTCATGACCCTGAATCTTGGAAAGAAGCAGCGAGATCTGTCCTGTTTCATATCTGCTTCCCCTGCACTTAAACTGCAACTGTTTGTGGACTAAAGTTAATCCCCCCTCACTACTCCCACATGCAGTAAAGACATGACACACCCAATATTGACCCAAGTTTACTTTATTTCTGTACTAACAAATGAGTCCCTAGGACAGTGATTGTCAACTGGTGGCCCGCGGGCCGAATTCGGCCCGTTGAACCATCTGTTCCAGCCTGCGGCTGGATTCCAAAATTGTGAGGATCAAAGAGAAAATATCATGTGGTCCACACTATTAAAGCAACTGAAAACAGCAACAACTGAGACTCTTAACTATCAGCAATCCCCACCATTAATGACTCTATTTGAGCTACATTCCAAAATGAGGACAGACTGGCTGCACTGTTTAACATTAACAGGCAGGCAGCCTGCAGAGATGCACACGTTACTCTCTCTTGAACAGTTCAAGTTCGAGTAATAATACCACTTGCACGGGAGTAGGCAGATTTCAATGTGGCAATTTTTCTGTGACGGGCCTCTGACTGCTCAGGATATGATTCCTTGAAATTTGTATGTTTAGTGTTGTGGTGACGGCGCAGATTATATTCTTTTGCAACAGCAACAGTTTTGTTGCAAATGAGGCATACAGCTGACACCTTTCGGAAGGTTGGCATGATAAATGCGTACTTTTCAGTCCAGTCATCATAAAGGATCTGTTTTCCACATCAACTTTTCGTTGCATGGCCTTTGAGAGTGCCATTTTACCTGTGTTAAGAGGCCTTTTTCTTTCACTTTCGCGGTGTTTGTTTTTCAAGTGCTCGATAAAGTTGACTTGAATTGAGTTGAGGGAAAATATCTCTATCACTCCTGGTGGTTGACTGTGGTATAGGTGATAAGAGCCTGACTCATAAAGGCTAAAAATGCCTTCAGTTTTGTAATGAAATGAAAAAAATATAAACAATAAACATCAAATAATAATGTTATGCCAAAATTTGATTTTTATTTAATTTTTATTTGAGGGTCCGGCCCCCAAGGTGACTGTTCGGTAAAATTCTGGCCCCTGTGTTAGAGTATATTTAATTTAAAAAAAAAAACTTATTTCAACTCCACAACACATCACAGATAGCTTCGTGCAACTAATTAATTCATAATCTTTCAGATGCTGATTGTTATGACTTACCTGATTGACTAATTGGTGCTGTTGAATTGTCCTTTTCCCTTTGAACTCACTGGATTCTATATGGATCTCATACATGGCCCCACAACCACCTGCACACAGCACAGCATCACAAAAACATTAATCAAATTCCCCAAGTTTAAGCAGTGAGAATATTTTAGATGCACATAGACATTTACATATATAACTGATAAAATGAAACCGTAAGCAGTGTTGGGTTTGATTATGTAGTTCAATTTAAACACCACAGCATTAATGGAGAGCAAGTTCTACATAATCAACTCCTATCGGGACAACAATAAGGGAAAAACTTGATGTCAGGGGAGCCTGTAGGCCTACTCCATCTGAGATAAGCTTTGACAGTTACATTTAGGCATCTTGAGTGCATGTGGCGTCATCCGAAATAACTTATCAGCCTCCATAAGCCTCCTTAATTTTACGCAACAAGACTATTTGAAGATCTGTGTTCACCTGATATATCCACAACTTTGAGCGATGAGGCAAGCGGAAACTTTTCCTCCAGTATCTTTGTGATGCGAACCTCTCCGTCTGTTTGTGTGGACAGACATCTCTGCGCATGGCCAAAAACAACAACCTGGAGGAGACAGAAACGAGAGGCAATGAGCTACATGTCAACTTTAGCTAACTGCAGCTAACGTTAGCATCGCAAATTGACCGCCTGCAAGAGTGCGAGGACTAATGAGGTGTATTTACTTGATTATTTCGAAGAACCCGGAGGGCAGAGATCATAGAGCTGGTCAGGCTACGTTTACAAGAAAGCATGGTGCAGATGTAGCTGCAGTTTAATCATGGGACGTTTATTAGATCTACGCCGGTTACTCAACAAGTCATGCCCTCAGACTGCTGCGTCTCAGAAATATGACGTCAGACATCCGGGTATTTCAGTGTTCCATTTTTTTCGCCCGGTTTTGTCCATACAGTCAATGGTTTTGTCCCTAAGCGCGTAATCAAAAAAGCACAACATAAATAGTGAAAAACAAATAAATAACACGTATGTATAACAACTGCAACAAAGAAAGACTTGTTATTTTCAAAAACTTAATACACAATATTTCTGAATATAGACTGGTGTTTATTTTTTCATGTTATATATTAACACTATTTTACTCTTTATTTTACTTTGATAGTATTTCACAAAGCACAAAAATTATAAAAACTTAAGAAGAAATAGTGGATAAAGTGAAATAATTTATATTTGGGAACTGATTGTGACTATGCAAACATACTGGAAAGAAAGGTGCTAATAAAAAAAAAAAAACCCTCCCATTTGAATTTCATTTTCCAAACACAATTATTTGTCCCTGAGTTCTGTTCCAATTTATTCTTTATTATATGAAGGATATGCAACTTCAAAATCCAGACTGGTGACAAAACAGACAAAAAAAAATGCCTTTTCAAACACAGAGTATGCACATTGTCTTGCCAATGAGCTACTGGATCTTTTTCATGGCAGATGTTTTGACTTCACACTGCAAGAAAAGCATGAGTGCTACTGATAACTTTTATGATGGCTCTGCTCATGTGTCCCAGTGCGCCATGACAGTGAGCCAGCATGCACAATAGAGCCTAAAACTGAAGCAAACAAATACGATTTAGCCATTACTAATTTTTTTTATTAAAACCTGTGCCTGTCAACAAGTTTCCTATGAAAAGGCCTGTACTCTTGTGTTGACATTTCCAAATTAAATACATTTGTTATATTGTGGAAGTAAAGATTACCGTTTTTAAATGTAAAGTGTTTAAGTGCATCCTTTCATAACAGTCCAAACAACAGCAAACCAGTGGGACAGTCAAAGCCTCTAGTTCCTTTTAAAGTTCAGATTGACATTTTCATGGTAGGGCAGGTCTGAATGAGAAGCTTATCTCATTCTGCAGGTTGTGGACCCCTGCACTAATGGAGGCATAGGAGCAATTTGTGGCTATTGACAGTGGGCTTTAGTGTCTTTTCACTACAGGCCTTGGCTTTGTTTGTTCATTAGATTTATGGGCACAACACAAAGCTGGCCAGCCATCAAGAAAGCCACCCTAATGTTAAAAATAATCCCGAAGAGCTGACCAGTGTCAGGGTTGCTGACGTCAGTGGCTTTTAAAGACATGATGCTACCAGAGAGTCTGAACAGTGTACAGGTGCAGCGATGGGATGCACTACCTTTCTCATGCTGACTTTGATGGTTCTTCTCCTCAGCTTTGTTTGTGATGCTGAGGAGGATAGAGAGGCTCTCTCCTGCCCAGAGTACCAGGAGGGTTTTGATGGCTCCTGCTACGAGTTTGTGTCTCTGCAGCGAACCTTCCTCAGTGCCCAGCGATGGTGTGAGCGAGGCGGAGGACACTTGGCCTTCATCCTGAATGATGAAACACAGCAGTTCCTTCAGAAGCACATGGAGCCGGGGAAGGACTGGTGGCTTGGGCTGGCACCTGCAGCTCCTAACCTCACGCTAGACTCTGCTGCCAACGAGGGTAAGAGAACATGTGGACAGGAGAATAAGAATAAACACTGCATGATTTCTAATGATTTTATAAGTTTTTAGTTAGTTTACATGCTTTTAAGTTCTTGGATTTAGATGGAATAACATGGAATAAATGTGCCAAATATTATTCATAAAAGCCTGTAAATTCCTTTAAAAACCTACAATTTCAATAGCTGACATTTTTAAGTATTTTGCTGCATATCTAAAAATACATTTAATAAATCTGTAATTAATATTTGCATTTAATAATTGAGAAAAAATGTCAGAAACTGAAATTATTGCTTCAGCTGCTATCTCTTTAAGCAGCTTGCATACCTATTGTATAGATGTGAAATTTGTTTGTTTACTGACATTTGCTGGAGAACTGGCACATTTAGATATCTACCTCAAGCAGCAGGTGTGGTGAGAGATACTACTCATCCATTTCAGCATTTCAATAGGCTTGCTTTCAAGTGGCTTGATTTACAAACATGTCTTTATATCCCTTTCACAGACAACAAGTCTTTATCAGTCTTTCACCCTGTCATCAGCTCCAGCTTTGTTGTTTTATGATCCCTTAATTACATCTTAACAATTAACTTACCACAAAGAAAAGACATGGAGAATATTTGTGCCTAAGAACTGAAATGATAATATCCTCCGCAGCATTTTTGCTTGAAAAGCAGAATCAAAATAGAAGAGTGATCAAACTAAATAGTGTAATGTTCTGCCTTTTTACCAGGTTCCCTTGCGTGGCTGGATGGTTCAGATGTCAGCTATAGTAACTGGGCAAACATGCCAGAAGCACAAGCAGCCTGCGGACATATCCTGAGACATTCAGGCTTCCAGTGGGAAGCCACAGAAAACTGTAGCCAGAAATTCAACTTTGTTTGCCAGTTTGGTATGCACTTCCACAAAAATCAAAACATAGTATTAAACCTTTTGTCATGTTTGCTCCCTCTGTATAATTCCTGATTTTTTTCCCTCTTCAGATTCTGAGAGATCAATCGCATGTGATGGTCAAAATGCAACACTGCAGTGTGGTTCCGGTCAAGTTATAGAGATAGATGACAGTTTCTATGGACGGAAAACAATTCACTACTGCCGATCCAAACTTATAGCCTCACCTCAGTCCTCACAGGAGGAGTGCAGCTGGATAGATGTGATGGATTCTGTAACAGGTATTATGAATGATATAAAAGTAGTTTTCATTCCCATGAACTATGAACTGTGATTAAAAAAAAGAAAGATACATTTAGTGTATAATAATGACAAAGTATTTAACAGCCTTGCTACCTTGTGCTTGGGTATAAATGATGGAACAGTTTTTAAGAATTTACTTTACAATATATGTGGCTTTGTTAAAGCCCATTGAAAAGGCTAGATAAAACCTATAAATTACATTAGTGTTTCATGGTTTGTGTCACACACAAAGTCCAAAAGGATTATACTGACAAGAAAGACATTAGGCTAATCCCCTCCTAGGAGCTGAATATATGGGCTCTTGGGTAAATATACATTAACATTTGCAGTATGTCTGTCTGGGATTATCTATGCTGCAGGAATTCATGGAATTACTAAGCAACTAAATATGGTATCTCCTTACTGTTAATACACCTCTTTATCTAAATTACTTCATAGCCCTCTCATTAGAGAGCTGTAGAAACATCCGATTATTTAAATTTAATGCGATGAGAACTGAACAGTGTCATTTGTCTGTAATTCCAGCCCATTGCCATGGACTGCAGGCCTGCCAGGCTCCAGTGGATCTGAGCTCTTTTGGTGAACCATGTCCTGTCCTGGGAAGTTACCTGTCTGTAGAATACCACTGCAAACATGGTCAGATTGCCCCTTTCAACTTCCACTACATGTAGACTTTTCTCCCTGAAATAATATTTAATCATTATTAGGCCAGATATAATTACATAATAACAATCAGGGCTAGTTGCGAGTAAGCCAAAGTCATGGTTAATGTTGTCACCCTCAGACTATGTCATCTCTTTTTTTCTTTTTTTCTGCAGCAGAGTTATGTTGCCTCTCAAGCTAAACTTGCAAGATGACTTCAGTTGCCTCATTTGGCCTGCTGCAAGTCATTTGATTGACTTGATTAACAGAGTGAAGTAGTTGATTTGTTTAATGAACTGAGACATGGAACATTAATTCAAACTGACGGTGTAATTTCATCTCAGGACTCCAACTGTTGATGAACAAGCTGGCAGCCGTCTTCGATAATGTCACAATCACTGTGAAGTGGCTCCTTCATCCTTTTCAGGGAAACCTCACATGCACCCTGAACGCTGGAGATGGCCACACTATTGATCCATACAGCCCAGCAGAGTGAGCAAGACATTCAAACACAGACTGATAGATGAAAAGATAGATTTATTCATTTTTTTTCAATATAACTCTGTTTAATTGTATTTAACCTTTGACTTACAGGATGGAGAGCACTTTGATGCACAAATACAGCCATCCTGGTGTTTTCATGGTTGGAGTGGAATGCACTACCAGTGACTGGCATGTCACAGCTCAAAAAGCCATAACCATTCAGGAGCCTATTGGAGAGTTTAGTGCCATTAAGTGCAATAGCAGGAATATGTCATTAGATGGCACTAAATGCAATGTACGCTTTGGTGGGCCTGTTCAGATTCAGGTTATGGTTGAGGCAGGTGAGTCAGTTTAACACTGAAGACGATAAATGCTTCCACTAAATCACTTCTCAAAAATTACAGAATTTGATTTGATTTCTTTTCTGTAAATAGGTACAAATGTTTCCTACACAATTCACCATGAAGAGCATTTGATTGCAAACTCATCTGTGGATAGAGGGATCACACCCCATAACCTTACACTGAGAGTAAGTGATCTGGAGAAGCTGGGTCATGGCTGCCACAACCTGACTCTGACTGCCTCTAACGGGGTCACAGCTCTCTCAGTGTCCACTAATCTGGAGTTGTGTTTGCTGGAGCCTGTCGAAGGCCTGCAGGCTTCTGTGATAGCAGAGGAGGACAAATGTCCAGACTCCAGCGATCTCAACATTAGCGTTTCGTTGGAGCGAGGAGCCCCTGTGAAGCTGCTCTTCACTCTGACTGGAGCCAGGGACACTCTCTCCGAGACCAGAGACATGCTCAATGGGAGCTTCCAGGCTTACACATTCTCCAGCCCACTTGAAGGTACTTATGCTTAAGCCGTACTATAAACATTTAAAACGGTCATCAGGAGTGTATAATACATGTGCTCCAAACTGTTTTGGTAAAGGCTTGTTTAAGGTGAACGTGCGAGCCATGAATGCCTTCTCTGCCTCCGATGTGGACGTGGACTTGGAGAGCATACTTCAGGCTTGCCAGAATTACTCTAATGGTTCACTAGATGAATATGAAGACAAAGTATGTAGAAGCATCAAACGATAACAATGTATTCAAAAATTTATGTCACCTAACATTGAATTATAAATATGAACAAGTTTCTGCTTGTTTGTGATGTTGTTTTTTATCTACAGACAGGAAACATTAGCACTGATGACTCCGTTAAGTTGGAAATTATTACTGCTCCAGACACCTTGGTTGATTACAATCAGAGTGTCACACTGAGTGCAGCTGGAACTGAGTCATTACCCAGCAAAGGACTCACATTTGAATGGAAATGTAGTAAGTACAACTATTAAATCACCAATGAGCATTTTAATTTAGTTAGTTTTTTAACTGTTTAACCACTGAACGTAATCAGAAGAACGCAGATTAATCAAACCTGTTATAGAGCAGTGAAGCTTTAAGCAACTGGATATGAACTTTGCATTAAATTTGAGAAACTATCAGATTCAGCTCTTTGCACACATGATTGTAACTGTTCAGGTTCATTTGTAAATTGTGTTTTTTCATTCCTCCTCATTCAGCTATCTCTGTTATTATTCCTGTAAGAGGCAGCTGAGATAATCCCAGTTTGGTCTATGGCCATCTCTCCTGACACTGCTATTTATTTCACACAGCTGAATCTGGTTTTCTTATCTGATTACTAATAACTGAAGACGAAAGAGCAAATACACGTAATCTTGAACAGTGTCCAACATTCATTTTCATTTCATCAGAACTTTGTCAGACTTTCTGTTTCAGTTCAATGTTTATCATAACATCAGTCATCATACTTGATAACAAGGATCAGAAAACAAGCCTGTAACCTTCTGGTTTCACAGTGTTTTTGTTCTCTATTAGCATACTCCAGCTAGCATATTATGGTTTCTGAAAACTGGAATCATCTGGATCTATAAAGCCAGGATATGATTGACAAAAACTTGGAACATTGCTGCACATTTGTACACACGCAGTGTGTCAGAGACGTTGACTCAGTTAGATATTGGATTCTGAGGTTGTAGTTAGTGATGATGGTCTTGGTTGCATTTGTTCTTTTTTATTTTGACCACCCCCTGTAAATATGCCATAACGATTCTAAGTTCATGATACTTTAAGTCTTGACAGCAGCACTGCAATCTCTATTTAAAATTTCTCTCTTTACTTCTTTCCTGACAGGAGGAAAATGCAAATGTAAAAACAAAGCAGGGAATGAAACTCATGTAATTGAAAAAGACTGCCTTCCAGATCCCTTAGAGGTTGTAAAATACACTGTCATTGTGAGGAAAACAACTTGGTTTAAAAATTGGATCGTACTTGCTACAGCTTCAAAGTGCATCACTATCACTCCGAATGAATTCACAGACGTCACCATCAGGTAAAAAGTAAAAAAATATTCTCAAACTAACTATTTTGCAAGTTATTGTCAGATTTCTTGGAGATTTCGATACATATAACTGGATTTGGTTTTAGATATCTACTATATTTACTTTTCTTCTTGCAGTTGTGATGACTGTGCTTCAATAAATGTGAATGACCATGTAAAGCTCAGACTGAGCTGTGTGACAACTTGCCCTGATGTGGTTTGGTATATCGAGGACCTCAAGCCTATAAACCTCAAGCCTATGGTAAATCAGCATTTGGATTGATTTTAAACTGTGGCATGAAAAATTAATGTGTCATATCTGATGATTATTTCCCAGGATTACCCTGAGAAATGTTACAACAAAGCAGGAAGAAGGCCACCTACTGAGAAGCAGGATGGCAACACTGAATATGTTGTACACAGCCAACATCTGAAGTTGTCAAGGGACACAATGCACAACATCAGTGTGATTGCTTATGGTGTGTTTTCATCCCACAGTCAATCAAAAATTATTAGAGTTAGTATAAACTGGGACTGAATCCTGTGCTTTGGTCAAAACTACATTTTATTTCCTTAGGTATCAAAAGAAGCTGATAAAATGTATGTTTTTCTTTCATTCAGGAAAGACAGAGCAAGGTTTTGCCAAGTACACTCTTCCAATACCTGGTCCCGCACCAACAGAACCAGCTGCCACCGGTGCACCTGCAGACCCCAGCACCCTCTCATGCAGCATCTCTCCTCCATCAGGGACAGTTCTCGATGCTTTTGACATTATTTGCAAAGAAAGCTCTTTCTGCTCCGCAGGTTGTGCTTATTGCTTCAAAACAGACACAGGTGAGAATGTGCAGAATCCACTTTTGGATAAATTCAGTTTTAAACAAAAAGAAGTTGTTACAAGGCATACAAGGTAGAAAGAAAGGAAGGGAGCAGGAGGAGTACAGATCATTTAGGAGAGGAAGTTAGAAAAAGGCCGATCAAGTTTTGCAGAGGTTATAAGCAAGGAGTTGAGACAGAAATGCCAGCAGGCTGCTGCAGCGTCTGAGACACATATGTTGACATATAATTAGTGTTGGTTAATTTTACGCAAGTTACAAAAGTTTCTCAAGCTATGAAAAAATTTCAGTTTGTAGAGACTGAGATTTTCAGCCCCCTCCTCTCAAAGATTTGTTTTAATAAATGTTACATCATCTGTATGTTTCACTTACATGCAGAGTGATGGATGCAAGTTGATTGACCTTTTTAAAAAAAATGCTCTTAGTTCTAAAAATAAGTGCCTCTGATTTATTTCTTGCTTTGGCCATTTTACAGTCTGCATGCAGATAAATTGAGAATTCATCAAAATAGTATTAACTCATCTCTTTTAATCTTGAAGGCAAACATCTGCGCTGCAGTAATGCACATGAGGTGAAATCTGTCTTCCTGCCTCTTGGAGATAAGAACAATAACTACAGTTTGTCTGTTGTGGTGACTGTGAAAAATGAACATGATGAAGCCAACACAACTGTCTCCACTCAGGTTTGTCATCCAGCAGCAGTTTTATATCTCATAGACAGAGGAATAATTAGAAATATTTTAATAGGAGAAACAGGTTGGTCTGTGTAAAAATCTTTAAATAATTTTGAATGATTGCTAATGTTCTTCAAGGTGCGGAAAAGCAGCTCCAACACCTCTGTGGAGGCTCTCCAGTCTGCAGTGGAGGATACTGTGAGTCAGTTAGAGCAGCAGGGTCTGCTGTCTGGTGAGACCCTTGGACAAATATTTACCTCAGTTTCTGATATGCTGAATACAGAGGCTGGCCAAGAGCAGAAGGACGGAAGGAAAAAGGTAACAAAGTGATATTTGAGTGTCTTACAACTGAAGTGAAGAGCACTGTGATGATAATCAGCACTTCCCTGTCTTTTAGCTCAGAGAGCAAATGTTGACCAAAATGACCTCAGTTCTGCTGGACTCCCCCAGCAACACAACTCAGGAAGTGAAAGTGACGGCAGGAGCTGTGGCTGGACTTACCCAGCGCCCAGAGGAGCTCAGTCCCACTGCTCAAGTACAGCACAATAGATCTGCACGACAGACAAATATTTTAAATTACAAGTTACATTTGAAGAAAACACAGTACAAACAGCCCTTTGTAAATAGGCAATAGTAATACTTGATATTAATTTGCAGTAATTACATATTAATACATAATTCCCCTTATACATGGTGCACTTTGCATAATATTCACTCATCAGCTCTTTCAAAAGTTGTATGAAAATCAACACTAATCTTCACTGCTGTTTAATTTCTTGCAGGAAGAAGCAGGTTCACTGTTGGTAGACCTCAGCTCCTCCCTCAACACTATCAGTGTTAATCAGGATGGTGGAGAAGATGGTGAGGTTGTGCAAGCAGCTACACCGATAGTTGAGGCAGCCAGTAACATCTTGAATGTCTCATCAAGTGTAAGGACAAAAGTATCACTGCTATTGCTAAGTATCTGTTTTCCTCTCAGTCTTCTATGGTCTTAATCAAGCAGGATATAATGTGTGTTTCTCAGAAAAAAGTCTCAGATTTTCTTCTTACTGGGATGAACAATATTCAAAGTGCTTTGCTGAATAATAAAAAGCTGAATGGAGAACCTGCCATCATTGATTCTGGTCAGATCAGCGTGTATGTCAACAGGTAAGAGATGACTGACGCTGGCTAAAACAAGTGCTAAACAATAAACTATGGTTTACTGAAACCACTGAAATCCTTCTGGTTGAACTTCCTGCAGAGTGTCTCCAGAAAAGATGCAAATGCAGGATATAAATGCCCAGAAGAACAGCTCCTCAAGATTTTCCTTCCCCACGCTGCCTGCTCATATTGTCTCTCCAGAGGAGCCAGTAGACGTCAGAGTAAGTGTGTGTGGGTGTGTGTGTGTATGTGTAAAGTAAACAGAAAAAATAAACATGAGGTATGATTTTCTGTAATTTTTGAACATCCACAACGTCAGAGTCAGTTCAAAAGGCAACACCAAATCAGTTTATTCCTTATTACAAATGATAAATTAAGTTCCAATGTGGATCCGTTACAAATTTGCCTCCTCATCTTTGTGTTTGCAGTATTTTGGGTCAGTTCATGTAATTTTGACAAAGCTCAACTGACAACATTGCTGAAATCTGACATCATCTGCAGCTATGGAACCCACAGGAAACTGGAAATAATCTGTCACAGATTTTCACAATTTGCCTCATTGTTTGCCCACCTCCTTCTAGATGATGAGTTTTGAGAAAAATCCATATTCTTGGAAGGAGGAAAACATCACAGGAACTGTGGGATCTGTGACTCTCACCAGAACTGATGGTACTGTCATCTCCGTGGAGAACTTACCTGAGGAGATAGAGGTAATATTAGATTTTAGAGATACTTTTAGAGTTACTTCATTTTAAATAACCAGAGTAGAGTATTTAGAATAATGTGTTTTCTGTCAGATTCTCCTACCAAGGCTTGACATCGGGCAGGAGAACAGCACAGTCCTGGATCTTGCCAATTTCAGCACATTAATAATTGACGTTCCCTCTCCGGATGTAACACTGGTGCTGAAAATGGAGCCGTCTGAAAACATTTCCTTCATGCTATTCCTGGGATATAAAGATTATCCAAATGATGAGAATTATGTGGCCAAGACTCGGATCCCTTTAGAGGATTCAACAGAAGGTAAAATTATAACTGTCAGATTTATTCCATGTAGCAGACATGATATGGCTAAAAGTCACATCTCAGCCTTATTTGAGAGAGATAATGTGGTGTATTGACTGTAAAGTTGTAATTCCTTTTTTTTTTATTTCATTTTTTTTTTGGACAAACTGATGTTTGACAAGCTGCATTTATGTTTCAAATGCAAAAAACTTTTCCAACAGGAAAAATCAACATATAAATTAGTGAGAAGAACCAACACAGTTAGGTTTCCATAGTTGACAGACACATCAGCTATTATCACATATTTAAAGTCAGCGATCAGTGTGGATCTCTAAACTGCCATATTCACATCCCTGTGTGTATTTTTTCATATTAAATATATGTATTAACATATCTGCTATTTAACACAGAGGAGAAGTACACTTGGGTGCTGAGTCCCAAAGACAGATCAGGAGATGTTGGGGTGCACTACCTCGTTCTGAAGCCCATTGTAGAGCCAGGTGTCAAAGCCATCAATGCCACTGTCACTGTCCTTTCCATCGCTGCTCAGTGCAAATACTGGAATGAAACTGAGTCTTCTTGGAGTGAAGATGGCTGCAGAGTGAGTAAGAAACACACATTCACCGTCGATCATTACATCCTCAAAAAGAGAGCAACAAATTGGTTGGTTTTTTCTTTTCTTTTCTACAGGTCGGTCCGCTCACCACACCTTCAGTCACTCAGTGCTTCTGTAACCACTTAACTTTCTTTGGCAGCTCTTTCTTTGTCATGCCCAATTTGGTGGATGTGTCACGCACTGCTGAACTTTTTGCTACATTCACTAACAACCCTGTGGTGGTGTGTTTTGTGGGAGCCATCTTTGTTGTTTATCTCCTGGTGGTTGTGTGGGCTCGCAGGAAAGACATCCAGGACTCAGCCAAGGTAATTCTCAGTGAAGACTTACACTTCATGAGATTCTTCTTTTGAAATGGCAGACCTTTTAGGAAGTTTATACTTTGAAATTAATACATTTAACGCAAACTCCTTAAAGTGTTTTTACCAAAGCAGAGTACTCCATTAGACTGTACTATGTCAACTGTAAACTGCAGTATCTTGCAGCTTATTTATATTCCAATGATGGATCATATTTAACTTATTCTATGTTTTATACATCACTATTTATATGACAAACTAACAAGTGGCTGCAACCATTAAAGAAAATACAAAGTATAATATTTTTGAGTAAATACTAATGTAAAGTACCAGTACATGTGTGAAATGCCTGCTCTGACTTACTACTATACTGTATGTCCTTGCATTAAAACTCTTAAACATTTAAACGTAAGCATCTTTGTAATATTTACTAAGTATGTTTGTATGTGGGAGGAAACTCTGGTATACTGAACTGCACTGAATACATTTTTTTTTTTTACAATGAATGAAATAATACATTTCTGAGTGCTATGTCTTCATACTCACTTGTAGGTAAAGATAACAGTGCTTGAGGATAATGACCCGTTGGCTGAGTATCGATATATGCTGAATTTCAGCACAGGGCATCGGCATGGTGCAGCCACCTCCTCTCAGGTCAGTGCTGCCTGTCAAAGCTTAGCAGGGCTCACAGAAACAAGACCCGGCTGCTGTTCTTGTCAAACCAACATCTGAGCATCTCTGCCCCACCTGATTGTTTTAGGTGACGATAACTCTGCTGGGTACAGAGGGAGAAAGTGAGCCCCACCACCTCACAGACCCCGAGAAGCCAGTGTTTGAGAGGGGTGGGGTGGACATGTTTCTGCTCACCACACACTTTTCCCTTGGAGATCTGCAGAGCATTAGGCTGTGGCACGACAACTCAGGAGCACACCCTGCATGGTATGTGTCAGAAGGCAAGACTGATGATTAAATCAAAGTTAAGCATGAGCTTTTGCTGTTGCTGTAAGCGCAGTAGATAAATATAGATATTATATGCAGGTATATCAACAAAGTAATGGTGCAGGATCTGGAGACAGGTCAGAAATGGCACTTCCTGTGTAACTCCTGGCTGGCTGTAGATGTGGGAGAATGCTCTCTAGACAAGGTCTTCCCAGTTGCCACAGAGACAGATCTAAAGAGGTTCAGGTAGGATCAGCTCTGACAAAAACAAATTACCAAGAAAATGTACTTGGTTTTGTGCCACTATACATTTATCATTCCTCCTGATTCTAAATATCCTTTTTTTCAATTTTTACTAGTAATCTATTCTTCATGAAGACAGCAAAAGATTTTCGTGATGGACACATCTGGTTCTCCGTCATCAGTCGGCCTCCCTGCAGCACTTTCACACGCGTGCAGCGAGTGTCTTGTTGCTTTTCCCTGCTGTTGTGTACCATGCTGACCAGCATCATGTTTTGGGGCATCCCTACTGATCCTTCTGAGCAGACCATGGACCTTGGTATTAAAATCAGATTTTTTTTTTATTATACAGTTGAATACCTTTAATTTTTTGTTCAAACCTCTTTTGATTTAACTGTGATATTGAACATACACATCCCCCGTAAAGATGTGATTATTTCGGTTCTCAGAACTAACATTAAAAAAAATATATGGCTGATAGGTTTTTGTGTTGTGCTTTTGCATAGCAATAATCTGAGGCAGGAAAGGGATAACTGGGAAGGCGGTTCTGAGGGTTTAATGGATAGATTACTATCTATAGATGTGCTTTCTTGTATCTAAAGACTGAAAGAGCTTTCCTCCGTTTAAAATTCAATTTACTTTGCAGGTCACATCGAGTTCACCTGGCAACAAGTTATGATTGGAGTTCAAAGTTCATTCATCATGTTTCCCATCAATCTCCTTATTGTGAGTATCTTCAGAAACACTCGTCCTAGAGAGAAGGTCAGCAAAATGGACACGTCCAAACAGGGGAAGACCGGCAGAGTTTCCCCCTCCCAGACTTCTTCCCCTCAGAAAGAGCTGAAGGACATCACACCAGAGACTGTGATCAAGGTGAGGACACAGATATCCTATGAGTGATTTGGAAGTAATACTAAGTCTAATGTTTTACATATCTGAAGTGCATGATGTGATTTCTCCATCAGGACATTAAGAGAATTGCACAGTCACTGTCAAAGGCCATGAAGAGTCCGCTGCCTGACCTGGAGCTCCGGCCTGGTCAGCAGGCAGACATCAACACTCTGCTGTCACTGGTGGAGGACATCATCAGACAGCAGAACCAGGCTGCTGGAGACTTTTACACTGACACTTCAAAGAGAGACCGCTCTCTGATCCTCAGCTTACATGCAGTTAATCTACAAGGTAAATAGCACTGTGACCTTTACAGTGTTATTGCCTGGTACAATTGAACAGTGTCATTGAGAAAAAACAAATAAGTAAATAAATTGATAATATGGCAATTAATTACAGAGGAAATATGTGAATAAATAAAATACAAATTAATGAATAACTCTATTAATATCTACAATTACATAGTATACAAAGTGCAGTTATTGTAAAAGTGTTCAGTGATCTTTATCAAGTGACACATTTATTTTCTATTACATATGGCCTGATGGTCTTATTATGATGCAACAACCTCAAAAAAAATCCTGCAGTTGGGAAAAAAATAATTCAATCCAGCTGTGGAATTCTTTGTGCTAAATTAATTGCACAATGTATTTGACCTCATAAGTGACTAATAATGATTTTTGCATGAACAGAAAACACTGTGTGGGGGAATCCAGAGACCTCAGATGAAGTCCAGAAGAGAAACAACAATAGCAGGTATCTGTACAGGCAGCTGCGTCATGTTGAGAAGGAGCTGGGTTTGTTGGGACCTTCTCGTTTTCCAAACCCAGACAGGTACAACAGAGCCATGCAACAAGTTCGGGGGATGAAAAGTCTCCTGGAGTACCACCTCCCCTCGTCCAGCCTGGAAGGAGACCAGCTGGATGGCAGCCCCAGTCCAGAGGAGAGCATCAGCGGAGACTCAGCCAAGAAGGGCTGTCAGGGAGGGCTGCCATGGTGGTTTGTGTTTGTTGGCTGGATACTGGTGATTGCAACCAGTGGTGTGTCAGGATATTTCACCATGATGTATGGGCTTACTTATGGGAAAGACCGCTCTATAAGCTGGCTCATCTCCATGGTGGTCTCCTTCTTTGAGAGTCTCTTCATCACTCAACCTCTGAAGGTGAGCAGCATCACAGTTAATGATCAGAACATACAGGGAAATCACAAACACTCTGTGAATATTAAAAAAGTAATTTATTACAAGAGCCTAAGAAATTTCCAACATATGCCCAGACTTTTTTTTTACCTTATTAAAATGTTACTACACTAATAGGTTTATGATGAACTGACCAAAAGCATTACACTGTTACATTACTGCTGCCACTGTTTGTCATATCCTTCAACATAGTAGCACATTTGTGCCACATCAAGCTCACACAGAGTTGATTAAATTATTTCAGTTGTTATTAAAGTAATATTATGCAGCAATAAAATAGGGAAACTTTAAACCATTAGATTTCACATTAACATATAATTCAGTAATACAATTAATTAAAAGTCAATTCCAGTAAAATAATCAAGCAATAAGCTATTTGATAAAGATATGTATTGGAAAGATGTTTAAAATATTAATGAATAAATTAAAGAAATTAATTGGTATATTTAATTTTTTTTATCATGTATAGAGTCCCTTCAATCATGAAAGAAAATATTGTTTTATCTTGATATTTTTTAATTATTTGTACGGTCTGTTTTTTTTCCTATTGTAAATATAAATACCTATAAATACAATATCAACTAGCGCACTTCTTTATAAACATTTGCAAGGCTTTCCAAGTTCTTTTCAGTACTACAGTACAAACATACTGTACTTATAATACATTGATTATGATATAAACAAAGAAAATAATGTTCTCTGGTACTGAAGTCTGAAAATCTTCCATCACAGGTTCTCGGTTTTGCTGCTTTCTTTGCACTTGTTCTGAAGAAGGTTGACCAGGAGGAGTACGGAGAACCTCAGATAGATGACAGCCTGAGAAAGACAGGTAGGTTTTCTCCAGTTTGCCATTTTTTAATTGTTTAGTGTAATAAAACAAAACATGTCAGTAAACTTATCCTCTCTCAGATGATCCTGATGCGGTGCGTGCTGCAAGAAGAGACAGCACATGCAGTTTCTATCAGCCTCCACCTCCCACTGACATCGAGAGGATGAGGAACAACATGATTAAAGAGCAGAAAGTCTTTGCTCTCATAAGGGAGATTCTTGGTAGGATAACCACTTTTACCACTAGACAACAACACAGGGTGCAACATAATCCAGTTTGAGCAGCTGATGTTAGATATATATCTTTGATGCAGTTTACATGGGATTCATGTGGATGCTGCTCTTGGTGGCTTATGGTCAGAGGGACCCCAACGCTTATTTTCTGACCCAACACATCCGACAGAGCTTCAGCAAGGACGTCTCAGACAGTATGAGCATTCAGGATGTGTTCAGCTGGGCAAACACAACTCTGCTGAGCAACCTGTTTGGAGAGTACCCAGGTCAGAGGGATGTGGAGTTATTAACTGTCACACATGCTCGCTTTGCATGAATTTCCTTGCAAATCATGAAAATCTTCATAAAATCACATGTAAATAAAGAGGTAGCTCAATCAAATTATTGTTAATTTATCCTTCAGGGCCTAATGGTAAAGTTCACTGTACTCTTATATAATTTTCAGCATATTTTTTCTGACTAAATTAGCATTAACACAACTAAAAAATGGATCTGACAATATGTTATGAAGAGCCCTAAAAGTATCATACAAAAAAGTAGTACAAGTAGAAGAACATTTAAATGTTGGAGTACATCTGAGAATTAACTGATATCACCCCTAGAGGTCCCTTTGCTCTTAAAACAGTAATACACCTAAATGTTACACAACCTTGCAGTGTTTTGAATTGAACCACTACTTGTACCTTTGCCCATTACCACCTTTCACATACATTTTATGGCAATAACAGCATACTTTTGGAGTAAAATAAAAAATGTCTCTAAACAAGAGCAACAGTGTTAAAACTCTTTGCCTGTTTCAAAATTTTGAGTTCTTTTTAGGCAAAACTGCAATTTATTTGGACTGGTTGTCACAAGTAACATTACTAAAAAAAATCTATCTCAGGATTCATCACAGATGGAAACTCCAAGCTGGTGGGTAACGCTCGCCTTCGCCAGGTGAGGGTGCATAAAAACTCCTGCCAAGTGGCTCCCTCCATGCAGCAGTCTGGTCAGGACTGCCATGCTCTGTACTCATGGGAGCTGGAGGACATGGGCTCCTATGGCCCAGGCTGGAGCCGCTCTGAGGGTGATAACACCTCACTGAATCTTCACAGTCCATGGACGTACCAATCCCAGGGTAAACTGAGGGCCTACCCCATCTGGGGCAGCGTGATGCTCTACAGAGGAGGAGGGTTTGTGATGGATCTGGGGCCAGATTTACAAAATTCCAGCAGGTGGGCATAATAAAACATTAAGGGTCCACTCAATTAACTTGATAGAATGACTGATGTGAAATGATAATTGTTTTGATCAGTGAGTTCACTGACAGATAATTGAATCAATAATCATTTCAGTGCTTGACTAATCGTTGTGAGGACTTCTATTAACTTAATTGCTGCTCCTTAAGTGTGATGAACTGCAGTTTTTCTTAAAAGCTTTAAATAAAATAACTTAAAATTCTGATAAAATTCCATTTTTTTTTTTATTTTAACTGTTTAATTTTAGCCGTTAATTTTTTTCCCAATATTTTATAAGGAAAAATCAAAATGGCCCCGAACAGTAATAAGATGAAAAAAACTCTTTGTTACAGACTTACAGACTATAAAGGGAAGCATCATGTATTGAACATTCAGTCCAAAACAAAATTCAAATTTTTATGACAAATTATATAAACTAATTCTCAGTGTTTGTTTTTGAATGTATGAAATTCATATCATTTAAGCATGTTTTCCTCCTCGTAGATCCCTTCAGTACCTTCATGACAACACCTGGTTTGATATGTACACCCAAGCCATCTTTGTGGAGTTCACAGTGTACAATGCAAACGTCAACCTCTTCTGCATCGTCACACTCATGCTGGAGACCACAGCCATTGGTACGTAGTCCATGTTAAACTACTGTGTGAGAGCTGCAAAGACACTTTTTATTAAAAGCATGTGTCTGTTGTGTGCATGTGTCTTTTTCCTCCAGGAGCTTTCCAGTTCCACAGTGAGCTTCAGAGTGTGCGGCTTTACCAGTCAACTGGTGGCCTTCACATCTTTGTCATGGCCTCTGAAGCCATCTACTTCCTCTTCATCATCTATTACATGTTTGTCCAGGTGTGATTGTGTTATTTCTTGTTTTTATTACCATTATTACCACAATAAATAAGTTGCTTACACAAACTTCTTTCATCCTGGAAGGGAAAGCTAATGAAGCAGCAGAAATGGGCTTATTTCAAGAGTAAGTGGAACCTGCTGGAGCTGGCTATTATCATTCTCAGCTGGAGCGCACTGTCTGTGTTCATCAAGAGGACTTTACTGGGATTACGGGACATGAAGTACTACCAGAACAACAAGGATCAGTAAGCAATAAGAAAAACACACCCCTTACATGTATGTATGTACTCAAAATATTCATAGTATAAATATCGGCATGGTATACATGTTACTCATTTATTGCACATTCTGCTCATTTGTTTTCTATTTTTTTAATCTGAAAAACAGTGCAGCAAGTTAATGCATCTCACATTATTACTAACTTTAGAGACAATACCTACTTTTAATATTCTTAGGTAAATAAGTATATAATCTCATATGAAAGTTAAATCTAGACTCTGTCCTCCAATGATCGGTCTCCAGATATGCCAGTTTCCATGAAACAGCTAAGGCCGATGCAGTGCTGGGGTATCTGATTGCTTTCCTGGTGCTGTTGGCTACAATCAAACTGTGGCACCTGCTGAGACTGAACCCAAAGCTGCACATGATCACAGCAACGCTGCAGCGAGCCTGGACTGATATTTCAGGCTTCCTAGTGGTCATCACCATCATGTTTCTTGCCTACTCTATTGCTGTGAGCAGTTTCCCACACCAAACATCAACATGCTGTACTTTGTGAAACAAAATTAATTCAAAAGATCTTTACTGACACAGAAATGAACTTTGTACTTTTCAGTCCAACCTGATGTATGGATGGAAACTATACTCCTATCGGACTCTGCTGGATGCTGCACAGACCATGATCAGCCTGCAGCTCGGCATTTTTAACTATGAAGAGGTTGGTATGAGACTATTATAACTGTATCACAGCTGATCCGTCCTAAATGTGTGTTTTCCTCCTAATCCATCAGGTTCTGAATTACAATCCAGTGCTTGGTGCTTTTCTCATTGGCTCCTGCATTGTGTTCATGACCTTTGTGGTTTTGAACCTCTTCATCTCTGTCATTCTGGTGGCCTTCAGTCAAGAGCAGATACATCACCAGGTAAGTCATCCATACTGAGTGCAAAATGTACGTGTAAAAGAAATAAGATCCTACTATTAAGCAAACTGCCTCACATGACTTGATACTGTTTTACTTATGTGTGTTATTCATTGTTATCACAGCCATCAGAAGAGGATGAGATTGTGGATCTGATGTTAATGAAACTCTGCAGTTTGTTTGGACTCAAATGCAAGAAACAAGGTGGCGACGACCAAACTCACAGACCCGTTATTTCATCTGCTTCCAATAATGGACTCTCAACAATTTCTTCTGGGAATATTCATGAGGGTTGAAATGATCTACCATGCTTTGCTTCAGTTTTAGCTTGCCGTAGCTTGCTATTTATTTAAACCAATGTGTAATTGTGGCTGAGTACTAAGCCCCTGCAAGTTTACAATTTATTAGCATTTCTTTCTGCTACTGCAGACTATTGTAAGAGATGTGGAAACACTGAGAGAAAGTAGGAATTTAGGATAATCCTTATGTAACTGTATTTAGGCTGCTGTATATTTTATTAAACCAATAAATTGGTGTCTCTGTGACTAAATCTTATATGATATGATTTCATTTCATTAAATAATAATTCTTGATACTAGTAAGACATTGCATCAATCTGACAAATATAATTTAAAAAAACCTTTTAATTCAGCTATAAAACAATGTCATTTACATATATTATGTGTAATTTCCATCAACTGCCAGATTACATTTGTCAACCAGGTACACAAGTTGATGGTAAGTTATTCAGCAACATGTTACAGGCACATATTGTTATATTTCTGCAAAGAAAATACAAAGAAGAACAAGAATAATACTCAGTGAAACTGTAAGAGTTGTCAGTTATGAAACAAAATCAAGCATTTGTTGTCATTCCCTCTAGATGTAAGTTTTTTAAGTTCAGTAAGACACATATCACACGAATAAGTAATAATGGCCTATATAATAACAATTAATCTCCACTGAAGAACAAGTTGAGTTGTTTTTTATTCTAATAAAGCAACAAGTTGCTGCATAAAATACAACTGATAAAAACAACAGCTGTCAACCCATGTGATCCTATTACCACTGCATGTTATAAGATTCAACATCATTTAACCATGTGTATACAGTCAAAATAAGTAGTAATATGTAACATGAGCTGGAGATCTGTGAACCATAAACATTATCACGCACTTGACATCATTTGCCATGTGCTTTTAAATGCCGTCATATCATTTTACCCCTGCAATTCATGGATAGCCCTATTGGACACTAAAAGGGAGTGTCATACATGACAAGCCAAATGTTTCAAACGAACAATGGCTCTGAATTATTATTATCAAGGGTGCCACTTTATCAATACCATTTTTATCAAAATATTGCTAGGTACAGTCACTGGGACTTCAGCTAGACCCTCAGTAAACTAAATGTAATTGATACACCTCATTTATGATGCCCAAATAAAGAAAATTGTGAAAATTATAAATCTAGAAATTACTTGGTGGGGTGCTGGTGCTGTGCTTTGGTAATACATGACTTGTAACAGAAAGAAATACTGCCAACTACATATAAAGTTCAACTGACAACAAACCCCAGTAGTCTAAATGGATTTGCTGTGCCTGGGAAAAGAGAGTAGTGTATCCTGGACATTTGAACACGCTGGTGCTCCATGAAATGTTATATTCAAATTTACAACCTCATCGCATATCTCTATACTATTTTAAGCATTAGGAGATCAGGTACAGGCATTTTGACTTCTTACCTGGAATCCACTAACATGTTTCAGCAGCCACAAGCCAGAATAATGTGCAAATAAACGCCACTTTACTTCATTTAAAACAATAAATAGTCTGAAACAAAAACCATTATAGACTACTATACACCTACCATGATAGAAAAGTTTAATAAACGATGCGTAAAAATATAAACAAGCAATTAGATGACTGTTCTCAATGCTCATAATCATAGACGATCTCGACGTATGCGGTACGTCACCGTTGTGGGCGTGGCTGTCGGCGTGAGCAGCTCGGATCGTCTGCTGACAACAACATGCGTCGTAGGCGGACCGACAGGAGACTTGCCAGCCGAGCGGAGACGGTTAACCAGCTCTGAGGACAGGGTCAACTTAGTAACTACAGTTTTTTTGAACACGAGTTTTAAGTTTTTTTGCGTCATTCCTAGAAAAATAAATAATAATAATAATATCCAGCGACGTCACGCTGTGTCTGTATCTCGCAGAGTGAGGGTGTCCGGTTTCTGAGTCTGAGGGATTGCGATGCCCTCTGACTTTATCTCCCTTTTTAGCGGGGACCTCGACCTGAATTCTCCCAGATCATTGTACTCAAGAGGTAATATAAGTTTCATTTCTTTTTTTTTTTTTACTGCTTTGTCTTTGCTCATGTCTAAGTATCTACTTTGTTGTTGTACTTTGTGAATGTGTGTGTATGTGAAACTTATCCACCTACCTGTGTTGGCTTTAGCTCATGTTCATGTGTTGGCGTTCAGGCCCCCCTTCTAGTGTCATTTATCTGTAACCTGCGTCCTGTCACAAGCTTGCTGATAGTAGTGTAAAGTTACGTCTTGAGTCTCAGTACAAACATTACCCACGGTGTCCTTGATCTGTTTTTACTTTTGGTTTGTTTCCTGGAGCAAGGTGAAGTTGTGTTTTATTTCTGTTTTTCAAACTGAAGCCCTCAGCAGCTGCATGCGCACCGGTCGGACCAGTTTGCTGTCCCCCTGCCAGCTAAAAAGTACTGCTGCCTATTTTTTTTTTTTTTTTTTTTGTGTGTGAGCTGTTTGAATAGGCCGACAGCACCCCACCACCTTCACCCCCCAATCCCCACCCCGCCCCCCTGAGGCGCCACACATGCATTACACCGCCCCCGAGAGAGAGAGAGAGAGAGAGAGAGAGGGAGAGAGGGAGAGAGGGTGCTAGTGGGCATAAACATAAACTTTGTGCTCATCAGTGCGGGAGCCTCGAGCAGCCCTCAGGTAGAATAACTGAACTGAACTAGACCCAAGAGAGCAGGTGTAAGTCTGAAGAAGAAAAAAAAGATCATCAGGGATTACGTGCATTGTTGCATGCTTATTCACAGAGGAGCTTCATGATGTGAGAGAGTTTATGCACTAAATAGTTTTACACATGTAAAAGGAAATATGCTCATCTGCGTTGCAGCAGTAGGAAGAGTGAGGCATTAATAATTATATTTAAATACAGAAGTGCTTTTAGCCAACAATGTCTATTTTGGTAGTCAGTACATACATTATGACTACATTCAAAACAAGTAATTTGAGTTTCGAAAGTAGTTTCAGTGTTTGAGATTGAAATATAAACCATAAAATGACAAGTATTTTTTAAATGATTCCCTAATAAGGTTACTGGAGAGCAAGTTATTGTTATTAAACAAGCCATATTAAGATGAGGAAACTGACTACACTCTCCTTCTACAGTACTGCAAACATATCTTTGGCATTAACATACTGCAACTTCTTGTTATTCATTGTATATGAGCTAATACAACTACTGTGCTACCAAGAATTAACACATAACTTCTCAGATACACAACTTCTTTTTGAGAGTCTAATTATATTTGCATAAAAAAACAACAGCAAACCAAAATATATTTACTGTTTTACTATTAGTTTTATCTAGACTTTTAATGTCTTGACGATGTCCCGTTTTTTTGTAACCTTTCACAGTTGGCATCTTCTTAACAGGAAGAGGATGTTATACACTGCAATTTACTTTAAAGAGGGTACTTTCATGAAGAAAACTAGGGGGATTAACAAAATGAGTGTTAATTATGCTACAAAAAACCCAAAACACACATTTTTATAATCCACCTTTGACTTCAATTTTGCAATATTTTTCCTCCCATTTTTGAAAATGTATAATATAGAGCACCTTTTGACAACAAAAGACCTGGAAAAAAAGGAAAGATAAAGCATTTATTTTTCTAAGATCTGCATTAATTCATTATATTATTGATTCATTCATTCAGTTGCACTTTTGACTCATCAGGAATGTTAGATGTAGGCTTTCATCATTTCTAGTGCACCAAATAAATCAGCTTAAATTCCATCGAGATCTAGACTGATTGCAACTTGTTCTTTAGCCTACCTTGTTTGCTTACTAATCACCCTTTTGTGTATTTGAGTCAGCGTAGGCGACTCATCTTTGTGTGAGAGCTGAAGTAAGTTTTGCATCTCGCCGACAAGGCCAGCTCTCGCAATGGTTGTCTGCAGGATCACTGTTTTAGCTGAAAAAAAAAATCTCATCCATCATTTAATTCTTCAAAATCCGCAGTGTTGACAAGTCATATCCCACACCTGAATAAAAAGGAATATTCTGTTTTGTTATGGACATAATGTAAAGAGGATTGTAACAGCTTTGTTGAATTCTGTTATTTCTGCATTTTAATTGGGCAATTTTGTCGGTCAAAATGTTTTTCAGAAAGCCTCATTGAGCAGCTAAACCACAACGAGGAATACATATTTTTAGCATGCAAGCAGCCTAGGGAATACCAAGGAAAAACAGCACACAGTAACAATGGCACACAGGACTGGAATGCTAGTCATACTAAATGACCGCAGGTTAACGGACATTGTAAAATGTCTTCCCTCCAGTTTCACATAAAACATGAAGAATGTTAAGGTTTTCCTGTAAATGCTATCAAAACCCAGTTAACAATTTTAAGACTGCAGATCCCAACATAGATGTATTTTTTTTTTCATATTGACACCCACCAAAGCCTGGTAATCATTAACTCTCTGGCTGCTCTGTGTGTAAACCCGGGCTTAAATAGCACTCTATTAATATTGACTCTGCTGTGTTAAGCAAACTTAGCGGCATGCGCTTAAAAAATACTTGATTGCCTTGAAAGCTTGTTGATATCTGATGATGAAAGAAAAAATACCTTAGAGAGGAGAACATCCGAAAAATAAGGAAAAGTTGAATTAGAGTTCAGAAACGCGCCAATTAGAGAAGTGCCTATTCTATCATACACATCAATAAGGGGACTCTTGGTACCATTAGCTTGTGACTCAGTAGTCTTTTGAAGTTGACACCGTAAACATCACCAGGTAGTTTAATGTGTGTGGTTGTACAGAACACTTATAGACGCATACATTGATTGCTGCGGCTAAAACAAAGTCACTAGTGTGTAGTAAATGCCAGAGGAGGTGATATTTTGACCCGGGCCTGATTTTTCTTTTTACTGGGGTTTGGTCAGTGTTAATGATTAATCAAAGAGATTTTAAAGAAGGTAAAGAGGTGTGAGTAATTTGTATCATTGCATTTGTTTTTGCCAAGATGCACACACACAATGAACCCAACAACACTTAGTCCTAACACTGAATATAGGCTCGATTTACACCGTGTAATTTTTCAGGTGATACTTTTGATTCATAGCAAACTGTAACTATTATAGTAAATGTCATCTCTAGTTAGCTTCAACAACATACTGCTAGGTTTAATAAAATAATAGAAAGACTTAGAGTAATATTACAACTTACAATGGACTAGTGGCTTCAGTCGCCACAGTAGAGTGGGATTTAAAAATATGCCCGTATAACTCCATCAAAATTGCATAACAGTCTTTCACTGCTTTTAGGAATGTAATGTGGTCAAAGGTTTTTTGAAGGAGATCCTTGTCATGATTTTCCAGATAAAAAAACAGAAATTACTAGTTTTCCTAACATGCATTCTTGGTATTTACCTAAGTTATTTTTTTACTTAGAGAGGTGATTGTGCAACAATAGACTTGTGTCCCTTACGAGCCCAGAGAATACAAGCCACAAGGTAGAAAACTGAGCACAGACCAAGTATGAATAAGTATATAAAAATGAATACTATAAAAACTATTTAAGAATGTTTTTCAAAAAACAATAAAGTTGGGTTCTGCTGAAATGTTTAGCATTATCGAAAAAAACACTAATTATATGGACTCCTAGAAATATTATCTTTACACCATAAATAATTATACAATTTATTTGTTATGGTATTATATGCACTTTATTATGCACTGAAATAGATTCTATTATCGGCAGTGAAGTTATCAGCAAGCCCATAAAACTTGTGAAAAAAAAGTGCGTTGCCAAACTTTTCCACTCCTTTGGACATGTTCTTTTCATGGGAAGTGTAGTGAACCTTTGTCCTACCTTGGCCTATTTTAGGTTAGCAGGTCAATTGTGTTCACGAAATTTAAGCATGTCTTGACTGACCTTGAGGCAGCTGCAAACACATACAGTGTAAGCTGTTGCTTTGTTTTTTTGTTTTTTTTTTTTATTTGGGTTGCACTAAGTAAAACTACAGTGGTGCAAAAGGCAGGACGTGGCACTGTGTGGGTCGAAGCAGTTTAGTATTTAATGTTGCCTCTGTTAGGGATGACTGATTGATCTGCTGTTAATTGTTACTGGTCTATTTTTAGTGAAAACGTGATCGAGAATTGGCAGTTATTGCTCTCTTGGCTTGGTGGGTCATGTCCTTGAATGCAAAAACTATTAATGTGTTGTGATACATGTTGCTTTAAGTGGTGCTCCTACATTTTTCAGTAAGGAGACTTGGTTTTATGGGTGGAAAAAGTACAATCTCGGGCCTAAAAATCTGTAGTCCAGCATGGGATTTTTGTTAAATAATCTGTAGATAATATTGTTTTTTTTTTAACGACCTAAGTAGGAAAGAAAAGATGCATTTTCAGATTTGACAAATCTGAAAATTAGCGTTTCCAGTCTAAAGCAGGAGTGCAGGAGGCCATGATGACTACAATTTTTGCCTCCAATCATTTAGTAGAGGTTTTCTCACACTTCTCTGTGAAAAACCCAAAGCACCTGTGAGATCTAACATCCACCCCTTGTGTTTCTCTCTAGAACAAGATGATTCTGACCTAAGACATTAAATATTAAATGTGGTGAATCTTGGCCGGCAGGAGTCTTTACATTGGCAGTCGAAAGGCAGCAGTTAAGATGTCAGGAGCCCATAACTAGGCGGTCCACATCATGCTATAAACTGCCAGGTTATTTCCTGAATGAAACGGAGAGAACTGTGGCACGTGAAATGTGACCTGTTAAACTGTCATTTTTATAATTATTCATGGGAAAATTAATGTGTTAATCATAAGCTTATGTGAGAGGCCCCATCTGCCTATTTGCCTATAGGAATCACTGACTATGAGCTGAATAATCTCATATCTGTAAAAAACAAAAAAGCATATTAAGTAGTTAGGTTATGTTTACAATAAAATTTAATATTTTTTTTTACACAGACTACTTGATGCACCACCTAACACAACTTTATTCTCATTGTGTCGTGCTTTAAATGAATACTGGAAATACCAGAGGCATTGCACAGGCTTCATGTAAACCAATATAGCAGCCTGACAATAAACCCTACCTTTGTGAGGCTTATCATATTCTGTTTGGTTGAGATTGTGCCAGAAAGGTGTTGATTCAGCTTATTAGTCTAATTGAAAGCTGAATACTTAGCTTGTGTATTGTTTGATTGTAATAAATGAAAATATGCTTCAGATTGAAACTAGTTGATCTTTAACACCTTTGCTCTTGACTCTCCCTCCTCTCGTCCTTCCCCTCTTTCTGCAACAGTTGTTTTGTATTAAGTCAACTACAAGTCTGCTTTGTCTTGTTGGTAATGTGAATTTTACTGTTGATGGCCAACAGTAAGTAGCTCTTGTATAATCCCATGATGTTGTCATCTTTCAGCAGCACCCTGATGTGATTCTTCTGTTGTAGTTACATTTGGCAGTGATGCATTTCATGGTTGGATGGGTCAACAAAACATCCGACTTTGACACGGGAGACCGTTGCTCACTTCCCATTCCCCACCACCAGTCAACTTTGTTTGTATGACCCTGGTCATTCCCTGAACATAATCAGGTTTATCCTTGTAATCAGAGTAGTGCACTATAGAGGTATAAACTGTTCAACAAGGAATTGCTGTTGCTGTTTTTAGTGTGGTGGCTAGATTTCCACATTATCTTGCAGCTTTTGTGTTGCTCTGTAATCTTGCAATCTCACCTCTCAGATCTTTGAACCAGTCCACTACATGGATTGGGCTGATCCCTTTGGCATCATGCCATAAAAAAGTGATTTCTTGGCTAAAAAAGTCATCTTTATAGACAAGTTAGACTCTGTCTTTTCCATAGCAATCACCATAGCTATTTGTCTATCTGATTGACCCTGGTATCAAGGTTGTTCTGTATTGATTAGAAGTACCAATTACAACGGTACTCTGAATTCTGAACTACACTGTGCTTTGAAGAAAGGAACGGAATTGTCAACTGGGTGGAGTGGGCGGATTAAAAAGGTCTGACCTCAGGCAAGGCGTATGCGTTGGTCCCTAGTGATTGGTTTGGGAAAATCAAAACCTCCAGTCTTAAATCTGTTAGAGTGGAGGAAGATGGAAACGGAGTGTAAAGTGTTGACATATTTGCCTGATGTCTGGCAAACAGTTGTCCTGGTTAAGGGTTTCTACATAGCAGATCCGGTGTCTGCTCACTTTTTTGACCTCATTTTCATCCCATTATCCCACTATGACCAGTATAAACTGGCCTCAGATTTTTTTTCCCCCTCCAGCCATGGAGAGACACCATATAGCTGGAGTCACTTCATGGTTTCAAAGACCTGAGCCGGATCTCTGAACATTGTAGGGTTTATGTATGAGACTGTTTCTGTTGTTGCTGTCTTTTAGACTGTACAACCTGCCACTTCACAAGGTCTCCTCAAAGAAGCTTTAATAGAGAAGTATTTCATGACCTTCAGAAATGCTGCAGTCTAACAATCCATCCTACAGCCTAATGTTTGTGGTATCTTAATATCCTGTGTTTTCATTTCTTTTTTCTGAGTCATCTGCTGCTTCCTTGGCAGACTGGCAGGGTTAAAAAATAAATAGAAGAACCGGACTGGCCGATTTTCCCCTGCATCCTGTCATTGTTGGTATTCTTTCTCACTGTCTTTATTGACGTGACACTGGTTTGGACAGTAAGAGAGATGCCTGTTAGGGCCAGAGCCAGGAGAAAGGATGCCAGATTATTGTCGCAGAGGGATTTTCCTCCGTTGGTAGCACAAGTAGTACCTGTACCGTTTCTTTGTTAACTTCTATGGCAAAGTATACACTGGGCAAGTTGCATCGATCAACACCATTCGTTACACATGTTGTTAATTTGGATATATCTGAGCTTGGCAACCCTAGTGTAAGTATAAAAAAGACCCCTGTGGTCCATGTCTCACAAGATCATAAGCAGCAGCAGCAGAATACAACACATAAAATGCCCCAGTGTTAACTAGGATGATCTCATTTCTCTAAAACTTAAAACCAAGGCCATTAGAATCAATCTAAATTGATAAAATTACATTATAATTTTACCCCAGACTTTTATGAGTACTGAACATAAAATGTACAAAAAGTGTAAGAAAGATTTATGGAGGCCTCTGACAACATGCAGCTACATGTCCTGATGAGATGGTTGACACTCTTTTTGAAAGTCAGCTATGAAACTAAAGAACTAATGTACAGTGAGAAAAGCTCGTGCAGACAAGCTGAATTCTGACACTGAAACTGAATAAGAAGGGACAACTGATTTTGGTGTTCAAACCTTTTTTTTTACTTCAGACTCTCATTTAAGTTGCATGCAGCCCTGTTTTGCTCTTTGTTGTTAGTTAAGTCTATTTTTTGTTTTTTTCCTTCCTCTGTGTTTACACTCAACCCCCTACTGTTCAGTGTAAATCACAGAATTGCCTTGAATTTTAAAATTGGATCTGAGTTTGTTTAAAAAGCAAGAATGTCGCAAGTATGCTGAGAATGTACGATTATAATGCCTGAAAACCATCATGCAAAATAGACCCACATATAAATGTTTGATGAGGGTTCAATTATTAAACACGAATTATGTTTGGCTCAAATCAAACTTACTAACTGCATGCTTATGAAACCCTTTAAGAATAAAAAAAACTTCCTTTATTAATCCTTTTGGGAAAATTCTTTTTTTTTTTTTATTACATTGTTATTTAACTCATAGGGTTTTACTGACTGCTCTGTGGACTGGAACTGGCTATCCTCCACCTCCCAAGCCAAGTCGAAACGGACTGAACTGCTGCCCAAAGTGTTGGGTAACAGATAAAATGTGTACCATTTACTGGAGGCCTGCTTAGCTCCTGACTGCACTTCTAACCTTGTGTAAAACTGCCGGTCCTGAGTTTAATTAAATGCAAAGGTCACATTTGCTTCCAGACCCCCCACACAGTCTTTTGCCTCGGGATAAGTCAAGGCAAGTGAAGGTGAACTGCTTTTCTCTTAAATACCTTTACATACTTTACATTGATGGTGCTAATACTTGTGGTTTGCTTTTACTTTCATGAACCTCACTGAAGTCAGGAACTGTAACTTGTTACTGCTTTAGCAAACAGTATTGTTTATTTAAATCTTAATTGTAAGTTCTAATTGTATTAGTCATTTTATTCATAGTAATGGCATTATATCCTGTCAGCATTTTTTGTCCTGGTCTGTCTCTCTGTTGCCACTCCTGCATGTGTCACAGTTTGGCAAAGAGGAAGTTTGTTTTTTGAAAATGAGACAAATGTGACGTCATTAGCTGAAATTACACTGTTCATCTCTCTCTGTCCCAGCAAGCTACAACCTGCTCAAACAGTAATCTGACTTTTTTTTCTCGCAATGCATCTCCTTCATTTTATTAACTTAATGTGTGTATTGACATAAATCCTGTGTTAGCATGTGGGACAGAGAGGTGAGCATGCCCTTTAATTAGGTATTGTTGTAACAATATTTTTATAGGAATAATATGGACATCCATAGAACTTTGATCCAAGTGGTCTGGATCATAGACGGCTTCATAACTTCACACCTGATAGGTCAGCTGTTCTTAGATGCAGGAAGAAAAATGCACATCGGGGGAATACTAAATCCAAATCTACATTTGTTGATCCCACAATAAGTTCCTCTATTTTTTCAGTGAAACAAACAAAGACCAGAACAGTTTTATTAAGCTTTGCGGAAGAGCTGTTTGCTGATTCTTGACTGCCTTTCTTCCAGTCTGCTGCGGTTTTGTCTGACTAATCAGTAGACATTCCAAATCCTTCATTAGACTTTAAACCAAATCTTCTTAAGTAATTAATATGTAAGGGCGTGGGCTCAGTCTAGCTCTGGAAGGCGAACTTCCTCGATGACACACAAACCTAAGGACACATAAATCAGTGAAATTTCATGTCTAAATGATCTATGATTGAGAATGACGACAGAAAGACTGTACAATATTTATAAGCTCACAGGAGGCAGGTTTTGTCCAGCCTGAGCAGACCTGCAGACTGTGCTGCTTTTTTTGTGAAAAGCTGTTTTGAAATGACTTCTCAGTTTGCCAGCTTTTGTTGCGAGGTTTCTGGGCCTTCAGTCTTATGCCTTACTGTTCTACTGTATTTTCCCAAGTGCCTCAAGAATCAAATAGACCTCTCCAGAGTATGCTAAATGTTGACTGTGTGCCAGCTTTTTATCTGTTTATTCCCACTTTCTTATCAATTGAGTCAACAGCTTTCATTAGAAATCAGTCCACAAGGGTTTTTAAAAGTGGACCTCTGTGCCACAAGCTATTTTTAAATCTTGTTCACCGTGATTGTAGATACACTGTGCAAACGACGATGTACTACAACCTTTGCTTGAAGATTTTAAATACATTTTATGAGTTTTTGCCTCTTCCCAATTACCTGTTTATGTGTGAAAGACTAAGCCAACTGGGTACTATCTGTAGCTAAAGAGATGAAAAAAACATTTAAAAAACATTAAAATGCATTAATTTGGCCATAGTTCACTTTCCAGGTTCACATTAAATGCAGTTAGCATGGCAGCTGCTGATGTCAGACTGTGTAGTGTAGACATGCGTGGTTGCCAAAGCCTCTTCCTGTTGCCTCAGGACGGTTTTCCTGTAAGCTGGACAGAAATGCCTGTATTGGCAAACCAAACCTTTTGTTGAACAGTTGTACTGCAGGTTAATAACATTTTGTGTGTGTGTGTGTGTGTGTGTGTGTGTGTCTGTCTGTCTGTTTGTGTCTGTGTGTTTGTGTCTGTGTGAATGTGGGTGTCATCACCACTGTTTCATAAGAAAAATAGTCAGTCCCTTGAGGCCTGATTTCATCCGAAATGATGTGTAGAGGTTTACTGTATTCCAGTATTTGTGTGTATGTGTGCTATTTTTTGGCAAGTGTGTGTGTGTGGGCTTTCCTGTGTGTGTTGTCCTCTGTAAATTGTTTGAATTCCATTGCTTTCTCGAGTCATGCTTTCATGTTAAGCTCTATGTCTGTTTGATCTTTTCAAGTTCGCTGGTAAACACAGAGTCAAAGGTAGAAGTGCTGTAGAGCATTATTATATAGAGCCAAAATGTAACTGTACTTTTCCAGTCATACTGGCTCCCAAACGAAGCACTATGACACGTACTGCGTTGCACTGCTGTAGCTGTAAGCTGGCTAGTTTGGCCCTTACAAGAGCCCTAGTGGGCTGTTTTGTAAAGTCAGGATAGTGGTGGCTGTTTGTTGAGAGCAAGTCATGTAAGCCGATGCCTGGAGGTCGTTCCCGATCACTTTAGGATTAACTGGACTGGAAGAGCTACCTATCACCAGCTCTGAGCCTGGTGTGACACAAATGACTTAGCCTGATCTAAAGCCTGGCTGACCCTCACTTTGTCAAATGACTCTGTCAAAAGAATAAAACCTGAGCAGTATTGGCCATAATCGACAGCTGTGATCACTCTTATCTCTAGGCTTTAGAGGTTTTTCTCCCCCTCCACCTCCTTACTGGCTCTCCAACCCTGCTGGATGTAGCTGTTAAAACATGTGGCTAATTGTTCCCTACAGAAGTAACGACTAATACTCATGAGACATAAACATCACAGAGACAAAATAAGTGTAATTTTACATGACATGTCCTCTCTAGTCAAGTGCAGTAATGCGTCTCTGTTTATCTAATATAATGATGGTGTCATGATTCTTCCTGAATGCAATAACTGTATAAATGCAATGGTAACACCTAAAGTTCCAGTCTCTATTGTGCAGTAGACTGTCAAGCAACCACTGTAATAACTTTTCTTTCAACATATTTAAGTCGCGTCTGGTGTAATCATTTGGGATTTGTTGGTGACAGACTCTGCAATCAAAATGAAAGTTGTGTGACCTGTATTCTACTTGCAACTGGTATTATGTTATCAGTATTGTGTGTGTTTGTTATGCAAATATGTGGACCAAACACTAAAGCTGTAAAAAAATGCACTATGCAGTATAAAGAGCACTATTTATTACTTTAACTTTGACTTTCTGCCATTAACCTCCATTATCTGAACTGACCTACAGTGGAGTGATATAAACCATCAGCTCACCTAAGATCACCCGATTTGAGTATGACTCATAACTGGTGACTGCGATGGTGATGAAATCTTGCAACAGATGTTGATGACTTTAACGGCCATCACTTCATGACAAAGGGTCACAACTCATGTAAAAATAATGCAACACTAATGAATAATGAATCCATTCATATATGAAGTATCAAGAGGCCATTTGGCTCGATATTAACAAATGATCCAGCTATGTTTGGTGAGCAATGGTTAACATCTTCTGAATTTATGAATCTTAAAGATAACCTCTCTAGTTTTGTAAGGCATGAAACAAGAACCACATATTCCAAATGTTTATTCTTGAATCTGTCTTCAGTGATTGAAACACAACATAATTCAAATTTGGGGAATTTAGTTGGTTCTTTAGCAAAATTTGGGAGCATTGTGTTGCTTTACAGGCAGGCTACGCATTAATTAACATGTGATCACATGACTTGTAATGGCATTTGAAATTTGAAAAAATGCTTTTCTCTTTATCTGATCTTACAAAATTATTCTAAAAGTTTCATTTTTTTCTGCATCCTGTCCTTGCTATCTTTCATTGAACAAATCCTTTGTAACCACATGTCAGCCTCCTGTATGTTTTTATGACATCACACATGCTAACCTCCCTCATCATGTTGTCACACCAGAGTATACAGTGAGTGTGCATGTTTGACAAGTTTGTCCAGCTTGTCAAAGTGCACTTCGTTGCCAGTTTATTTGGTACACCCAGCTAAAACTATTGCAGTGTAATACAAAAATGTCATGTAAAAATTTATTTGTGTGGTACACATTATATATACAGTACATATGTATGTTTTGTAATTTATTACAGACCTTGAAGGATGTTGTCAAAGCTGAAATGGCCTTTATTAGGAAAAGGTTCTCCACTCCTGATCTAATGGGATGGCACAGATGAAATGATTGTTGATGGTTTTAGGAAATATGCACATGCAAGAACTTTTTGAGAATTACTTCAGTTGTTCTATATGTGAAGAAGACATCTAAAAAGACTTCATCTTCTCTCACAATACAATCATACATAGTGCAAAGTTGTGTAAATGGTTCTCTGCATGTTGCCTGAAGCCAGTGCCATGAACATGGGCACTAACAGGAAATTACACCGTAAATGCGTGTTTTTAAAATAAGCAACAATAAAAGTCAGATGAGCTGAGGTTTGTCTTTTAATGCAGCATTTAAGCCCCCAAAAGTATTACCCTAATGTTGCATTACTTAAAAATGTTGTTGCTACATTCATATCTTGATCTAATAATAACTGAAAGTTTAGAAAACCGTTATAAAGCAGCCAATATTATTTCTTACACGTCAAGACCAAAACTTAAACATTATTGTCAAGGATCTCTTCAGTTAGCCATCCAACCCTTGACTTAATCTGTCTTGCTCTGGGAACCTCTGTGTTATAGCTACATTTATGACTCTGTGACGTAAATGCAAGTACATTTTTAGGCATCATTATTATTTCTAAAGTGTTGTGTAATAAATCAGTTAAAATCAGTAATAATTTTGTCATTAAATTATATCAGAGTTGTGAGATACCATACATTTATTCTTGCATTAGATTCAGAATTGTCATGTCCATGGCCATGCATTAATTAAGCATTAAAGGTCTACTTATATTATAAAGGACATTTTTTGGAGTATAAGTGTTATCCCTTAGTAGTAGGTGGTGACAAAATGATAATATGTTGTAACTTTTTACAGAGATGATTCAGATTGTTCCCAGAATTTTGTAATGTTGTTCATGTAATATCCTGCACTGCTAATGATCAGTTCTTCATTTGAGTTTTGTATAATGCAGTTTTATCTTCTGATTTTCTCCACAATATCTCACGAGAGAGTTGAAAGCTCAAAAGACTTGTCCCCTGATCTGTGTTGCTATGGCGTCCCTGGCAGCCTTCATGTAGGCTTGGCTGTAAACATTTCAGGGTTGTTGTACATGGTTTGCTGCAGGGGCCAGCCCCTCCACTGTTTTTTCTTCTTCTTTGCTGCTTGAAAAAGTGTTCAAATGTACCGTCAAGGTGAACTTAATCTAATCTCTGTCACCTTTTATTTCCAGTAGCATTCTGCCAAGTTCAATAATATAATAATCACCCCATTGATCTCTCTAGACTGAAATTTTCTACTTAAGTGGGTCATTTTGTTGCTTCATTTTTGTCAGACAGGATTCCACATGACAATAACAGTAACCTGTTGAGCAAGTTGGAGTACAGCAAAGGGTCTGGGAGCACAGTAAACAAGACAGAGAGAGGGAGAGAGTTAGGTGAAGTGGAGGAGGGGGACAGAAGCGGAGTTAAATCAGTCACTCAGCCAAAAAACCCAGTGCCACGCCCCAGGTGCCAGGGCTAGTAAGAGCAAGCAGCAGGAATGTGAGGGAAATGAATGGGAGTGTAAGTCCTGCCATTCACATGGTGAGTGCTTTCTTTTTTCACCTTTAGGCTGCACTACATACCATATAAACATATTACAAGGTACAGCGAGGGTATGACGAGCAAAAATGTCTGACTGTTTGCTCCAGAAATATGTAACTTTATGCAGGAAGTCTGATGTGAAACTTGGATTTAAAGTGCTAATGATTTGTCAGCTATCCTCTTGTTTACATAATATGTGTGTAGAAGCAAGTTAGTGAGCGCAGCCGCATTTCAGTCCAGTTAATATTTATCAGAATAGCACAAGTAGACCTCATCAGACCTCACCTTATGAGCGTGGTGTCTGTCAGTGTGAACATTTTTTGGTCAGGCGTTGTTATTATGATGATCACAGGCGGACAGAAAATGAAAGGTTTTCCTCAGTGGTCTGCACAGCACGACTGCAGTCTTACGTTAAAATCAAAACATCACGTGGTATGTGAGTCAGTTTATTTCTAAGCTAACGAGGCTGATCTTTTCTGTTTTCTTTAATCTTCTCATGTGTGAAAGGACCAGTGTTATGTCGCATGTCAATAAAGAATTGCACTGTCTGCTTACAAGGAAACAAATATGAGGCAAAACACAAACTTTTTTAAGTCTTTGAAAACGTCAGGGGAGTGTGGAAACACTTTGAACAGGCCAGCTAGTGATTCGAGTCTGCTGCTCTGAGAGAAGAGTACATATTTTCTGTCTGTGCGGTTGGCAATCTGTTTACTGGAAGGGTTGCTCACTCAGAGCACATGTTGCTGCATGTGCAGTCAGTCCACGAGCCCCAAGAACACTGTGGAGTTAAAGTGTAAATGCAGGGGCAGAGAGAGTGTTTCTGTCGGAGTGGTGGGGGGCGTTTGTGTGCATGTGCATGCATGTGTGTATGTTTGGAGAACTTAGCAAATAACCAGTAAAACCACACTAGAATACTGTGTGTTTGTGTGGTTCAGTGTGAGTTATATGAGTTTGCTGAGTCCAGATTTAAGCTCCCTTTCTGGGAACCAACATTCCCTGCTCTTTTAAAGCAAGCTGTAAGAGACTGGAGGGCTTTGGGAATGAAGAGGCATGGGCTGGTTTCAGTGTGTCCCAGGTTTGTCTATTGTACACAGCGAGTGGTAACAATGGGAGGGTTAAGTATCTGATATACACACCGAACCCTGGGACTCAGCTGCAAGTAATTAAAGCTGGCAGTTGGCAGAGAAGAGAGTCAGGCGACTGTAATGGCCGCTCTAAGTTCATACCATAATATTTGGATGATGAATCAGGCTGCTAGTAAAAGTGTTGTCATGCTGTTGACCCAAGGCTTTCTCTCCTCCCTGTGTCCCGTTGGCCCTGAGGGAGGCACAGAGAGCAGAGAAAAAGCCTTTGTGTGACCCTGTGCAACTGTTTGTAATGAGATCTGCTGTTTATTTGGTATGCTACAGCTTTTTGCTTTTATATCCATGGTCTGCTCATTTTGTTCTTTTTTTTCCATTTGGTTTGGCAATTCCTCAAGATGTATTTAGAGCCCTGAGTTAGCATTTTAGCTTCGAGGTAATGAGCAATCCATGAGAAGATGGAGCTTAATAAGCTTTCCGCCTGCTTGCTGATTATTTTTTTTACATATCAGTTTATGGCTTTGGTTTTAAAAGGTTAAAATGTCGAATTAAGTTCATCACAAAGATGGTTCTTGGGTGCCCTGATAACTGACCTGGTAGAGTTTGTTCCCCCATATATGAGGGCTAAGTCCCTACTATGGCTGCGAGGGTTCAATTCTAACCCTTTCATCCCCTCTCTCAGTCTTTTTCCTCACTCTGTCTCTGCCTGCACCATCAAATAAAGCTCAAAAAGGAGAAAAAAAGTTATCTAGCAGTGATGGATATTTCAAACGAACATAAAATAATTTTCATGAGTGTCACTTCCCACTAAAATGCACCGCCATGTCATTTCTATTCCTCTTCGCTTTCAAAGTCTTTCAACAGACTATTTTGCATGAAAAATTTTATTCTTTAAATTTATACCACTATCTTGTAGAGGAGAGACAGCAGTGTGGCAAGATTTCTGCATGCATGCAGCTGGCAGCAGTGCAATTTGTTAGAGACATGGTTGGAATCTGAATTGATACTGAAATCATGATGCAATGATCACATAACATTAGCTCTCTGTCAGAGTAATTTCCTTCTCCTTTGTCAGAGTTGCAGCCAACCAGGTTGAAGGTATGTTCCTCTATTGCGCAATAGTTATAATGTAAAGATCTCTACATGGCAATGTGTAACTCCATGGTTACAACTTAAAGATAAATTCAAAAGGAATTAGAGACCTTCCCAGAACATAATGACTTAAAATTACTAGAAAATGTGTCATTTTTATGTCTCATGTTTACAGCAAGGGGGTCATTGACCTGACAGATGATTCTCTTTTAACCAACATAACCTGTCGAGTTAATGTGTCACCATATCATTTCTTTTATGCCTTCCTCTCTGAACAGAAGCAGCGTATGACCTTCTTCCCAGAGAGCTACAGTTGCTTTCCTCCACTCAGCTGAATCCAAAAGTCATGAGTCAAAAGAGCGGTGGAGAGGCAGGGCCTCCACCTTCAGCTGCCATAGCATCAGGTAGGATTCTGCTCCTCCTATCTTAATTTCTCTTCATCATTCTTCATGCATCACCCAAAAAAAAAAAAAAAAAACTCATGCCAGTAGTCTGAACCCATGGGCAAACAAACACCTGCATTGAGCAGGAAAGCATGTCAGACAATCAACCTGCTGCTCTGTGATCCTCACAGCTTCGTCCAAACAAGCAAACACATTAAAAAACCACCAAAATAACTGTTTAGCAAGGAACATTATGTGATTGGAGTTAAATCAGCTTAACATCTGTCTGTAACCGCGAACAGACAGTGAAACACTAGGTTAAAGGGATTGTTGAGATCAACTGTTTGTTTTTGGTCTTTTGCATAAACAAAATATGTTGAAATGTAGGCCATGATACAGAGCCCTGCGCCTTTTTTGTGTGATACAGGCTAAAAAAAAGGGTTTTTAAACCATATACTTGCACAGAAATAATAACAAAGCATATTATTTCAGTGTTGCAAACTCAACAGAATGTACTTGATTATCGTTTTTTTCACTTTATTAGTGAATTAGAATGCTTTAAATGGCTTCAATCATCCTTTTAACCATTTTGAACTTTAATAGCGCAGCTGTTGTTTACTGAGAAGAATCATATTGACAGATAAACTGTTGATGGTTGATTACTGCACAATTTAAGCTTATTTCTGTTGGAAACTAACAATATTTACCTTTGGAAGCATTTTGGTTTGTGCACTTAAGATAAACCAGAGATTCTCTGTTGTATATGTAATTTTTAGACAGTGTTTCATTTAAACAGATCTTTAACTGGTTATAGGGAACTGTTCTGTGTTTCACAGAACTGAGCAGTTGGATTGTCTGGTTTTATGCTGACATTAAACATTGCAAAAGCATAAAACAGGATGAGTTTACAGTACATACACAACAGCACACATACAGGTTTGAAGATTATTCAGAGAGTCATCTTTAGTTCTTGGAAGTCTCCTCATATTCTTCTGTAACATTTCTTCCCTTTTTTCTTTGACCCCTCTTATTTTTTTTAAGGTGTCTTCTCTTCATACATAGTGGTGTTCAGATGAAAAACTGTCCTTTAAGAAGTGACTGCTCAGCCACCTTCCCAAATGGCAAATAATAATGAACTGGTAGAAAAGTTTTGTTAACAACCTTTTCTTTATTTGCAGCACTGTTTTGCTGTTTTATGGCACTTTATGTATTGAGTAGGGTATTAAAGAGGTTAAATGCTCATAATCTACATCTGGGATGGCATCGGACATCAGACAGTATTTGCTCATAGACTTGGAGTGCTGTTGTATGATTTTGGTGTGTAATCCTTTATGTCTTTGTGTTTTGACATTTTTCCAAATTGAAACTACTTCCATACGTTTTATGTACCTCATTTTCTCTAAGAGTATGTGTATTGCAAACTAATGAGTCACCAAATGGTCCACAATGTCAAAAGCAGTCTAACTCTTTTTTTTTTTTTTATTAATCTGCAACTTAACCAGACTTTTCACCCCTCTTCATCTAGTTCATTGTAACTATTTGAATGCTTTTGGAATTACAGTGTATGTCAGCATGCTGGAGCAACATCTCTGAAAAACAAAATACCCTGTGTTTTTATTATTATTTAAAATCTGAATAAATTTTTACTGTTTAGCTCTTATTGCTCATTCGCTGTCTCATTCTTATATTCCAGGAAGTTCCCTCTGAAGCAGGGAGTGTCTGCATATAAAATGGTCTGCAGTTCTCTGCTTCATAGGTCAGAAGCTTGTTTATTTTGTCTCTGTGGCTACGTTCAGTCCCAACAAAATGAACTAAAAAAAAAACAAAACAAAGAAAAAACCCTAAAAGCTCCAATAATTGGCATGCATCATATTTTACATATTTATTGTTTTGAACTTCCCTCTCCATTTTTCATTTAGGCTTTTAGTCAGTTCAGCATGAACGAAATGGTAGCAACAAATTTATTCTCTTTTTTTTGTTAATTAGTTTTTTTTTATTATTTAAGTTTTTAGTAGCAAATTAATTCACTCCGCATATTTACCATTTTCAAACAAGAGGGACTGCTCGCCTTTCAGCTTCTCTTTGGTTCCTTGGTTTTAAGTCACACCAATACTGCGTTTCAAATACTGTACATCCACAAACACCTAGATATTATCAGCACCACAGGCACACACACACACCTAAAATTTAGTAAAGGGGGAAATGTAATTGGATAAAAAAAAAAAATTAATTAAAAAAAAAATTATGAACAAATTTTTCTGCTTAAGTGGGACTGCTAGCCAACACTGGTTGGGATGCCTTTATTCACTGTGAAATTATTTGCACTGTAGATGCCATGTCCTCCACTATGACCATGGAAGGCCCCCGCAGTGCTTTTTCCACCTCTTCCAGCTCTGCCATGCATTCTAGTACTTCAGCCAGTGACCAGAATCCAGTTCACAGCGGCAATGTTGACAAAGAGGACACCAGAAGTAGCAGAACAGGACCAGAGGCTGTCGGAGCAGAAGGTGGGAACGGTAACAGCAGGGTTGGCAGTGAGCTTGGAGGAGGAAGAGGCGCGACATCCCAAGAGGCCCAGCCACATCACCAGGTGACCCCATCTAAACGCCGCACCGTACTGAACATCTCTCCACCTCCACAAGACCTGCTTGATGACAGCCGCATGTCCTGCCAGGATGAAACACCCCTGGACTCAGAGCAGAGTAACAGCATCTGGATGGACGACTCTCTCTCCAACTTCAGTATCATGAGCACAGTCTCGTACAATGACAACACGGAGGTGCCACGAAAGTCCCGCAAACGAACCCCTCGCCAGAGGCCTGGTCCCAAGTCTGTGCCTGCAGAGGAAGCCAGCATGGACGTGTTTGATGCAGACAGTGCCAAAGGTCCACACTTCGTCTTGTCACAGCTGGGCCCGGACAACAAGACTGGACCGAAAGGAAGGTTTGTGTAACGCCTTGATGTAGTTAGCTTAGAATACTTTAACTGAGATCAACCTGTTTGACTGTAATGGTCCTTTACCTCTCCAGAAGTTGTTAAAGCAGGCTGGCTATGAACAGATGGATAAAGAATTGAAGAAAAAACAACTTCAGCTCCCAGTAAAATATTAGTCCACCAGAGGCTGCCAGGTCAAAGTCCCTCAAACTATACTGGAAGAATTAACAGCATCCCTCAATCAAATTGGCATGGCATTTTGATAATGGTTATAGTTTCAGTCATTTTTTAAGCAAAAATTTCAAGCGAAACACTCTCTGGTCCCACCCTCCAAAAGGTGAGGATTGGTGTTTTTCATCATTTATTAAGTGATACAAAGAATGTAAATGTCTTAAGGTTTGAGACTGTAAACAAGCAAATTGAAGGCATCACAGTGAGGTCTAAGGAATTGTTAATGGTGTTTTTTTCCTTTTTTTTTTAATAGACTTAATAAATAATCCATGAAGAATTAGAGCAAATAATCAGCAGATTAGTTGATGATAAAAATGTTCATTAGTTACAGTGTGAAAATAGTCATTACTTCTATTTGTGTTCAATTACAAACAGATCTGGTGATTACAAAAGATACAGCCTGTGATTCTGATCATTTTCATTTTTTATTTGGCACCCGAGTTTTTCCAATAATTTGTCACCCAACTGGCACCAAAGCAAATAGTTACTTCAATTACTGTAATTGAAAGTTGTTTACTGAGTAGTTAATTAACTTTTATTTATTTTATATTCCCTCTGTGGTAGTTGCACAGTTAGATCATCTGCCATTAATCTGTGTAACCATTGTCTTAAAGACCCCTCTGGATAATCTCACACAGCACTTATCCCGGCTGTCAGAATAGATATTATTAGGGGATGACATGTATTCACAACAGATGGAAATCTTCAACAAACTACTCTGGCTCTAAATTTCCCACCACACTTTGACTGAAGAAGAGCGGTCAGATCAGAGGGGAGGGAGGGGCAGGATACTGAAGTACAAACAATGGTCAGCCACAGTGAATCACAGAGCCTCGCTCAAAGACCTAGGATAAGCAGAGCAGATTAAATAAACAGATAACTCTGAACGTTTTAAGAGCTGGGGAATAGAATATGCTTGGTTGATGGAGGGCCTGTTAACTCTGCATTGCTCAGTGCATCATGGGGTGTGTGTGTGTGTGTGTGTGTGGGGGGGG
>JAPZDY010000001.1:13856585-13866921 GCA_029783645.1 Ctenochaetus hawaiiensis
TGCTATTACTTTGTTTTATTTATGTATATTTATTTAAGTATTTTAAACAAAGACATCTCAATGCTCTGTTAAACATTATTTTGAAAAAATAGCTGCATAGCATCTATGTGAAAATAAGTTTATGCCAGTTTGATTTGTGTTTTTCTTATAAATTCTTTCTATTTTTTTCGGTGAAAATCAGTGAAAAATGAGCCTTGTTGAAACTGTATCTGCTCTGTTTCCAGCTCAGCCTGCGGGGGTGCCTGAAATCCTGAAGAAGTCACTGCACAGTTGTTCAGTGAGAGGAGGAGAAGAAGTCTTTATCATCGGAAAAAACTTCCTCAAAGACACCAAAGTCATATTTCACGAGAATGTTTCAGGTAAGAACTGTGTCTCTTTTGAATCTGGTTGTCTGTAGATATATGGGACTTTTTTCAATAAACATGCAACATCTTTCATCTGTTCCAGATGAGAAATCCTGGAAGGCAGAAGCTGAAATTGACATGGAGCTGTTTCACCAGGTAAAAATGAGATTGTTGCTGTGTTATTTTTGCCCTGAATGATTAATGCCAACCACTAATGAGCTGAGTAGATAGAAGCAGCCATTTCAGATTTGTATGGGGCTTTAGATGTAATCATCTTAAATGGCTGCTGGTTCAAAGGTTTGAGTAGTCTCATTGTGCTCTGACCTAATTACACTCAGTCTCAAAGGCTATGCGGAGTGTGTCTCAACAGTCCAGTTTAAACCTTTGCCCTTGTAAACAAAATGGTCAGAATTAGGTGAATTAAGGAATATGCAGCTAAAACAAAATGTTCCTGTGTTTAACTCACTGGGTGACATTGAAGGTAGAGTTTTACTAAAGGTGCACTGTGCACAGGTATGTTCACATTCATTGTTTTCTGAAATCCATTCTCTTTATTCTTTTTCTGCCTTCCACCCTGTACACATTTTCATAATAACTGTCTACAGTCAGAGAAAAATAAAAAGTGCTGGAAGAGCACAAGATGCAAACAAAGTGATGACCTGCTTATCCAAATATTGCTTCTCACTGTCACCATTGTTTAAAAGCTTTACATTCACTTGTTGCATATTATCTTTTCCACCTACCCTTCAAAAGAGTCTCCTGTCTAATTTTTGTTTGCTTCTTTCTTACCCAAAAGAATCACTTGATAGTGAAGGTTCCTCCATACCAGAACCAAGCCATCACCTCCTCAGTGTGTGTGGGGATTTATGTAGTGACGAATGCTGGGAGATCTCATGATGTTCAACCTTTTACCTACACTCCAGATACAGGTTTGTTCTGCTAAATCTCACAAAGTGTCTCCTCTTCCTCTATCTATTTTTTATCTATTTTTTATTTTTTATCTATCTATTTTCTATTTTTTTTTCAATCAGCTGGTGGAAGGAATAGCTTGTTCAGTAGCAAGTAACCTTCTTGTTAGTGGGTCATCATTTACATGGCATTTCCTAGATTTTACTGGCTGGCACTGCAGCAGGCTCTCTAAGTTTGTCAGCCTGAGGGTAAAGTTGTGTTGTACTGAAACACCCCTGTGAGGTTAATGTCACTCATATTTTTTCCACCACAGAAACAGGATGTGCACCACACCAAAGGCTTTTTTTACTCAGCACCACCACCTACAGTTCAGCAGTATTTAAGCACATGCTAACATTAGCATTGTCACTCAAAACCACAATACACAAACATGTTTCTAAACACAGGAACCAAGGGTCAACCACATTCAGGGCTGCCTTTCATCAACACTTCCTCTAATGGCAAGGTCCCCTTTAAAACTTTTGAATGATGTGATCAGCAAAGTGACAAAAATAAAACAAAGAACACTGTCATTTGCATTGCTGTGCACCACATTTAGCAACTTTCCTAATGACATACTTATTATGCAGTATTTGACTCTGACTTTCCGGATGTGTTGACTCATAAAGATAAAAATCTTGGTGTTTGCTTTTGCAGCCAAGAATGATGTTCCTGTGAAGAAAGAGATGCCCTCTCCAGTGAAGACTTGTTCTTTTGATGAACAAATAAAAGGTTCTTTTTATTTTTTTGGACTAATACAAGAAAACAGAACCATGACTTAAGCCTCCCATTTAAAGCTTTAATTATTTTGTTATTTTATAACATTAAGTACATAGAGTCATGCGCAGTACTTTATTGCACTTAATAACTCACAATGGAATGCCTCTTCTTTCAATAGCTGAGCAAAAGCAAATAAAACATGTAATATAATAACATTTATTGGTTTTGTTCCTGCGGTTCTAGATGGAACTTTAATGCCTTCAATGTTGCCTTTAGTGAAGAGAGAAGATGTCACTCCCATGGAGGTCACCAGCAACCTCCAGTCTTCTGGTGTATTTAAGGTGATTTATTGAACTTCTACCTAGTTAAAGGCCTAAATTAACGTGTTAATATGGTGATTAAGATTAGATTAAGGTTAACTGATAAAACAACTTACATAAATGTTTAGTGAAAGTCAGTATAGTTTATACCTTACACTAGTAAACAGTAAAATAAACAACAAAATCTAGAACCAAAATAAAGCACCTCTTTTTTTTCTTCCTTTGTGTTTTCAGCAGACTGGTGATTTGTGTCCAGCCCAGCAGAACGCAGACAGGACTGCAGGCCATCTTAATAAAAACAGACCTTTCTCCAACAACCTGTCCCAGCCTGCAGGGGACCCTGACAAAGGCCAGGCTTCTGTTTTCAACAACGCAGAGCCATTAAGTACTATCCAGAAGCAGGACATTGCAGCCACCAGCTCCTTCTCTGTGCCGGCCGACTCTCTGCTCCAGCAAGGCTCACAGCAGTTCCTCATGGAGCCCAGAGAGGGCCTCGGCCAGGAGAGGCCTGGCAGCGGCTCTGGAGCTGTGGGGAGGCTTTGTGGAGAACCTGCACCTCAACAGCAGCAATTGCAGTTGTTCCCTTCGGACGAAGTTGCCCAGCTGGAGGAAGCAGTCAGACAACTTAAAGCCAAAGGGTTCTGTAACTTACCACTTCAAGCAGAAAACTCAATAGCCAAACAGCAGCAACAACACATCCAGCACCAGCAACAGATCCAAAAACAGCAAATTCAGCAGCAGCAACAAATCCAGCAACAGCAGCTTCAGCAGCAGCAACAGCAGGTTTTGGAGAATTTACAGCAGCAGCTGTTTCGGTCACAGATTCAGATGCAGTGTGGCATGTTTCAGGATGCCTCTCAAGGCAAGAACGCAGAACAGCAGGGCACCACACAAGGAGTGGTGCCAAACCAGGGGACCCTTTTCCAGCAGCAGCAACAGCAGCAACAGCAACAACAACAACAGCAACAAGCAGTTCTCTTTCAGCAGGCGAATGACCTGCTCTCCATTCAGACCAATTTCCTCCAGCAGACACCCTCACACCCATCACCGCCCATGTTTCACAATCCCAGTTCTTTGGCTGAAACACAAGATCCACAGGGAGGGTTGTTTCAGAAAGCCTCCCAGGAGCAGGTCCAGGCTGCTCTCTTCCAAAACACCATGACAGTGCTGCAGTCTCCAGACCAACAGCCTTCAAACACCGGACTTTTCCTCCCTCAGACATCCCTGCCCTCTCAACTTGCCACCAGCAGTGCTCAACAACAGCAACAACAGCAGCAGCAGCAGCAGCAGCTGGCCTTCCTCAGTGCTCTACAGTCTCCTGCTCCTGAAGCACAATCAGTATTTCAGGCTCAGACCCAGCTTTCCCCCATCCAGCAGAGAAGCCCCATGGAGCAACAGCAGCCCTCTCAGCCTCAGCCCCACACACAGCCGGCCCAGCAGGCTGCCCTCTTTCAGAACATCTCCCCACATCCATCTGCAAACACACTCTCTCCAGGCCAGCAGCAGCAACAGCAGGCAGGCATCCTGTTCTGCAACAACCCCCTGTCTGCTCCCGATCAGGCCTCCAGCCTGCTGTTCAGCAACCAAGCTCAGATGCCCCCGCTGACCAGCAGCAGCCTGGGTTCCCAAGAGCCCCAAAACCCATCTCTGCTCTTTTCTCAAGCCAGCATGGTGACAGTAAACCGGCAGGATCGTGCTGAGCCCATGGCCTTGGGGAATCCCACAGATCCTCGTCAACAAGTCATGTTTCAGGAGCAACAGCCGATGCAGCTGGGCAGCAGCTCAAACAACCGGCAGGAGCAGCCTGTGGGCCTCTTTATGCCTCAGTCCAACATGGCCTCTCTGCAGGGGGGACTGGCTGCTCAGGAGCTCGCACAGTCAGCCATGTTTGCCTCACAGAATGGTGTGGCAAATCTCCAGACAACCACCTCCTCCCCTGTTCAGCAGCCAGGGACTCTGTTTCAGAGTGCTGTCGGCGGCAGCATCAATCAGCCCAGTCAGCCTCAACAGCCTGGCCTCTTTATTTTTGGGCTACAGAACGGTAAGGGCTCACCACACAGGTTCACACCCTTAAATCTGATAAATAGCATGACTGCCAACAAGCTTAAATGGTGTAAATGATATGAGCAATCTACAAAATTGACTAATAGCTGATGACAGCTGCTGTTAACTCCCTCAGCAAATTGTTTTTTCGTAACAAGTCGCTAGCATCACAAAAGAATAGTAGAGTTACCAAACAGAAAAAGGAACAAGAGAGCTGAGAAATCTTAGTGCAACCTAAAAAGATAATAAATTATTCATGTATTTACACACAAAAACAATGTTCTTGTGGTCTTTGTGGGTGAATGAAATTGCTTGTTGCCATGGGGATGCAATTCAACAATATTTGTTTAGTGAACTGAATGTTATATACGTATCAAGCAGTTTAAAGTTCTTTGTTAATTGTTCGTTATTGTTTGCTACTCTGCGTCTCGATAAATTTCTTCATTTTTTTCTGACACTTTCAAAAGCTCTTGACATCTGATGACCAAGTCACCTTTATGAACAAAATGAGTTCTAAAATATGATGAAAGTAAAAAATATAGGTTACATTTAAAGTTCAGTTAAAGAAAGTTATTGTTTTTATGAACAAAGAATTCTGTGTGTTTAATAACATTGTGATTACGTTCAGCCACAGTCTTTATGTTCACCTCATCTTTGGTTCTGCTGATTGTCCTGCAGTCGAACATGAACATAAAGAAACGTTACAAACTCATACATGAAGCTGAGGAAACGTCATCTTTGACCACCTGTTTTTTTGTCGCTCTTTGCCTTCAGAGTGCAGCCCGCTGATGAACAGTCCTGGAAACACGTTGTCGGATCAGATCATAGCCATCAGCCAGTCTGGTCAGAACCAAAGAGAGAGTGAGGCACACATCCAGTCTCTGCTCAGCCAGTCCCTGTCTCAGTCTGCGTCTGTGCAGAACAGCATGACCGCCTCTCAGAACATGGAGAAGATCGATGACCTGCTGGTCAGCCTGCAGGAGTCGGGCAGCAACTTAACTCGCTCATTCTAACTTTCATACAGGATTGTGGAGTTGTCTTTTATTTTTTACTGATAATATCTGGAATTATTGTAAAAATGTTGACAGAATTTGTTAAGAACGTGGTGTGAAGGTAAACACTGTGAAGTGCTACTGGCCTTGTTGAGCCATCTCTTTCCAAAAAATAGTCCTAAGATAGTGAATCAGGAATTTTGTGAGGGATTTCTTGACCAGTGAGCAGACCAAGAGAAATTAACGGACTACACACAAAATTAGACAAATTATCAAACTGTATTTTGGAATATGCAGCATTTTGCTTCTTTCTTCAGCCTCTACAGGTACAGTAGCTTGGAGGCCTTGTTTTTCGTTGAACTCGTGAAGTTTTGTGTGTATCTGACATCTGTGGATGGATTGTCAGTGACGTTATCGGCAGCATCCTCCAGTTCTTGTGGTGTTTTCTAAAATGTTCTCCAAAGTGTTCAATGGTTTCCATGAATAGTGTTCCCTTTAATATTTTTATTATTTTTTGTTGGATTGAGGGTTGAGTGTGTGATACAGAAGGAGGGTTTGGAACGACTGTGGTACGTAGGGATGCATACATCAAAGATATCGATGGGAGTCGCTGTTGACGTGGTTTGAAAATGATGGTCGCGTTATGCAACAGTGCGGAAAGAGTATCGAAGAAGGTTAGAGAAGTAGAAGAGGAAGCAGAGAAAAGAAAAGTCAATGAACTGCAGAAATGAATACTGATACTGTAAACACAAATAAGTGTCTGTCGTATATGTGGGTGCTTGTTAATAGATTGCTGTAGATAATATGAATGCATTCACTCAAGCTGTCTCTGGTAGCCTGCAAAGTGACAGACTTTTGCTAACAAGACAGAAACTGAGCTCAGTGGGTGTATCATTAAAGAAGTAATAATAATAACTAGACAAAAATATATGTAGTTCAACCAACAGCTGTGCAGTGTAGATGGTCATGTCCAGCTGTGCAGTGTAGATGGTCATGTCCAGCTGTGAAACATATCTTTTGATATCAGTAATCATCTCCACCACAGTGTACAAATAGCACTTTGTGATTTAGGTTAAGCAAACATGTTCAGGCTAACATTTAGTCTGTATTCATCAAAACCAAACTGTGTCAGTTTGCTACCTTTTTCAGTACAGATTCGCCTTTAAATCCATTACAACTAGATGGATCTTTTAGGAAAGTGTGGTGGTGGAAATAAAACAAATACTGGCGGCGACATCTTGTACGCATGTACATTCAGCACTTTACGATGCTGTTCTGTGTGACCACTTTACTCATCGAGGGTACGGCTCAGTCCCGCGAGAGGTGGTGTGTGTTTCTTTTGTTTTAAGCCCCCTCTTCCTCATTGTTTACAGTGAAGAAGATTCAATTTTTGACACGCACACTGATCAGAAATTGTGGTTATAACTGTCCTGTCTTTGCATGGCAACATTTATGTAGTGGAACAGACTTGCAAAACTATCTTTCTTTCAAGCCAGTATCATAAAATTTATCACACGGTCTGTTACCTTATACAACCTTGTTCCTGCTGGTTATAAAATTTGATTTATGGTCTGAATTTTGTAATATAACACTGCATCTCTTGCCAGCCGCGTTAAAACAATTATTATTCATTCCCAAAACCTGACACATTATTTATTCCTGAAAACCAGTTTACAATTCTGGACAAATGAGGTAAAAATGTGGATCAAGACAATTTCATTCAAATTATGTAATTTCAGTTGATGTACAGCTCTTATTTAAATACACACATTGACAGTATAGAGAGTAGAATGTAATATAGTATATTATTGTTATTATTTTTGTCATAAGGGGTAGATCATTATGTGTTTTAGTGTCATTTTGCGTCAGGCACGCATGAACTGAATTAGTATTCCAGAACCAGCTAGAAAAGAGCCTTTTTTTTTTACCAGTTTTATTAATGTTTTTGATTCGGTATACGTTAAGGAGAAGCAATAGTTGATTGGCTATAACTGCACATTATACATCTCATCTAGGTTAAGGTATGGGCGTGCAGGAGCAGTGTGCATTTGACATGTTATATTGTAAATGTACAAATAGAAAAGACTTGATGTCTTAACCTGCAGATGGCCAGTGGCCTCAGGACCAAAGTTTGACTCGATTCTTGATTTGCAGAAATCCTGATGACAGGCCAGTTTTATGGCTCGTGAGCTTTTATTCTCTTCTTTTGTGACTTGCAATTAACTTAAAGCAACTATTTTTTGCCGCTATCATGATTAGGCATTATGTCCTGCTGCCACACCTTTCTTTCTGTTTGTTTTTTTTGTTTGTTTGTTGTGTTGTTTTGACAAAAAACACACACATTTGTGTATTGTTTAGTTAGACTGTTTAGTGTGTGCGTGAACAAGGGGCTGGTCTCTCTGATGATGACAGAATTAGCTCAGTTTTATGCCTCAGTTGTCGTCTTGTTTTCTATGTACAGTTTGTTAGAAACACATAAACACCGTTACATTTTTTACACTTTGAAAATCAGAAACAGCTGTTGTTTTATGATGGAGATTATATAAACTTGACTAATGTGATTCGTGGAACTACAGGCGTGTCGGTTTGAGCAGTTTGAGCGGTTTTTAAAGGGACCCTACTCCTGAAGGAAACCTGACTTTGGAGAAAAGAGCTATCTGTGATTGGCTTTCTTCAGCTTGTGAAATAGAAGAACTAAGATTTCCAGTGTTGAGTATTTATGATTTTGTTTGTTTTTTGTTTGTTTTACAAAGTTTAGAAAACCTTATCCTTTTTTTTATTATTGGTATAGTACTTGTGCCTCTTTTTGGAGAAACATATCTAATTTATTTGTGTGTTGGTTATTATCTAAATTGTTTCCCATCATCACAGTTATATTCAGATATTTTCTAATCATGTTGATGGCAGCAAAGTGATTTGGCCCCCACACTTGCTGTTACTGTAACTGGCACCTTGTGATGATGACAAATAAGATCGTAAAGTGCTTTGTACACTATGAATGACATGAACATTCCTGTGCACAGTTACTCTTTGTGTGATTTCGGATGATGTAGTTGTAATAATATACACCTTAATGTGTTTGTTCAGTGCCTATGATTGGACCTCTGGCCCTGTAGTCCTTTTTGACCAAACAGCAAACAGCAGGGCAAAACTGCACCAAACAGTTTTTCCATTAAAATCAGAAATCATTCAAAACAGGACCAACAAATTCCAGTATTTTTTTTTTACTATGAATATAGTACTGAATGTGATTATACAGCATGGATGTAAATGTTTCACTTGGATGCAGAATGTTCTTTTATACGCATACAGGGGAGGTAATTTCTTTTTTGAAATTTCAGTTTCCTCATTTGTGTATTTACAATGTAACTGGAGATCAGAAATGTATTAAAGTGTGACTCATTGTATAGTCACTACAAGTTGTATGGAAAAGAGGGTGATTGTTGCTAAAAGTTCTCATATTTCCTTCAGATGCTACAGACTCTTGGTTGTCTCTGTTTCTTGCAATAGAACAAGATGTGGTTTTCTTGTAACATTACAGTTAGTTTCTACAGTAAATTTGTAACAAATTCATCCTGTCACAGGTGTTCAAACGGTAAAATTTCTCCTAAAATATCACTTTAGAAACTAGCAGGCATCATACATGTGCCTTGAAGAGATGCTGTGGTAGCACAAATTTTGATGTCTTACAATTGTTGCCCTTTTTTACCCCTCTGGTTCTGCCAGTGATGATTAGTCCTCTTTAATTAGAATGTTTTAAGCCATAAGACTCTTAAGTGTACTTTTAAATGCTCGACAACAGTGACCAGACAAATGTGGTTGATAAATGTGTTGTGCAATTTCTGTCATGCATCTAACTTGTTTGTACTGAAGTATCCATTGCATTTATGTTATGAAACGTAGATGCAGGCAAATTTTCTCTGAAACTGCTATGCAGCTAATATACTGTAAATGTAGATCTGTTAGTTTTTGGATATATATTTTTCTAAATAGCCTTTCCAAAGTAGAAAACCAAAGTAGATATTCTTTCTATTATTTATGTTGCCTGTTTAAATATTTCCTGATGCTTTGTGTGCCAGCTGAAACTGATTTTTACTTCTTTTAGTCAGTAAAAATGTAAATTTATCTTCTCAACAACCATCTCAGACATAGATTTCTTGCAGGGTTTATATGGAAGTTTGCATTGTGTCCAGGCTTTCTGTTTACTGTTGCAGTGGTTCCTAATCTTTCCAATTTCTCTCAGGGCCTCTGACTAACCAGGATGTCATGTCGCTCTCACACATCTTCTTATTTAGACCATCAGATGTCTATAATTGTTGGATTTGTTCAGTCCTATGATTTAGGAACAATGTGAATTACAAATTTTGCAAAAAAAAAAAAAAGTCTGATACTATTATCTATAAACAGTTTCATTACTCTAATATCTGTAGAGTCTCCTCATTCATAACAGAAGTGAACCACTCTCCTAGTAAACAGATGATTTTTGGGACCTGGGTGTAGCAAGGAGGAAATTAAGCCTTTTTGTTTCTAACCATGTGAACAACTGTCAAATAATCACCTATGGGGGAAAAAGATGTTCTTTATATTTGGCTTTTGTTGGGATGTTTTTATTCTTTGGCAATTAAATTTCTGTAAACTTGCTGCTATCTGTATTAAACATATATACTTTAAATTTTCAGCCTTTGAGACTTTATTTCACATGTTTTGATGAAAGCTATTGCACAAGTATACATGACTGAGGGATGAAGATTCACATTGACTTGGAAATATATCTTAGACTTCACAGCAGTTCACATTTGAAAAGATTATATATTGCATCTTATTACCAGCAAAGCAAAGACTTGTTATAAGAAAATGTACACCCTTCATTATAACTGTTTGTTTTTTAATGGGGACTATTAAAGCAAACTTACCATAATGTAATCATAAAGGGCAGTATAACAAAAAAGAAATGTGTCTTTATAAAGAT
>JAPZDY010000001.1:13874442-13885521 GCA_029783645.1 Ctenochaetus hawaiiensis
GCATGGTAGGCCTCTGAACAGTAAGAGTCACATTACAGGAGGAGAAGGAACGTGTTGAACATGGGAATATGTTTGTGTTTGAAACAACAGTAAAGACAGTTGTCTAAAGGTTTTGTGCCAAAAACACAAGCCTGTCAACAGCTTCTGGTTTGCTGGATTAAACCCATTCGCGCGCCGGATGCCGTACGTTTGACACCTCTGCTTTAAAATGTACTCTACAAATATAGAGTCTGAGGCTCTTCACTTTTTTTCGCTCTCTCCGTGCTCTCTTGCCTCCTCACCTGACACAAAAATATGCATGCGCAAAGGGGAGTTTTCTGGATGGGCGGGGGAGTGTGCTGCGTGCTGTGAGAGGAGCACTAGGAGAGAGTGAAAGAAGCAAAACTCAAAGAGAATTACATGCCGACAGCTTAAAACATTTACGTGACAATTTGTACTCGATGGTCGCGATATAGTCATTTCATACATCTCATGTAGAGCAAGCCACGATACATCGAGTATATTAGATATATCGCCCACCCCTACACTGAATAAATAGAAAAAAACTGCTCTCTAAAACTCAGTGGTTCCTCTCACTTGCTTCAGGAATGGTGAAGCACATCACTGGAGGATACAAGGTGACTTATCACCCTGATGGTCCGGAGGGACAGGCCTATGAGATCGACTTCACTCCACCATTCAAAAGAGTGAGCATGACACATGACCTGGAGAAGATTATGGGGGTCAAATTCCCTCCGACTGACAGCTACGACAGTGATGGTAAGAATGTGTAGAAAAGCTTTTCTCCACTTTTATGTCTCATATTTATTTATTTATTTGAGATATTTTTTTAATCTTTTTATCTCAGTTGACTAAATCTCATTGTAATATGTCCATCTCTTTTTATCGTCCCATTCACCAGTTTGTGGTTTATTTTTAAATATAATCAGTAAGTAATGATAATGATTATTTTTTTTTCCTCTTGTTTTCTTTAGAGACTCGTAAATTCTTTGATGACCTGTGTACAAAGAAAGGAGTTGAGTGTCCTCCACCTAGAACCACTGCCCGTCTCCTTGACAAGGTGCTCTATTGATTAACATCATGATCTGTTGTACAGTTTATTGCTTTTTTCTCTTTTTTTCTAACTTTGAGATCTTTACCGATGACTTTATACCCTGCAGTTGGTTGGAGATTTCCTTGAGGTCACCTGCATCAACCCTACATACATCATTGATCACCCTCAAATCATGAGTCCCTTGGCGAAATGGTGAGAAACGCCTTTTTTCAGCCTTGTTTGTTGTTTGAGAATACGATGCTCAGAGTTTGTACTGACCCTTCTTTGTTCATCCTTCAGGCACAGATCGCAGAAAGGCCTAACAGAGCGTTTTGAGCTCTTTGTGATGAAGAAGGAAATCTGCAATGCTTACACTGAGTTGAATGATCCGATTAGACAGAGGGAGCTTTTCGAGCAGCAAGCCAAGGTGTGCTTTAAAGTCTAAACTTTTTTTGTTTACACACGTTCTATTCTTGTACATTGTCTCATTAACTCAATGTTCAGTTGCAGTGCAAGTGTATATATTACAGCATGTAATAAATTCAATTTTTTTTTCATTTCAATTTTTCAGGCCAACGCAGAGGGTGATGATGAAGCCATGTTCATTGATGAGACCTTCTGCACAGCACTGGAGTATGGACTGCCACCAACTGCAGGCTGGGGGATGGGCCTCGATCGTCTCACCATGTTTCTCACTGACTCCAACAACATTAAGGTAAAACTGTAGTTTGAATCAGGATGCAGTAATTAAAATAAAATAAAAAAAATAAATAAACAATAACTGATGCAGTGCGTCCCTGTACCTTAATAACAAAGTTGGTTGTTGGTCATTGCCTCCCAAAACAGTCAATAAAACTGTCTAGTTGCTGTTCATGTACTTGTGTGACCACATTACGCCTTCCCTTAGCACACTGTCCTCTCAATAAAGGAAAATATATTCCATGCAACAGCAGAAATGCAACCACCTTTACAGATTTTATAGTGCTGTTGGGGGTGCTGTTTGCCAATATTGGCTGGATTCTCATATGATCTTGTAATTCCTGCGTGATCTAGTGAATCAAGCTGCCTTTTAAGGATAATATGATTTGGACAGCAAGACTGCCTACTAACTGATGACAACAGTAGGGGGCGGTAATGACCCATAATGTGGTTTGCTAAGTGCCCCAGAACAGGAGAATGACAATAAAACATGGAAGAAGAGTGGGACAGCGTAAATACAGGACAAATCATCTCAACCCAAGATAAAAAATAAACGAACTAGTCATTAAAACAGGGTGTGACATGGTTTAGATGTAGAAAATCTGACATGGTTTGGCTATGTTGGACTTTTTGTTTATAGAAATTACACAGCAGCTACTATGTTGTGCTTTGTACTGTTCTGTTTCTATCACAGTATGCCACATACTGTGGCATATGCCACATACTGTGATAGAAGATTTTAGGCATGTTGCCTTCCCTACTCTCAAGACCTTTAGACTGTGTTTAGACTGACATATAACAGAGGAAATCATGATCAAAGAGATGCAAAGAACAGTGGGTTAAAGGTAACACTGTCAGGAATGTAAACTTCCTTGCGCAATTTGCACACAAATTACCAATCAGACAGATGTGGGTTTTTTAATGTTGACATTGTAAAAAAAAGAAAACCCCTCAGCTGACAGTCTTGTGTTCCTTTCACAGGAGGTGTTGCTGTTCCCTGCCATGAAGCCTGACGACAATAAGACACCAGGACCAACAGAGGGCACCTCTGTCTAATACAATGATCTCCGGCCTCTCCTGCTGTCAGATCTGTGCAGGAGCCTTTACCTCACTGTGTGCATCAGTGGAGCCTGCAGGTTTTGTGTGATATCACTGTTAATCTCTGTTTGATCCTTGCTGTCATTAAGGGAAGTCATCTTAATCATCTTGTCTCAGTTACACATTTGAATGATAAAGTGGTAAACAATAACTATTATTTTGTTTTTTGTTTTTGCTTTTTTATTTCTTACGCTTTTTCTGATCACGTTTGCTGTATCCTTGTTTGACTGTCGGGAGACATTTTAAGTCTTGTTGTCATCCAGAGCGTAAATGAATGATGGTATTGATAAGGAAGTCATGTGTGATCTACTGTTGTATGCAGACCTGGATGAAATGCTCCAAAATGTACAAGAGATACTTTAGGAGTTGCTTGAGTCTGGATACAAAATACACAAAGATGATACACAATATAATAACAAAGTTCAAGCACCTCTAATTTAAGAGTTCTCAGTATATTTATCTGTTTTACCAGGTTTGCTTTTATTCTCTTCTGAAATTTTCCATATGGACACCACAAATTCCTCTGCCAAGAAGTTTAAACATGGGTATATCTGAATAAATTGCATATGAATCTACATAATTTTATTGTCTTGTGGTGTTTGTTGTCTGTTTAGAGAGCATAATACTACAAATTTCAAGAACCTTACAAGAGCCTCATGAAAAGAAAACGCTAAACAACCCCTGACATTATGATAGAGGATATCACTTTTCCGTTAAAAATTATTTCAAGATATTTGGTACTTCAGTAGCTGTAGGAAAGTTATATTTTTACCTTCAAATTCAAGCTTCCACTGCAGACAAATATCCCCATTGAGCATGCAGTACTGTATTTGGGCTTTTTTGTTATTCTGGGTTAATTTTAAAACTTAAATTAAACATTTGCAATATGTGATACAAGAAAATAGTTGAGAGTAAACAATAAATTGATAACATGTGCAAGCAAATCTTTCATGATCTGCCGTGAGATAAGTTTTTCAATTAAATCTCAGAAATCACATTTGACAATTTAATTTCACCAGTTGTAAATCATTTATAAGTAAATCTTATTCCAGTATACTAATATTGTCTCTCCTGCAATTTTGTTTTGTATTGTATTAAAAGGCTGCAGTCAGAGCTACTGTATTAAATGAATCTGAGTCTGTACACATGAGGACTGAATTTGTACATAATAATTATGCTATAGCTGAATTTAAGCTAGATGCTTTTATGCAAGTAAACAGTGAAAAATAAAAAAATAAATAAAAATGTTCATGTGTTATATAGGTAATTGGTTTAATTTTGTTGAATTGTTATAACTGGCTTGTCAGGGTAAAAGTGAGCCACCCACTTCTTTTCACTGCTGCACAGGCTTGGCTTGGCAGGAAGTGACTGAGGGCGAGGCTTTCCCATGCAATAAAATTCATTGATTGCCTCAGACGAATAAATAACAACATGGCTGCTGTCTCAAAAGCCCTGCACACAACAAACAGCACTGTCCGTTGTTCTAAAACATTAGCTCCCAACAGTAACACATCTCAGCAAATAGTTTGGTTGAGTTCACCTTTTTTCTACTGATACATAAAGCTTAAACAGAGAGGACAAAAATGCAAATGAAGAACCCTCATGGCCTTTGGTCCCGTGCTGCAAAATCTTTTTTTCGAGATCGCAATATTTTTTGTTAATATTTATGAAAGTTGTAGTTGTAGTATTGTATCCTACAGTATTTAGGCAGCCTACAACTTAACATTAGCAATTTCTTTTATACAGACTAGATTACCTTTCAGGTTAAAAATATGGCCACTAGTCACTACACACATTTTGATTTTACATACAACTAAAACTAAAATTATCCCATAAAATGAAGGATTATTGTAGATTAAATGACTAAAAATGTGAAAAATAAAGACATTTTTACTGTTCTCCTTCTGTTAATGCATCAGATTTTATGTTTAAATGACAAAAAGCCTAGCCTCTATGATAAAAAAACAGTGTGACATAAAACAGCTTTTCTGTATGACAAGTTCCTTTACCTTTTAAACCTTACAAGCTTTTTTTGGAAACATTTGTGTAATTTTACACGTGAAGGAAAAGTTAAACAAATGGACACTACTTCTGTTGACTTAAATTTTGAAAAGAAAATTTGTGATTTATTTTAAATATCATTTTTAGAGGCCACACACTGGCGCTCAACCTCCACATCTCTCCTCTCACGCGACCCCCCCCGGCGCGAGCCCGCATACTGTGGGATGGTGCGCGCTCCCGCGGACACAAGTGTAATGTGCACTGGATTAAAGACCAGTGGACACTCGGAGTGAAGATGGCGATGAGAGCGGCGTTGCGGTGCCTCCCTGCAAACCTTTCCCCTAGACTGCCTCAACTTTCGACAGCGGCGCGGCTTTCAGCGACTCGGCCGCTGTGGAGGAGCGGCTCTCCGCGGACACTGAGTACGACCTCGGTCCTGTCCACAGGTAATAAAACACGCGTAAACACCGCTGCATGAGGGCTGCTCACACATTCCTGCGTGTGTGTAATGGGGGAAAGAAACTCACGCAGTTTGTGTTATTTTCCCACAGCGGAGGAGAGGAATGCGACGCGAAGGACAGTTCAAAGTTTGTTAGGAAAGTTGGGTGTCCAAGCTCAAAAACTTCAGAGATTACGCAGACATTTGTTATGCTGGTCAAATATTCAACTTTATTTGGTCCCATTCGGTGCCATTGGAATACAGCCAACCCACGAGCTCCAAATTGTGTTAATTAATGACCGTAAACATCAAATTACTGGTGTCTTGTGAAGCAAGTAGTGGCTTATTAACGCCATTCGGCCGAAAGCCTGATCTGAATACATGCCACAGATAGAGTGATGGAATTAATTTGTACATGTGCTCTAAAATTTCAGCTGTTGAATTATTTTCTCCTTGTGGCTTTCATTCATGTTAAATGTGACTGCTTTTATCAGGCTTTCATTTAGTTTAATAGTTAGGAAAAAAAACCTTCACAGCAGGAATATTCAGCTCTCAGGGCTGATTGTGCTCTCCTCAGTCATGCATTAGCATCTCCCACAGTTCACAATCTGGTTCAAACCTGTATTTTTCTGCATGGTCTGATGCCAGCAACTGAAAATTGTTGAGGCATTGTGCTTCTTCCCTCAGGGTATTGCAAATATGACAGCATGAGCTCTGAATCAAAAGGCCTAACTTTTTTTTTGAAACCTCAAATCTGACTTGACTGTGTGTCATTGAGTTAGTTTTTTACAGAATCCAAAAGTGCACTTGCAGAAAGGTCACGATTTTGACATGTGACTTTTTGAGTTTATCTCATTGCTACCAGTAAACTACAGATTTGTTTTTTCTAAGCACATGGTGTTGCACAAGACACAACTCACTGTTCAGCTTTAGTCCATAGTACAGTAAGGTGTTCTTTGGACGTCCATGTCCTTTGACACAAGTTGCCTTCCTTTTTCCAGAGTTTGTTTATTTTATCTTAGTTCTTTCTGATTCATCTGTTCCAAACTAACATTCCCTTGTTCTCTCTGCAGCCCTAAAGTTCACAGATAAGCATGAGTGGGTGCGAGTGGAAGGTGGAATTGGCACAGTTGGTATCAGCAATTATGCTCAGGTGGGTTGTTTGGTCTTACTAATCATTGATTTATGACATACTGGTTCAGAGTTTTACTGATGGAAATGTTAAAATAGTGATTTGCCAATGTATGCAATGTGCAGGTCAGCACTGCACTTTGTTCTCACTTGCGGCAACTGTAATGTTTTATGACGATTGTTTGAGGCAATTGATTACTGCCGAACTGCAGTAGTGTGCAGAAAATCCCAAGGGCAGGTACTTCCTTTGGAAATGAGAGTTTTTCTTTCACTTGAATGCATGTTATAAACATATAGGTGTTTTTGCACATGTCACAAAGCCACTGAAATAAAAAGTTTATTATCTTTTTAATTTTTGTAACCCATTTTGAGCCAAGTTAGTTGCACTGAAATAAATAACCTCTTTTTAAAGAGAGACCTGAGCATATCAGCTACATAAAATGGTACAGACAGCACGACAAGGAATAGAACAAAGTTGTACACAGTGTAGCTCTACTATGCACATCGTGATAGGTGAGACGGTCAGCACTCATTCATGTCTAAGAGAAACAGCTAATTTGCTGCACAAAGCATGCATGGATACCATGTGACATGGACCACGCTGGCAGTGTGACAAGAGGGTGTGAAAAATAAAAAAAAATCAAATAGGGCTCACATCGAATATAACCAATACAGATGCAGCTCTTTCGACTTTCTGAACAGCCGTGTTTACTACCAAATAATACCAAATCAAGGTTCATTATAATTGTACTTATAATTGTACCATTTCCAATAATGCATCTGTAAAAAAATAAAACGGCAACATTGTCCACATGACTCTGACACTTCCAGTTTTGGTCTTTTCAGGTGGTCAAACTTGTTTGAACTTCAAAGCTATAATTTGTCATCTGGCTGATACCTGCTGTTTATCCTGAATCCACAAGTTGAATGGCATATATGTTTTTACAGCCATTATTACTTTATTGGAATGATCCATCTGAGAGAAAACTGTTTTTTACATTACTTTTCATAAATAAAACACCCTTCGTGGAGCTGATGGAGGGGGGGGACGTTGGTGAGACTCTTCCTCACCCACACCCACAAGGGACCATAAGGGCAGAGTGGACACAAGTTCATACAGAATGGTCAGATATGGATGTATACACATGGTAAAGACAAGTACTAAATGATTCAATTACCATTGTGAATTGGCTTTTAAATGACTGATCACATCTGCAATAGTTGAGTTATTCAGATTATCTGTCTCTCAGGCTGCTGACAGTGTTTCTAGACATCCTCTGTGCAGTGTTTTTTCTGCTTCTGTTTACATCCACTAACCCTCAGATGATCACTGCATTCAAAGAGACATGTTAATTAACTGTGGATGTGATTATTTCTGTGAAAGAGGTGACCTACTCAATAGGAATGTGAACTTTGACCATGTGTACCCACAGTATCTTCAGAGTCGATGGAAAAAACTCAAAGAAAAGACTGAAAGTAGCCAACAAACAAATGAACAGACTGTTAAGAAAACAATGGATATAGCTGTCATTGCGAGGTGACCATCTAATTTTATAGATTATAGGTTTCTGAAGGTGTTTAAAATTAATCGTCATTAAGACGGAAAAGGTCAGTATTCCTGTGGTCCTGGAAAATGCCTTAATTTGCAAGCTTTTTTTTCAGTCCATATTGTTTTTTTTGCTGTACACATAAAGCAGCATTAATGGCAGTTAGGTGAGATTTTACCTCAGATGCCAGAACAATTTCTGAGTTTTAAAATTCTTATCTTTACCATAACATGTCAAAACAAGAAAAGATGGTACTGATGGTCACTACAGTCTCTAAAGGAAAAATTCTGACTGTAAGCAGTTGTTTCAGAGCAGCACATGAGCCATGCTGTGCACAGTGGTTTTGTTAAAATTAATAAGATTAATGAAAGCACACAACTCGGACATGTCTGTCATGCAGACACACACACATTTGGTTCATATCAATTATCTTGCAAATAGAAACATCTTTACTATTGAATCTCATTTAAGGGTTACAAATTTCCAAAATTAGCTGAGCCATCCAACTCTAGTTTAGTTTCATTAATTTGCAGAGATAGAATTAGAATATGTCATCCCCATGTCACATCGTACGACATCTAACTGGATAACTTTAACTGCCTTGTTAAGTAGCTCAAAAGATATCACATGGGTTATAATAATAACACCCATGCAAAGTTAGTGATTTCTAAAACGTTCAGTCATTTCTGAAAGCCTCAAGCAATAAATCAGGAACTGCCAACTTGTAGTAAACACTTTTATTTAAGAATGAATGCTTGATCATTTGTGTACCCCCAGATAAAATGACTGTTTAAGTTTGTTGTTTAAAAAAGTAGGAGTCTTACTTCATGTCTCTGCTTCCACAGTATTGATCAGGCTGACTGTAATTAGTTGTGCTTTATGATTCAATTGTATCCACTACAGTAGATTGTGTCAGTACAGCAACAGTATAAAAGTCAAATCAAGGGATTTATGATTTAGTATGATTTCTCTTTCTTCTAAAGTGATGGGCCTGCAAATCTGATTCTATGTTGCCTTGTGTAATTAAAAAAAAAAATTATTAATCTTTAACCGACCCTTAATTTAATCCCAGCAAATGGAACATTTACCTCTTTTTGAATAATATTTGCTAAAAACTGTTTTTACAGCTGTTTTAAATATTGTTGTTGCTTTATGAAAAACAAATATATTTTTGTGACCCTTTTTACAAGATTCATATCCTAAGTTCTTGAGGTTGAGACCCACAGACTTGGGAAATCATAAAATATTTAAAGATGGTTAAACACTTGGTTTTGCTGTTAACATGGAGTTTTTAGACAATAATAAATATTAACTCCTGCCAGTCCTGGGTTAAGGACACAAGTTTTTACTTACTTTAACACTGTACTCTGTGTAGGTTATAATTAATTAAGTTTATTGTATCATTTTAGGAAGCGTTAGGTGATGTGGTATACTGTGGACTCCCTGAAGTTGGCCAGAGACTTGAACAAATGGGTAAAGGCCTGTAATACACTGCAAATATATACATAGTGTTTAAATATATACAAAAATACAAATAATATCTGTCACACTGTCTGTGTGTGTTTTGCAGAGGACTTTGGTGCCTTGGAAAGCGTAAAGGCTGCCAGTGAGCTGTACTCACCGCTGACAGGAGAGGTGACTGAAATCAACACAGAGCTGGCAGATAATCCTGGACTAGTGAATAAAGCCTGCTATGCAGAGGGTAAGCATCACGCAATCACTGTTGTTCTTCTCCTGTTTTCATTTGACGTAGGGGTTTCCAGGAATTTCTCCCAGTGTATTTGTTGCCAGGGCAGATGACAAGTTGCTGAACCAGAATAATGTGATGGCTTTTTCAAGAGAGCATGGCACTCCTGGCTTTTAAAATATCAACTTCTATTTTGCAGGGTGGCTAATCAAGATGACAATTGAAAAGCCTGAAGAGCTCGATGGTCTCATGGATCAAACTGCGTATGATAAATTTATTAAGTCACTTGAAGAATAAATCAATACTCGCTGTGCTGTTTTATGATGTAATTGCAATCAAAGACTAGTGGGCAGGGTTGCTAACATCTTATGTGACGCTCTTCCTCATCTATGGTATTTATTTTGATACTGGAATTTTGCTATCAAAATAATTTCAAATCCTCAGTAACATTTTCCACTTAGAAGGTTAGTTTTGTTTAGCTATTAGTCAGCATAAAGGGCTCATAATCTCAAGATCTGTCAGTATTATTGGGTCTTTTTCTGGTGCTTTAGTCCATTTTTAAACGTGCACAGATGTGGTGAAACACTGAAAAGTGATTGTAAGTGCTGTGTCACATTAATTTAATAAAATGTGGTCCTTATGTTTGGTTTGACACTCCTGTTATTTTTTAATTGTCTTTTTTTATATTTATGAACTCCCACTCACAGCTTTAAAATTTAATTAAAATTATACTCTTGCATTTTTGGAAACTACAGTAATAATGTAGCGATGTGTTATTGACAAGATGGCACCAATTCACATAGCATAACTACAAAAAAAACACATCCTGCACAATTTATGATGTGTTTTAGACAGGAGGTATGTTCCTGTCATGTTGCTGTACATGTGTTGCTGATAAGGCATGCGGCTTCTTTTTGCTTATTGTTATTCAACACACCTTGACCTTTGCCCACAGGTGAAGATATGCAGAGATTGCAGACGCTTAAGTATTAATGATTAATGAAGCTGTGGTTTCAGAGTCAATTCCCAAACAAAAAAAAAGTACTCAGTCAGGCTGAGAAATAAGAGTTTTGATTGGCCACAAAAAAATGAATAATCTAAAACTGAAATTAAAATACTGTCAGAGGTGGTTAAAGTCATTTAGGATAAAAAAAATGTGACCTTTGGTACATTCTGTCATTCAACATGTCTAAAACATTTTGTTTATAAAAGAGTTATTATAACTGTATTTTACATCCAAATGTAAACCAAGGTCAATAAATACTGACACCATTATATACTTGACCCTCTCACCTGATGGCCCAGCTCTAAAAGAATAAGACATTAAACTGTTAAAATGCAGTTGTTTCACGGTCACAGTTGATGATATTAAAGAAAACATTTGCTGTCATTTTTGTGATAGACTGTAGGAGGTTTCAGTTTTTCCCTCATTAGGCTTTAGAGC
>JAPZDY010000001.1:13900809-13910944 GCA_029783645.1 Ctenochaetus hawaiiensis
TATCTATCTATCTATCTATCTATCTATCTATCTATCTATCTATCTTTTTCTGCATAATCTGAATATTTGGATTATGTCAAAATCATTCAGCAGTTATTTGAATCATTATATAAAAAAATAGTGCAGCCATAAGAAATTTGAGTTCCACAATTATTATTATCAACATATTATGGCAGACATAAATGAGCTGAGGGGCTTTGTTGTGAAAATAGCCGAACAAAGTTCAAAACCGTCAAATTTTCTGAGGGCTAGCTTAAGCTGTTGTTAGCTATACTTGGCTAACTCAATAGGAAAAACTACCTCCAAGTGTTTGTTCAGGTTTGAAGTTGAGGTCTTTGTGGGCGACAATAACCTTATTTATAACTTGAACAAACCGGACTGATCACCCTTGTTTTGCAAATGTTTGAATTCAGAGTGATGGTGACATTATCAGGAATGGAGCCGCTGCTGCTTGAAACCTCCACTTTGACTTAAATCTGTTATTTTTTTCTCCTCCCAGGTCTGCCACAAAGTGGAGCACTTGCCTAAGAAACCCTGAATGCAGAATGTGCTTTTCATGAGTTAATTTGCATATTTTAAAGATGTCTTCACAATGTTAAGTTATCCTTGACAATGTGCCACTTTTTCAGTTTTAATCTGGGCTGATTAAATAGCCCATTGCATTACAAGTCCGGTGTCGGCTGCAGCATTCCCAGGCGGTTAGTCACAATTGTTTTCAGTGACCAGCAGTGGTTGGTCCTCCAGACAGGGTAGGCGGAGAAAACAAAACAGACCAAATCTTCAATTCACTTGTGTGTGACAACAAAAAGAACGGAAAGATTGATGACTGCAGATGCTAATCGTAAAAAACAAAATAAAAACCAAAACAAGTGCTAAGCCAGGCAATATTGTTTGGATTTCTGGGTAGAGAGGTCAAAAAAACACACCCCTGCAGTCACTGCTTATCGACTTAGATACCACTGAAGAGAATGAAAAAAAGATCTTTAAGATCTTTACTTTAAAGAAAAAGTGGAATCCAGGACTTTTTCTTAAATAGAGCGTTTTTGAAAAAACTCTGTATTAAGATACAAATGTTCACTAGCATGCATACAAGTAGCATTTTAGCTCTTAATTAGTTTTATTAACGGAGTATTTGGCGTGGCAAAATTGTACAATTACTGGGATATTTCCTTTAAATTTCCCTCCTGTATCTCTTTATTACTGCTTATTGATAATAATAAAATGGTTGTTGAATTACAATCTTATTAGCCTAACTTATACCCTTAATAGCCCAAACTCTCAGAATAAGGCATTAATAAGTGCTGTAAGGACTAATAACGAGTCAGTATGCTCTAAAGAGGCATACTAATCAACAACTACATGGAAAATATATTTACCTTTATAAACTGTAAGTGCATTTTTGTAGATTAGATGCTTTAACTGAAGTAAAAGACCTCTACCTCTTTTACCACTGTGTATCCATCTATCTATCTGAGTCCTGTCAGTCCTGACAATGGACACACGTTGCCCAATCCTCTGCTGTCAAATCCCTCAGTACTGGGAGGAGCATTTGCTTGTGCAAACTGTTTACTTACGTCAACAACTGAGTAAGAGGCTGAGCCCACTCACATCACTGCCACCCTCTTCCTCATTTCTGAGCTCATCTTGTACAGCCCAACAGACTCGCAACTGCTATTTGATGCATTGCTTTCATTTTATGATTACTTAATTTAAACATCTGATCTCCTCCAAGGACATGCTCAGAGGCAGGGCGGAGAAGATTTCTCTTTTTTCATGTAAACTGGACTCCACAGACTCCTGTGATAAGGAGTCATTTCAAACCCTGATCTTTCTGTTAATATCTCACTTAAGCCACAGAAGTTTGATGTTTTTGAGCTACATAGATATTCTACCTGCCTAGCAGAACTGATTAGAGAAAGCTTTAATTTCCCATGTCAGGATCTCTCTGTTGTTCTGGCCCCACACCAACAACAAACAGCCGTGACAGACTTCAGCACAACCTATCCTCCGTAGCTCTGAATAGCTTTCATCAGCAAACAGACTCATCAGACTCATCCCAAATCTGTCGATCCAGATGGTGCAAAGAGGGGAGGGAGAAGGCAAGAAAGGACAATAAAGACAAGTTAGGATGAATGAAGCTGAGGAAGCCAAGTCCTTTCTGAATGTTCTGTCTTTGTGATGCATGCCAGAGTGAAAAGGAAACAGTAGAGAAATCCCCTCTACCAACCATCCACTGCATCTGTGGATGTATTGTTTTTAATTGCTTGTGTATTAAAGATCTGAAAAACACAAAGCAGGCGTTAACTAAAGAACTAGCCAGGTTATTTATCTAGAACCATTCCTGAGAGAAGAGTGGTTATCTTAATTCAGTACTGTTTATTTGTCAGTCTAAGCAAATGAAGATGCGACAAAACAAAACCCATTAATTTAAATGAGCAACAGCTGTGACATTTTTTATCCTTTACTAATCAAAAAAATGAATTGCATATTGGTAAAAGGGCAGAGAGGAATGAATGATTATGAAGGGTGCTGCATGCTTAAAAACAAAAATCAAATAGTCAGGAGCAGGACTGCGCTCCAGTTAAATTGTTTATTCATGCATGGATGATTCGGGCAGATGTCCTTCCTCAGCGTGCGAACTGGCAACAATGTGAGACGAGTATAAAATCCGTTCAAATAAAATACGTGAGGATAGTTTTTATAATGCAGATGCAGACAGGTTACACAACAGGGAAAACCTACAAGAACTGGATGCAAAAGATAGAGAAGGATACTTCCGTGGAAAGGTCACTGCAAAGAATCAATACAAGTTAACCTGAGTCATCACTTTTTATTCTACGATGAAACATTTATATCCTGATGTGAACGGTGTCTTTCAGGGTAATAACACCCCTGTTCAAAGGGCGTGAGGGGTCACCGACTGGTTTCATGAGTTTTACAGTTTCAACAGTCACCAGAATTCAATCCAGTGTTCCCAAGATGATGCTTTTCACAACAATTATCAACTTACTAAAAGAGTAAATACCCTTTTGTAGACTGCTGTTCTTACCGTCATGGCAAAAATACTCCATAAGATGAGGTACGCTCCAAATGAGCAAGTTTGTACAAGAAGGTGTACATAGTTTTGTTCTTGTATGAACATATGAAAATGAAAGACATGGCAATAAAAGCCTCCAGAGAGAAGTTTAAATCCAGCTTTCTTTCTCACCTCCCCACAACTGGCCAGTCATGGTGTGAATTGGGTGTGAATGTGAAATTATCGCTTTTTGAAATTACAACAGAAAGGTGTGTGTCTGAAGGTAGGGGGAGGGGTCCAGACACTGTTCAACCAGCAGACAAGGTCAGATCATACTGACTCTTTAGATGTTTTGTGTTTGTCACCCATCTGCAGATTGGCAATAAAGTAATGTGTGTGTGCATGCGGTAGGCATCACAATTCTTTATTTTCAAATACTGTTTTATTCATAAACCTGTCAATCAAAGCCTCTAATGATTTGAAGTCATCGTGACTCAGAGTCTGGACCTGCTCCACTGAAAAAAATGACAAATGACTTTGGACACAATGACAAAAAAAACTTGTATCAAAGTGTACGTCAGATGACCATTAAGAGACTATTTTCTGATGTAAAATCTTCTATTGAACTAAAGTCAGCTTTCATTTAGTTTTAGCAGACTTGTTTCAGATAATGCTGGGTATTTTCTGTCCTGTGGTGTTTCATTTTCATAGAGATTTAATTCCCAAATTTACATTCTACATTACCAATTATATCATATGCTAAAAAAAGGATGCATCGCATGTATTTACTTTTTTAGGTCATTGTTTATTCACAAAAAATAGACTTAAGACTAAGATATCATGTCCACTGATGATTTGTCCTTGTGTGGAAGTGGGCAGCATATAAATGTTCATGGAGCTGTTTGAGAGCTAAATCCTGCATCATGGGCTGATGGGGCCTCAGAGAGCTCAGCTTTTTCATGTCAAACATGGACATTTTTCTGTACAAATAAATTATATGTCAGAGCTTTCCAATCTCCTCTCATATCCTCTTGATGGATTGTAATAAGTTTTGCCCATCTATAAATATATACTGGTGCTCCTCAAAATAAGTAGGATGTGGCAGAAATAATATTATCCAATCCCATTTTTCAAGAGCTCTTACTGTAAAAGAGTAAAGGACACAGCTCAACTATTGCTTTAACCACACATGAACTGAATAAGAAATATTACAATGTTTAAATGCACTGGATGAAAGAACGTGATGGTTCAAACTCTTATGAGTGTGTCCCCTCTCAGCTGGACAGGTCGGAAGTGATCAAGAGCAACTTGCACCCAGTCTTTGCCAAGGTTTTCACATTGGATTACTACTTTGAGGAGGTTCAGAAGCTGCGATTCGAAGTCTATGACATCCATGGCACTCACAGCATTGGGACCCGAGATGATGACTTCCTGGGAGGAGTGGAGTGCACTCTTGGCCAGGTGGGCAGATGCTATAGTTTAACCAACCCATTTTGTTGAGTAACATTGATTGTGCTTCCTAAAATACGCCAAATGCAAGGTGAGTTTTGTTAGTTTGGAGCTCTAAAATCTAAAAACTTGCAGAAACATCTCCATTGTCTTTGACTTTGGTGGTAAATATACCTGATGCTGTACATTTGCTGCACAGAGTGGCAGAGTAAGCAATGGATACTTAATGCTGGTGTTGATGACTCAGATCCCTTCACACTGCTTTTTGCTGCCAAGGGCTCAAGGCCAACATTGTGTTTATCTTGCTCTCTGCAGATCGTGGCCCAAAAGAAGATGGTGAAGCCTTTATTGCTGAAGTATGGGAAATATGCTGGCAAATCCACCATTACAGTAGGTTTCTTACATTGCACTTACGACCTCACTGCACTGGTGAATGAAATTGTCTGGATTGTTGGACGAAGCCAGTGAGAGACTTACATTCTGTTTTGTTATATGTTGTATAGTTCTAAATATAACCCATATGTCAGATGTGGAAGAGCAGAATTGGTGGCTCATTAAACATTATCTTACAGTCGGGAGGCAAAGTGGTGGCAGAGTACAGGATTTTGGCAGAGAGAGGAGAAGCTTACATTCTGTTCGACATCAGTGATGCTTGGTGTTCGAAGTTGATGCACAATTTTAAACAGATGTTGAACTTTAAATGTAATGATGCTGACAAAATTTTTGTTTTATTTTCTTGTTACTGCTGTCTCCACAACATATATTTATACGTAAATAACTGTATGTATTGCTCTTTCATTTGTATAAATCCGATTGTAGACTGTGTTTACGTTTCGTATGTGTAGCATGAGGGATTAAAACCTTTTATTTTGATGTGGTGTGTGGGTATGTATATACAGCAATAGAGCAACATATACAGCCATTTGTATGCATATATGTGATATATATGGTCAGGATATAGACATAATACAAGGAAGTGCATAATACCATACAACCTAGTAAAAGAACAAGCAGACAGTACTGGATTAGATGGTCTTGTCCACCACAGACGTTTGCTGTCACTGAGAGTATAAACTTCTATTTAAATTCAGTCCTATTCTTTCTCAGGAACAGGAGGCTTTTCTTTCTATTTTCTTCTGCATACAGAAAAGACCTGAGCTAAGATTTGAATCCAGAATACTTGATGCTGTGAGGGAAAAGTTAAAGACAAACTCATCCATTTTAAATCTTACTCGTTTCATCTGTCTCCAGAGTTTAACTTTATTTAAATCAGAGCCAGTAGCTGTGACCTGTTGAAGCTCTTCAGGATAACTATGAATTCACACGGGGCGATTTTTTTTTTGACCATTTCTTCCACTCAGTGCTAAAGAACTCGGTGCACCATCATAATGTTAAACCATTATCCACCTTGTAGCTCCTGCCCACACACACTGACAGTGAAATATGTATCTGCTCATGTTTATCCCATTTATAATATTTACAATTTGCTTTTGTTTTGTTTGTTATACCCTTATAGAAAGTGTTATTTATGTATCTAAAATATGCATGAATACAACATGAATAAATTATATACTATGAAGACACAGTGGGAATGAAGACACATGCAAACACTTACAATAGTAATGTACATGTAATTGTACCTCCACAATTGTGAGGATTCCTATTTACATAATGGATTTCCTCAGTCCTTAATATTACCTTAACCAGGAGAGGTTTAAGGGACAATGGAGATCTAGGCTTAATTAAACTTATTATTACTTTATTCATACAGCTGGGGGAAAAAAGTGTTCTTGCCTCCTTTAAAATCATAAAACAAATTAAAACAATGCATAAAAATAACTCATCTTAGCCTGTAACTGGAAAAGTGCACTGCAGTTACTTTTCTTTTTCTTCTGCTGTTACAATTACATGTAATACATATAAAAATCATGTAAGCTCTTGCAAACTGCTGTTCATTGTATCAAGAGCTCTGTCATGTTTTGTGTTTTATAAACCTGTAAGGAAGTTGCACACTGTACCTTCTAGGCAGACTTGTGAGCTTTTCTTATCCGGCAGCCATTATTGTTGTTTGTGATCTGAGGGAGTAAATAAGTTCAAAACCCTGCAGGGAGCAGATGGCATCTTTTATGTCATTCGGCTTTCTGAGGCATTTTAATATCCAGAAGTTGCTCTCTAGCACTGCGTTTGCGTTTAATAATCAGTCTGGACATTTTGTAGATATACACTGACAAAATGCCTCTTGCCAAAAGTAAGAATAAGTCAAAATGCGCTCACTGAGTCTTAACTTATAGCAAAACAGGAGCACACATACAGACACATACCCACACACACATACAAACACACCTTCTGCCCACATCCTTTATAAAGATGTTTCCTGGCGCTTGATACTGTACCTGTTAGGAGAAACTGCTGATAAAAAGTACAAGTTTCCTACTTTGCCAATCATCGCTGTCAAGCCTTGTCAAGCCCTGGCTGTGTGCACTGTGCAGCTCCAGTTAAAGTTGTTCGTTTTCAAACAGGAGAACAGAGAGAGCGAGCCAACTTCAGTGTTCTGTGAGGGAGCCACATAGCCAAGAGGGAGCAGCGTGATTCTTAAAATTGGCAATGCTGAAACAACAAAACTTTTCTTTATTTTCTTTTTAACTAAAATACACAGGTATAAAAAAAAACAAACAAACAGCTGCCTGTTAGTGCTCCAGCTGTTCACAGTTGCTCTACACTGCTGGGATAACTTTTGCTTCCATAAAAAAAGTTAGATGTTTAAGCTTGAGATAATAATAGTCGGGGTCCATTAGTTTGCTGCTTCTGGGACTCACTGTTCTCTAGTTTTAATAGTCAGCCACTTCATTTTGTTAAATGTTTACCACAGTAAATAGTCATTTATTTGCAATGAAAAAAAGGTGAATAACTACTAAAATAATACAAATGATTCTTGTTAAATTATATCTTTATATTATGAAAAGCTTGTATTTTGTGTGAAAAATCTCTGCTTTTTATTTGCATGTTTTATACGTAGATGCTTTATCTGCAACTAAAAAAAAATTAACTACTAACTACTAAAAAATTAATCAAAATAATACATTTTATAGTGTAGATGCATAAGTCGGTGTGAGCTCTGGGGTTTCCATTATTTTATTTAAATTTAAATAATTTATAAACATGAATAATTCACAGTATATCTAGCAGTGAATAATGAAGCCCATGAGTACACAATATTACTTAGAAATCTTATTTCCCTTCAGGTGCATGCTGAGGAAATATCCGGCAACAACGGGTACGTGGAGCTCTCCTTCTGTGCCAAGAAGCTTGATGATAAGGTGAGTGGAGCACACTATTTTGATAGAAATACCAACAAGGTGCATGTTTTATTAGATATGGTTTAGAAGCACTAGATAGGGTTGGCAGCACTAATATGATGAACATGATAGTGCAACTTCAGGAGGAGCCAACAATGAATCACTGGCCTTGAATCTGTTACAGGGAGAAAAGAAAGATGATGAAAACACTAACTATTGCATCTTTGTTGCAACATAATGTTGGTTCAGAAGTTTTTTTTTGTGAATAAAGTTACATGTTTACATTATTTGTTGAATGGTTCCACTTTAAAGCTGGATATCACTGGCCTGAGCTGCTTCTGCTCTCAAATCTAACACTGACAAACTTCGCTGAAGGGATATTTCAATTAAAAGAACAGCGGGAGCTTACATCCAATTACAACTCTGATGATCTGCAGTCGCTCCGTGTTCTTAGAAGCAACCCTCAGGATGCCACGTTCATAGGTGGCCCTTGATTTCTACTGGTATCAGAAGAAAAATTTTAATTTTCCACAGCATGTACATTTATTTTTGGAAATTGCAGTTTGAAATATTCACCTAGTCTGACAGTGAAATTGAACTTGACTCTTACCTGAGGGAAATGATAAGAAAAATCCTCCCCTGCATGTGATATACTTCATATACCAGGTCCACTACTGGGAGCAGTGTGTTTCTGCCAAAATCCTGGGGAGAATTAGTCCACTTGTCTTGTTTAAATTTCTGCGATTGCCACTGAGATTTCTGCACATTGAATAAATCGCTGTAACATTTTGGATGTTACAGCTGAAAGCACATTACTGTGGAGACTGTGGAGCAATGGTGTGTAATTATATGCCACAGAGACACAAAAGTGCTCATGTTTTCACTGGGAACAAACATTGCAGAAGCTTATTTGAGTTTTTTTGGAATGAAAACCTTCAAATAATGGTTTTTGATGCCAATTATATAAAAATACAGTTATGGTAAATGAAAGATACTGACCTTGTTTACATGCGGATGATTGCTAACATAACTTAGTCTGAATGAACAAAAGCTGAGGGTCTACCATGTGTTTTACAAAAGTGATGCTCATTTTTGCATAATCTGTGCAAACATTTTGATATCAACAATAACCATGGGCGTCATGACTGTTGTTATGGTCAGACCGGTTTTGTTACTACATGCTAGCTTAGTGCAGGACCTGTGTGTGTGGAGACAGAAATGCTACTCCCAGTAACATTATCTAATAAACAAATTATGTCTTATTTGGTGCTTTACTAGGGTCACTGGTAAGGCTGTGTGGCTGCATTCAGGAATCAGCTGGATTGGAACACAGTATGAACCTTGTAGGTCTGCTGTGAGGACAGGACTTTATGCATTCATGGATGCTAACATCATACTGGTTGTGGACAGTCTGTAAATACCATCAAACTGTAGGCTTGTTAAAAAATGCCTAATTTCTTTTTTCTATATGTAATATGTGACATTAATTCGTTTGAAATTGCGTTAATAATTACTTCAAACTGAGCATTTATTCTTTTTTTAGGTTATGTTTTTGTCTCAACCAACTCTAATGTTTAGCTTTTTTAGCCATGTTCTGCTTTGGTTACCTTCTAGTTGCTAACTTGCTAACAAAACCATCAGCAAACAGATGCTAAAACATTGCATTCATTTTTTGATTCATCCATTGTTGATGAAAAAATACTTGATTATAAAGATGTTAAATAAATGGCAAATGGTGGCTGTCAAGTGAAAGTATTAGTCAGAATCTGTAATGAAGTAAATATATACATAATATTTACTCATAGTTTGTATAAACTGTTTAACATTATAATAAAAAACCCAGGAAAATAAGGTTTAGAGGCAATCAGATGTATAATATACGTTTTCTTTTCAATGTAAATTGGATGTGACAGACTACTTGGTTTTATCAATTCATTTAACATAGACAACAGATGATGACTTAAGCAGCAAATTGTTTCTAATTAGCTGCATGTCAGCTGCATCACCTCTCAACCTGCTGTGAATGCTGAAGGACCGCAGAGTAGATGTTGATGACCAGGAGGCTTAATGGCAAGACATCATAAATCGTAGTAACCGGCAATGATTAACATTGCTGTTAAGCCTGAGCATCAGATTGAATTTTGACACGTGTGTCTGATCAGTCCATGGTGCTGTTGTAACTGGCTAATGGTTGCCATGACAACTAAGAGAGGATGCTACAGCTCGTTTTGCCTCTGTCCCCCAGGAGATGTATCTGTCTAATGTGGCGGGAAATGCAGAATTAACTGTCTCATTCGTTGTACACAAAACCCCCTTGCCCACCCCCTCCTTCTACCGCCACAGTCTCAAACACACACACACACACACACACACA
>JAPZDY010000001.1:13911073-13939947 GCA_029783645.1 Ctenochaetus hawaiiensis
AAACCCCCTTGCCCACCCCCTCCATCTACCGCCACAGTCTCAAACACACACACACACACACACACACACACACACACACACACACACACACACACACATGCAAACACAAATAAACACACAGTAATCATTTGTTTTCCTCCCTGAAGAATCAATTGACCTAAATAATCAGCATTGCTCTGCTCTCAGACACCTTCACTCGAGACTCAGCGGATGATTTTAGGCTATCGCAAATAATCATAAAGGATGCAAAATCTTAGGCATGTTTTCAATTTAGCAGGCTATTTATGAACACTGCTGATGTAAATGGACACAGTCGAGTTAATTTGAATGCGTGACGTTGATAACAACCCAGCACTGGGCTATTTCAGATGCATAATGCACATGAGAAGTAATGGAGTGCAAAAGTTTGAGGTCCCTGCTTGGGTGCTTTAAATATTGGTTGAAAAACCGAATAAATATATTTTAGAACTTCACAAAAAGCTGCATGGGAGGAAATAGCAGATCTGTGAGGTTATTGGAGGTCAGTGATTGATCAAACAGATGGTAGTGTGTGAAGTATTAAATTTTCCTCTGACCAAACAGTTATGAGCCCCTTCTTTTTCTCTTTCTTGGTTCACCTCATGAATGGTTTCTTCTGCAAAGAGCAACCTGCTGCGCTGTAAATTTTATGCCTGCATCTCCCTGACCTTTAATCACCGATGCAATTACCTCTGCCTCTACAATCAACAGAGATAAATTAGTGTCAACAGCCATGAGTGTAAATTTCAGTTTCCTTCCATACAAGCCATCACAACAACACAATATACATTTTTAAAAAACCCAAACACAGAGGTTTCAGTACCACGGGGCTGTAATTCTGCATACGCGGAGTTCATCACAGCCCCATGGTAAATATTTACAAACATCATCTGATTCATTATTTGTAAATCAAATTAAATTTAGCCCTCAAGGATAAATTTTAAGCTGTGATGTTCTATGTATTTCATTTCTTCTCATTTGTGTCCTGTTAGGTCTTGATTTCAATGAGACATCCTGAACAAATAATGCTAAAAATGTTTTACCAGAAGAAAAAATTAATGTTACTTTCTAATGGGACCTGATGATCAATTCTTACAGGCTTTTTATATTTTGTTTTCTCTGCAGGATCTCTTCAGCAAGTCAGACCCATTTTTGGAAATATACCGAATCAATGACGATGGAACTGAACAGCTTGTGCACAGAACTGAGGTCAGTTCATCATCGTTTCCTCTTCTCTTGCAACAGCAGCTGTTTGTGCCTCTTTGCCTCATGTGGAATGTATTTTTATTCTAACAGGTGATTAAAAACAACCTGAATCCTGTGTGGGAACCTTTCAAAGTGTCTCTCATATCCCTGTGCAGCTGTGACGAAGAGCGAAAGCTCAAGGTAATGGACGTTTAGCATCTGTAAGTCCACATATTTACGAAAAAAAGGCTCACCAGTTACAATCAGAAAATAGAGCTAATTACTTAAAATATACTATTTAAATAAATATGTGGACTTACAGGGTATGTAACAATAAGTGTTTACTGAATATCAAAGGGAATGAATCAGTAAATGTTGTATGAATAGTGCATGTAAGGTCAAACCAACAGACAGAAAGTGGTAAACAGTGGTGTCTATGTGTGCCACAGTGCCTAGTGTGGGATTATGACTCCAGGGGGAAGCACGACTTCATCGGCGAGTTCTACGCCACATTCAGGGAAATGCAGAAAATTTCCAGTGGAAATAAGGTCAGTGAACAGAGAGGCGTAGCAGAGCGAAGGAGAGACAGCTGTTTCATCCTTTTCCAATACAGCTCTCATTTGACTCTGCTGAAATTCATCCCAGATCAAACAGATGTCATGGTGCTAAAGATACACGGCCAGTTTTCACAATGACATAATTGCTGCTCCTGTTCTCTGTCTTGACTCATCTCCCTTTGTTTAAGGTGACATGGGATTGTGTGAATCCAAAATACAAACAGAAGAAGAGAAACTATAAGAATTCAGGAGTTGTCATCCTCAGTGACCTTAAGGTAGGAATCCTGTGCAGAACTAAAACATGTTTATCTGAATCTACATTGAAAGGAGGTTGAACCAATCAGTGTTTTTTTACACCACATGGAATAGGACTAAAAAGACCTTCGGTATTCACACATTTTGTTGTCAAATTAAATGGTTTAGTCATAAATGCCTCGCATATGTACACGGAAACATCCTGTTTGGTTTTTCTCACTGTATATATTCATGAGAAAACTTCATCAGCCTTTACAGCAAAGGTATTTTTAGTTTCCACAGCTTTAACTAGATAGATCACAACCATCTTTTTTTTTTTTTTTACCTTTCACAGTCAACATATTTGTTCAGTAATGCCATTTTAATTACCAGATGCTTCCAACAACATGGCTGAACATTCACTCTCCCACCCAAACATCTCTTCTGAGATTTTTCCTTCAAGATATATTCTATTTTTCCTCTCCTTCCTCTTGCAGCTCCACAGAGTGTATTCCTTCTTAGATTACATCATGGGAGGATGCCAGATTCACTTTACGGTAATATGAGCGGTCTGTGTTTAGTGACGCTGCACGGTCATTGGGCTGTTTACTGCATTGGCCCTTATTTAATGAATTACTGGATACTGTTCAATTTTATGCATATTACATAAAGTTTAAGATCAAATTGCTTAAAGAAAAACAAACTTTGGTATGACTCTTATTTGGTGGTCCTTGGTATGCAATATGCACCAAGTGTTAGATTATATATATATTATATATATATATATATTTAAAATGTAACTAAGTGCATTTACTCAAGTATGATATAATATGATAAGATATTATATGATATTTTATGATATCACAACAAAAATGTGGGTTATTGTAGTTTTCTTGAGTACCCTAATCTCATGTCACTCTATACTTACTTAAGTTTATATTTCTGATTTTATTCAAACACTATTACTTAAGTATTGGACCATATTTATTGTGGAGTATGAGTACTTTTCCTTAAGTGCTAAATGCTATATGTAACATTTTAGCAGCTCTTACAGTCTTGTTTAACTTGAGTGTTTGGCAGCCTGATGAATGCTGACAGACAGACATGAAGCTACACTGAGAGATGAACTCTGACTCCTGAAAACCAGGAGTCCTAACCTTTAGACCAAATGGGATTTGTGCATTATACACACTGAACTTTATCAATTAGGACTCGGTCAAATGATTTTATATGGATATGAGCACATTTTCTAGCCACATTAAAACCAAGACATGAGAGTTTTGAGGAGAGTTTTTTGGTGCTAAAAGGTGACATATAGCACCTTTAAGAAGGGCTCTGAATGCCTCTTCCACCACTGACAGTATTTTGAGATGTTTTCATCCTCCTAACACCCCCTGTTACTGTGTCCATGCATGAAGTATTAAGTCTCCTTGTTGTCTTGTTGTAGGCAGCTACACTGCATAAATTCAAACTCTCTTCAACTCTTGCCCTTTGGTCTGCCCTCTGTAGCTCTACCTCTCACTCTCTGGCTGGATTACTGAAGCAATATTAATAATGAGGACTGCTGTGGTAGATACAGTTCCTCCTTGCTGAAATAGTTTGTTGCTTGGATCTACACTACATTGGAGCTGTAGCTGCTCCAATCTACGTGGGTGTAAAAAGTGCAAATTTCTTCCTCTGATCTGATAATTTATACTGCCATTAGGCATATTGCAGACTCTATCACACAAAATGAGCAGCCAAATAAAAGCCTTTTCAAAAAGTAGAGAGGCAAAAGCAGAAACTTTAGTGATTTTATCATCTTGTTCATGTTGCACATTTTCTGCCAGGTTGCCATCGACTTCACAGCATCCAATGGAGACCCCAGGAACAGCTGCTCATTGCACTACATCAACCCTTACCAGCCCAACGAGTACCTGAAGGCTCTGATAGCAGTGGGGGAGATCTGTCAAGACTATGATAGGTTTGTCAATGTTTTGTTCCTCAGTAAAGGCTCTTTGGTGCCTGCAGGGATTGTCAGTCTCTCCTTTTGTGAAATGGAGCTGTAGAGTGCTCCTTGCGTGCCATTTCGCCGGCATCTTACACACTGAAATGAGCCACTCCGCCTGAACTGCAGCTAAAGGGTTGTGATGAAAATCGTGGAGGACTGAATGACAGAGACAATCCTGTAGGTTATTACATTTCTGCTCACCTGTTTGTTTTAGAGCTGATGGAATTGAACTGTTGACCGCCAGCTCCTGCATCCCTGATTCATCTCACCACTGAAATGTATTTTTGCAATTTGAATTCACTCAGATAGTTCAGAGTCGACAAATCAGCGTGTCACTTGCAGCGCGAACAGAATCCAGTATAAGGTCCAAGTCAGGTTCACATCAGTGAGTCAGTTTTAATCTGTGTTAAACCCGTGGCTTAGTGATGCATGAGAAACTGTTTGTATGTAACAAAATTAGAGCAAGCAAATTTGGCCTCTGCTGGCATTACTTATGTATGAGGCTAATCTTGGGCTGAATATGTCAGTCGAGGACACTCACACAATATTCTGGGTGCACTCCTTCATGGTTGCTTATTGACTAGTTTTTCATAGTCCATTCCAATCCATTAATTTCCTTTTTTTTCAGCAATCTGTCAGGAAAATGACACATTGACCTTTATACTGGCACTGGCATTTAAATCCTGTGCAGACATCAGTTTGATGCTGACAGATTTTTGGTGAAGATTTTATGCTATTTGTTTAGTTTTTTTCCAACCCATTTTAGTGTAACAGTTTGAAATAAGAAAATAATTCTACCAACAATAAATCTCTCACATCATAATGTTTGTAAATCACTTTTTCTGGCATAACCTCTTTTAGAAATTGTAACAAAGTTCAGAACCCTAATTTTTCACAAATTTTCCAAATACAAAAAATATCATATTAATTCAGTTTGCTTTATGTTTTTTTCACTGGTCACCCATACCCTTCCTGCAGTGGCTTCAAGCCTCCCTAGTGAAGCACATCACACTAAACTGACCACAGTGAATATTAAACAGGCTATTTAAAGCATCACGTATTGGGGGAAGTAAATAATTACTTAAGTTAATGCATAGAGTATAACACAGGCAATGCAAATTCCTTGCTTATTTTTTTCTTTATGACCATGCTGAGAAAATTCATGTTATTAGGATCAATTGATTTGAGCATATTAGGTCATATATTCTCTAAGTATAGATGCTATTAATATAATATTACAAAAACTACACCACAGTCACATAACTTCAACATCAACACCAATAAGCTTCCTGCTACACTTTACGTACATACATCATAACTAGATGAGTCTACAAGTTGGAACATTTGAGTCAGTATAGTTTTTAAAGGCAAGTTATTTTATAAAACCATGCAGTATTGGGTTGGATTAAATACATTTAGTGTGCGTATAAACACAAAAGTCAGACACAGGGACGCACAGGGACACACACATTTTTGCCTGCCTTGTTTGCTAGGAGATCGCTAACTGTTTAGCATGCACTTCACAGTGTCTCTATTCACAGTGGTGGCTGCATGTTCTTTCTCCTGTGGATAACTCAATGATACAGTCCCCTCTCAGCATCTGTTGCGGCTACTGGTCCTCCTTCTTAGCCTGCATAGGCTCATTATCCTGAGCTACAGTCGAACGCATGCAGAGATAGAGGCTAACACCAGGGTGGCAGGCATTTCAGAAAGAAGTGGAAGGCATTTCAACCAGAGAAATAACAGCGTGTCATAGAACCTGATGTAAAAACAGAAAAGGATGCTCCATGAAGGCTGTTTGAGGAATCAATAAAGACACTGAGGCAGTTTGAGAAAAGTTAAAATTTCATGTGAGAATTCCCGCTAGTGTAAAAGTAAATGGCTGATATAGTCATCAGGGATCAGGAAGAGTTATCACACACATTTGGCATTTAAAATGAGTTATTGTTAAACAGAATAACTGTTAAACAATAAACAATTGTGCATAAAACTATTACTTCCCCCAGGCTGGCTAGCAGGTACTCATTAATTAACTGGGAATTATTTATAAAACATTTCAGAGAAAAACCCTCTCATCTGCAGAAACTAAGCCAGATGAGGCTTAACACTCTGACTCCTGATTTATGCAGATCCTCCTATTGAATATTAGGGAAGCACCGACTGTCTGGCTAATTATAGCATTGAAAGATAGCACTAGAGACACTGAGAAACTTGCCTGCAAATTAGCTGCTTAGCTTTACAGCTTTATCATTTTTCTTGTTTACATATATAGACAAGAGCATCATACACGGAAACATGCCTCTGGGTTAACAATGACTATAAGTGTAGGCAGCCCTTCCCTCTGTTAAGTTGGAATTGTTATTGAGGTGTAAAACGTGGGCAAGCAAACCTTTTAGCCTTTAGTGGATATAGGTGATGTGGGATTTAGAGTCCTTGCAGAGGAGTACATTATGGAGCTGGAGTGATTAGCTTTTGTGTGTGTGGGCAGAGGCTCGTTTACCTTGCTGAGAGGACCATTACACTGGGCACATCTCCCTATGGCTCCTCATGTGTGCAGACAAAAAAAGGAGAAAACACGGACCACCGTGCACTTTGCAGCAAAATTCACAGGATGAAGATGACTTGTCAAGTTCCAAGTCTGAGCTGAAGGTGCTATGTCATATGTCTACACCTATGGAGTCTAATGATCTCTTAAAGACACTGTCAATTGCATACAGAAAACAATTTGCTGTGGAAAAGTTTATGAAACTGTGGAAATAGCCCAGAAGCAAGATAATGAGTGTTGTATATCTGCCTTGTTAACAATAACAAGGAAACAATACATCTCAGAATAAAATTGGCTGAGCATGAATAACTCCTTCCCCATTAAATTACTTTCCATTACAAATCTTTCTCCATGTTGGTGAAGCTGGTAGAACCCATATAATACCAAAACACAATTTTCTTTTTCCTACTATTTTGCAACCATAAAACATATCTCAATGTTTTTGAAAGAGCATAAAAGTGGGAGTACAGCCTTCATTCATTCTATGGGAATGAGCTGAAAACACATAAGTGTTGAAGGTCAATTTTGAGTAAAGACATCTGTTCATGTTGTTGTAGCAGCTGCAAAACGTGAAATTTACTCATTTCTTTTGAATATTGTTACTGGAGCATGTTTCAATCTGGATACAGTGCAGCCCATTAGCCAGAGCATTTGGACAGGATGCATTAGAGAGAATAAACATTGGACTCATTTACATGTTATTCTTTCCTTTTCTTGGAACAGAGGATAATGATGGTAACCAAATATGTGCTCAAAATGGCCCGTGTACCGTATTCAGTGATGTCTCTCTAACTGAGCTCAGATTTCTCCAAAGCCCACAGGCTGTTGCTGTTACAATATGCAGCCACTGTAAATATAATACTGCGAGGTTGTTTAGAAAAGACACATTTTTCTTTTTCTTACTCCAATTTCCATGAGAAGGAGCAATTCTAAAAATTTTAATTATACTTTTTGTTATGTCTGTATGTTAGTTTATAACCAGCACAACAACAGCAATTACCATGTTTACCGATAATTGTGGTGGAACAAAAACTTGCCGGAGCTAAATTGCATCTGTCGATTGTTCACAGTTTAGAGTTTGTTGCTCAACTCAGTGTGTAAAAACCATCACTCTGGCTGTGTTTACACAAGTCCACACCCATCAGAGTCAATCAAACACTTCTGATGGCTCTGAGAAGCTGCCTCAAAGCCGTATTAGCTCCATGAGTGGACAAACAACTCTCCAATCAACACTTGTCAACACACCAAATAAATCAACACTTTAAATTAGCATTGCACACTTGGCTGTGTACAATTTGATGCACCCACACCATGTCCACAGTAAATGAATTAATCATGGCATTTGAAATGTTTGTGCCCCAAACTATACTCTGTTGAGCCAGAGATGTGATTTGCGATTGCACTGGACTTGAGAACTTTGGGGTTTGTTTTGCAGTCATGGACGTTTGTACAGCAAATGTTCTGATAAGGAAGCAGCCATTAGGGAGAGCTGTTTATAGACAAACAATCACTGATGTGGCTGAAAACAAGCTGCGCCAGCTCTGCTTCTTACCCTTGGTGACACAGAGTGACAAAAGCATTATTTTGTTAGTTAGTATTAAGTATACGGTATGTTCCTAGAATATGAACATGGCATTAAAATAGCACTTAAGGAATTTATAAGGGTTAGGGTCCATTTAGACATTCGATTGCATGTTTTGTTAGGTGCCCCCAGTCTGGTGAAAGCCCACATCTTTAACAAAAGGAGATAAAATAAGTAATACAAAAATTGCTGAGAGGACTTTTAAAACAATAGTGGCTGGTAAAAATATGCCCAAAACACTGTAGGTACTACCATTAAGTACCTCAAAGTAGTAAATTGCCTTTTGTTGTCGACAGCCGTGAAGATGTGGACTACAGGGTCAGGTTCTACTTTACTTCAACAGCCTCTACACACACACACAAACATGACTGTCTGGCTCATAATTCAGACACACAAATAAAATACACAGTCTTGGTCTTGTTATTTTCATAACACTGTGCACCCTGGCCTTTGACAAGAAGCAAGCAATTCAGCTGAGCAGAGCCTCTTACAGTAAAATCTGCCCATCTAAATGGCGAGATGGAAAATGGGGAGGATAAAGACTGCGAGAAGCTCTTTGAACAGGTGCAAACGCTGACTGCAGGGACGATGGGACGGATTTCAAATTGTAATTTAGGCTTTTAACATTTATGAAATGCAAACAAGGATGAGGTTTGCCCTTGGAAACGTGAACAGATGGATAAAACATCAATATTGTTGAGATCATTGTCAAATGCTATTCCAGATTAAACTGTTGTAACTCCAATGCACAACTGATTAATTTGCTTATCATTTCAGTGACAAAAGGTTTTCAGCTTTAGGGTTTGGTGCCAGAATCCCTCCGAATTATGAGGTGAGTATCTCTGTTCGCATCTCCGCTCTGCATGTTTTTCCATGCATGAACAATATGAACACTATCATGCATATTATATATTCCAATGCTCATCAAATCCTGGTATTTTCCACCACCCAGGGACCTTATGGTAACCAAGCTGATTTCCATTTCCCATTTTGTGACACAATTTGTCATTCTGTCAAAGTTTCACATTTAAAACTAATTACTGAGTTTATTTTTATTCATAAGCCCCTTGTCCTAAAATATCAACTTGTCTTGAGAAAATAACATGTTCCGATGACATAAAAGCCCCGTAGTGTTGATGTTCAATTTGCATAAGAATTCATGAGTTCTGAGAAGCCAATTTGACCAAAAAGCTGCCTGTGATTCTGAATAGAGCCCTTGGGGGGAATGTGTGGGCATGCACTCATGCACACAAAAAAAACATATACATATACAAACAACACACACACAACACAGTTGAATTACAATGACGTTTGATAATTGATAAAATTGTGCTGCGCTATGTGCCAATGTGAAACACTGATAATTATTATTTCAATCATGCATCAGGAGATACAAACTCTTAATTTTCTCTTTCTGAATTTACCTTGACAATGACTGCCTTGCGGGAGTCACATTTATTTTTACTGCGTGCTGTTACCACAATGTGCAGGTGAATGCTAATTAAGTCATTAGACTAATCATGAATTGCATCTACAAACTCAAAGATTACACTGCTGTGCAAGTTTGATGGACCATGCTCTCGCTTAGGATGTGTTGCTGTGCACTCTTGTATCTTTGTGCACGATCATCCATACTAAGTTTGACTGGAAAATAAATATAAATAGAAGTTCCAAGATGTTCATTTGCTAGCTGATGATGGAACAGATAATGAGTTTTGTGAAGCTTCACATTTCTTTGCAATGAATGTGGCTAATGTGTTTTGTAAAAGTTAGAGTAGATCATTTGAACAAACACAGCATTGCTAGGGCCCCTCCCACCAAATGATGAAGCAAACATATAAGCCCATTTCACGTGAAGCAGCAATAATGATACCTTGTCTAAACCTTTTTTCTGATTGCAACAAGACGACTGAGTAAACAGCTTTGTGCGGCTCTAAAATATTAACATTAAAAGAGTTTAATTTTTGCCCTGGTGTTCACCTCAGAAGAGTGTTTCTATGCACTTGGGCAAACAAGCAAGCTTAAGATTAAGACCGCAATATTGAATGACTGACTGTCACACACCAGCAGAAAAAGCAGAGGTGTAACTAATAACATTACCAATGCTTAACAATGCTCCATTCCGTTAAGTCCCCCCGCCATGCTAGTGATCCAGCCTGCACTAAACCGGAGCCATACAACTGCAACACCTAAATGAAAGATAGCCTTTATTAAAGTTATTAGTTACGCCTGTCAATTTTCCGCTTTGTCATGTCAGAAGGTCTGCTGTGAAACAGGCCTGTTAAATAAGATACAGAACAAGATCCCCTCTGTTACAGTGGCCCAACGCAGAGACTTAAAGGTGGTCTGTATGATTAATTTCTCTATGGCTCATCGCATCTATCTGTACTGTGTGCAGGCTGTTAATCGCATAAAGACAAAAACGACTTTTTCAAAAAGTAGCCAGCTGGAGAGGAGTCAGTTGTCAGTGATCCGGTGACAGTTGGTGCTCATGGAAAAAAAAGTGTTTTCTTGTGAGGGGAGGTATCATGAAGAGGATTTCATTCTCGCCAGTAAAACAGCTTAGAGATAAACAAAGTCAGTCTGACATTTGGCTGGCAGGAATAGACCAGATAAAAGAAAAGGGGTTGAAATCACTTTTCATGAACTGGATATTAAGTGTTTAGGCCACTATTATAAAAGCTTCTTCCTCTCAACATAGTTATCAAACAATATCAAAATAAATTCCAGGTTCTAAACATGAAAGCAATTTCCGACAGTTGTTGATAATAATGAAAAAAAAGGTTGGTAGAGCACAAGGCCACAATTTTCTCTTCCTGTGTCAACAGGTGTCTCATGACTTTGCCATTAACTTCAACCCAGAAGACGATGAATGTGAAGGTAAGAAAGGGCTTAAGTGGTACTCCATACTGATGATATGCAAAATAACATCTGTAAACATCTGCTTACATGTCAATATTGATCAGCAGGGTCCTCATAACTCATTATAAGTAATTAATAAAGGTAAACAAATATTGCAAGACAAATCAAAATCCTCAAATCCATCAGTTAAGAAGAAAACAACTCTTCAGTTTTCCGTAGCTTGTTCACTGATGAGTGCAGATAACTGTGTGGATGTCTGCACCGTTTTGCTCTTTGCTCTCTTTCATCAGAGATCCAAGGAGTGGTTGAAGCTTACCAGAACTGCCTTCCTAAGATTCAACTGTATGGCCCAACCAATGTTTCTCCCATCATTAACAGAATAGCCAAGCTGGCAGCAGGAGATGGCAACATTAAAGATGCCTCTGTGAGTGTCCCTTTACACTGTATTAAGAAAATATATGGATGTAATACGGGGTTTGTTGTTGTGCATCCCACTGAGTTCCTGGAGTGAGCAACCTCTGGTTCACCTCGCTGTTTATAGTAATGATGCCCTACAGCACAAAAGAAAAGAGAGCCCATTGTAGAAAAACATAGTGTTCTTTAAATTATGGATTGAAGTCATAAAATGTCGTGCTGGTGTTGTATTTCTTAGACATATTTCAGTATCATTGACCTTTTCTTGGTTCAAAATCTAATGAGCTAAAGCTAAAATGTGACTCAATAAAAAATGGCTAATAAAGTTCCTTTGCTCTTTATCTCTTCTTAATATCCCTCTAAGAGTAAAAGCACTAGTCTTTTATCTATTTACCATCTTAAATTACCCGCCGACTACACGGACATTATGCTCTAAACTATTACACTCCCGTAATTGGGCTGACCTTCTTGTAATTATTTACTCCTCAGTGTCAGTCTTTATTTCATCATTAACTGAGCTGCAGTAAACAATTATGCTTTCAGGGCATGCGTTAGAAATACACTTAGGACATTAAGTAAAACATAAACACAGTCAGGTTACCAACAAACTACAGAGTATCACAGCAAATTGTGCCAGGCTATTATTCTTGTACAAAACTACTCATATTATGTTGTTCAGTGAACACATTTAAATTAATTTCACACATGCACACACAGAATTTCTCTCCTGCAGTTTGTGATTTAATTGCTCTGTCTTGTTTTTAAACGCTCCTTTCTTATCTGCCCCTGATCCCCTTGTCTTCAGTGTAACACTTTCACTTAAACTTATCTTCTCAGTGAAAGCTGTTAAATTATCCTCGACGGCATGAAAGGCCTTTTTCAGACCAAAACACCCACTGAGAGATGTCCTTGCTTATAACCGCACGTTGCTGTTAAAATGAGTTAACATTAACATGGGTTGATTCACACTGAAAGGTCTTATCTTCATCTAGCGATACCACATCCTGCTCATTCTCACGGATGGTGTGGTGACAGACATGGCAGACACTCGTGAAGCCATTGTGCGAGCCTCCTACCAGCCTCTCTCCATAATCATTGTTGGTGTGGGCAATGCAGACTTCACAGACATGCAGATTTTGGATGGAGATGACGGAGTCCTTCGCTCACCAAAGGGCGAACCGGTCCTCAGGGACATCGTGCAGTTCGTACCCTTCAGAGACTTCAAAACGGTGAGTTCTTTTCTCTGTCTGTCAGTTTTCACTTGTTGACTTTCAGTTTTCTTTTCAACCCCACTCCCACTGCGCTAGTGCTGCTCATGGACAGTAATGGTTTTTTTTTTATATAACGCCCCCCCTTCCTTGTTATTTAAAAGAGCAAACAGGAGGCTTTTGCTGGCTCTGCCAGTGTTACAGATGGGCATCATGGACTGAAGGAGAGCCAGATTTTTTTAATGTATTCTAAATGTAGCTATATGCAATCAGCAACATTTCAGCTGTACGGTTATGAGGTCTGTTATGGTATAAAAGTCCCATATTCGATTGAGTATTAACCAAAAGAAATGCAACCGAATTCTTAAATTTTTACTACAAAGAAGCAGGTGGCTGATAAAAGAAAAAGCCAAATGAAAGGCTGAACCTTTTAAATGCAGAACTACCCAGATGGAACAAGGCAATGAGAAGAGATGAGCTGAATTTAAAAAAGATGTGTATTCTTTTCTTTGGTCTTCACAATGACCAGATCCCACACCAGTTTAACACCTGTGGCCACTGCATTGCTCAATGCTTTCCACTTTGTCTCTGAAACTAGGAAAAAATATGAGAAATAAATTTTAAAACAAACCCTGTACTAGAGTTACAGAGACTAAATATGCAAGGGGCACTGGAGATGTTCTGGGGGCTCTTGGTGGCCCAACATCTTGCTGTGACACTTTATATTGTTTGTCCTCCCATTCTGAATAATCCACCTTGGCACATAAATTGTTAGAAATGTAGATGCTTTTACTGCACAGGCCTGCACATGTGTATTGTAAAATGAGTTTTAGGCTGCTAAATATTTTTTTTTTAAATGTGCTGTTACAGCTCTGACACATTTGTGTGTTAAGGCAACAAAAAAACACTTTTTCCATGAAGCTCTTGGGATAAAGGTAGAGACTATTCCCGAGCCATGAACAAAATTATTTCTCTATAATGAAATGTCTGACACTGACATACCTCTTTTAATTTCTCTAGAAGAAAGATAGAAGTTTTAGTAGGAGTTCAAAGCCTTGCTTTAAAATGCTTTGTATCTGAAATCAAAAAATTACTTAACAGTTGTTTTGACATCTCCAGCTGTTCTCTGTCTCCGTTGCAGGCTTCACCTGCAGCCCTGGCCAAATGTGTTCTGGCAGAGGTGCCCAATCAAGTAGTGGAGTACTACAGCCATAAGGCCATATCCCCCATGTGTCCTATGAGGGACTTACCGACTCCCATCCTCAGCCCAGTCGCCACCACCCCAACAGAATAACCACCCACCATGTTCTTGGAACCGAGCTTTGACCGCAGCACCAGTCTGGTAAACTGAGAGGAAGAGAGGACGCATGCCTCATGGTTTTGGACAAAGACTGAAGAGAAAATCTTTCTAAGTGTGTTGTTACTCATTTATTTCATTTTCCACTGGTATCAAAGTGTTTACACAAGGACAGTTTGATGGAGACTGTGGGTTTTTTTATTTCTCTGCTCGGTGTGGATCCAGCGTTTCTCTCTGGCTGTGCAAATTGACCATCCAGCTGTTTGAGCTTCATGAGTCCTAGAGGATTGTTATTCTTCATCCTTTAATTCTTATGCATGCAGGCCAATCCCTTAGTGCCGATCCACCGATCGAATGCACGTTTATTATTCTACTCATGAAATTCAGCACCTGTTATATCTCTTTTTTTTCTTTCCGTCATACCTTCGGATACATTCTGCAGTTGCACTGTACAGCACTATATGTTCCAATCAAAACGAGTTCACCAAGCCTGAATCCATATATTACAAATGAATCGCAGAGTGTAAAGAAGAGATGCTGCATTTAGATTTAATATCACATTGACCTTTCATTATATACTCAAGTCCCTCTGGCTCTATTTTGGCTTATGAGAAATATTTTCAAACACATGACTCACAATTACAAAGCAACTTACTTTAAGTTGTCATTGGAACAGCATAATGAAAAATCAATTAATCTTATGTCTTACAGCACAATAGTTATTAAGATTGTAATCTGTTACTTAAATTTAAAGCTCTTTTCCAAGGTGCAACAGAATGAACCATGAATGACACCAGCCCCACCTAGCAAACACAAATGCAGCGGTGCTGTGTGTGCTTGGCATTTAACGGGTGCAGGTCTCCAAGTAGGTGTATTTTGGGTGAAATGATGAGCTAAGATACAACAATAAACTAAGACTTTAGTCATTAGACCTTCTTAAAAACAGGTGAGAAAACAGCAGCAATGGAAAAATCCTTGTTTGTTCAGACTTGTTCACCTTGTGCATTTGTGGAACTACAAGTGACACAACTTTAACAATGAGTGATAATTGCTGCAGCATGAGATCTTTGTGTGTTTTTTCAATGACAACATGAAGGAGCTAGCAATTCACTGCGAACGAGGAACAACACAGCCAGGCCATCAACTGGCAGGTTGAAGTAGTAGATGTGTTTGAATCACTGCACAGTAACAACATGTTACAAAGAGCTGCCTTCTCTGAAGTTAGCCAATAGCAAAGCCTGAATTACATTTTTCTCCAAGAGAAGATTGATTTTTTTTTGTTTGTTTTGTTTTGGGCTTGTTTTTTTTTTGTCTTCTTTGGTAAGATGGCCATGAAATGTGTTGTAAAAATCCTGCTTCATGTTAGGAGAATAATTTTCCTCTGAACTGTTTGTTGTTGTTGTCGTCCTTAGCCAGCTGCTCACATTTCTGCAGTATGTTTCATTCATTTTTTTCTTTTCTGCCAGTTTTTATATGCGACATAATTCTACTCCATATTTTATAGGAAATATATTGTTGAGCTCACAGTTGACACCATTATATTGTTGAGCACACAGAGGAAACAAAAGCACAAAGTCAATCAAGTGAGTGTTCTTAAAATTCAGCACTGGAATGAGTTTTAATGGCTAAATTTACCTAAGATTGTTAAGAATTTAAGAATTATTATCCAAGTTTTTTCAGTGAATACTCAAAATTTTTTTTTTGTTTTTTTTTGATTTAGCATGATTGGTTTTCTCATCATTGCAGATATTCAGTACCAGAGCAAACTTTTCTCTGATTCTTTTCCTTCTGAGAAAATCTCACCTGAAAGAACGTTATTTTCTCAGAGGGCTACAGTATTTTTTTTGCTGTCCTATTGAGCTTTTGTCCATCACACTTCAAAAGTTAAGACCTTCACTTTCTCTTACCGTGGCGGGGCTGTTTCGAATTGTCATCATCATAGTATTCAGAACAAGTGAGAAAGAGCACTGTCATGTTTTGGCCTCACTATTTTCCAAAGGAGCACGTTGATGTTTCTGGTGTCGCTCTCTAGAAATGGCTCTTTTTTTTGTTGTTAATGCCTGTGTAAATATCAACAACAAAAAGGGAGAGGTGGTGTGTTAAGTCATGTTTTACATTTTCAAGGAGTGTGGAAAAGCTATATTAACAAAAATGTAGTGAGTGAGTGAGTTTAATTGAAATTTTTTTCTCAGCTGTCAGAAGGCGTCGTCCTGGTATTTCGACTTTTTGTCAAATCAAATGTTTCTGTAGCTTTGCAAAAAAAAAAAAATTCCCAAAAAAACAGATGGTTTCACTTCAAAAGTAGTTGATTGAACATTGTTTGAATTTAACATTACTAAGAGCACAAATTCAAAAATATTTTTGAATTTTGAATAAAATATTAATCTAACAAAACAAAACTAATTCTTAATTGTAATGGATAATTTTTCTTGCTCCTGCCTCTGCTGAGCTAAAGTATATCGTGAACTTTTCCAGTCTAAAGAAAGCTTCATTTCCCCTAAAAGGGTAAAATTACATGAACAAATGAACAAATATTTTCTTTTTCAATACTAGAAGTCTGATATTATACTCACAATATAGTAGAAACCTTAGTACTGTTTGGTTTGGCCTGATTGTGCATTATCTGTGGCCTAGTAAAGACTCTATATATTTGCTTAGCGTTTTTGCATTGATCTTACATGGAGTTTTTGTGCTCTGAGCGACTCTGAATGGTGACTAATTCATTTGGCTGTAAACCAAGCTGTCCTTGCTATTAAATGCATTGAAAGGATATCTAGTCTTCGCAGCTATTCTCACATACACATATCCACCCCCAAGCTACAAATATTAATCTGACTTTGAGTTGTCCTCTAGAGCTTTCCCACTCCCCCTACGCTCCCCCACCCCAAAGATACTGACTATTGACCCCTCATGCATGCACCTAAACACAGATAACTCTGCTGTTGCCTGCTCTCTGAACTCCTTTGAAAAGCACAACTACTGAAGATTTTTTCAGTCACTATGGATCACAGGATGAGTCCTATTGATTCAGCAGGTCAAGATGTGGAGCCCCACTCAGTTTCTTGAATGTAAATGATTCTGGTGGGTATCATGACTGCTCCATGTGACTGGTTTCTAAGAGGAAGGGAATGGATGCAAAAGTAAGAAAAATGGAGAAAAAAGGAATTACTTATTGAAAAAAAAACTTGTGCAGATTCTTCACTTAAAAAAGAAATCAGTACGTCATTTAAAAAACTAATTCTCAGAAGATTTACTGAGTAAAAGTATCCCCACAAAGTTACCATTCTTATACAATAATTTTTTTAAATGAAGCATTTGTGAAAGCCTTTATCCGTGGAACCAGCTTAATGTTTTCCCATAAATCCTTAGTGGTTATTAGCCTCACTAAATAAGAAACGTGCAGATATCAACCAATATTCCATCTACCTTGAGGGCAAAGTAGCTCACACATTAATATCTAAAAGGCATCAACCCTTTTTCTGTTATTTTTTCTTTAAATAGCAATTCACTTTTTGTTCCATATTAACAGTCTAACCTTTTTGCTTCTCTGCCTCAGGTTATGAGCTGCACTAGCTCGAATGTTAGCTCATTCTCTCAACATTTTAATGGGATGTGATAAAACTGATAGATGACTGACCTCAGAGCATAAAAAATATTATTCCTTTACTTTATAATATTTTGTCATAATAAAGTAATACAAAAATGCCAAAATAAGTGCTTTGTCAGTTTAAACATTAATACAGTGAGTCGGGCAAACGTTTAATACTCTTATGGGGTTACCTGGATTATTAAATATATCAGATCTCATATGGTAACGCCTGTGAAAGGGGTTTCTGGTATTTTTTCAATCTGTTTTCACATGTTTTGATGTGTAAATGAATAACTTTCCACAAGTTTTGCATTAGTAAGGGGATCCCCTCAGCAGGGAGCTGAAATATGGCTGAAATGGCTGCAAAATAATACCTTGGGGCAACTACAACTATCTCAACTATAGCTTCTAAAACTGCATTCTTGCCACTTACAGGCTGCTGTCGTTATTCAAAGTGTCTGACAACTTTACAGAACACATCTTTTTAAAGGGTTAAATCCTTTCTGTTTAACTAGAAACCCCCGTTTGTTTAGCCGGTCCTGTGAGACTTGTTTAAAGTCTCACCGAAGTCTCATGGGATTTCAGGGCAAATACACTTGGGGTTCTAGTGGCAAAAAAGCAGTTTTAGTGGACGCAGAAGGAAAAAGAAAAACAGATTACATTACAGCCATGATGCTGCTCTTCCCTGAGGTGATCTACTGTACAGTTACAAAACGTTTGGAAAGTGCCAGTCATTTGCACACCAAAATATAAAAATAGGGTGATGCATGGATCTTAAACGCCTCATCAGGCAATAAATCATATGGCATTCTTTACATTTTTAACAAAGTGACATGTTTTATTGCAATTAGTCAAGTATGGAATGCTAAAAACTTCAAAGATATGTTAACCCAAATGCTCAGTGGCTTGGTGTCATCACTTTAAATATTGATTTTATTTTATTTTATTGTTATTTGGAAAAAGGACACACAGAATCTTTTTTGAAATATTTAACACAAAAACCTTTGCCACATTTTAAACAAAATAAACTGTATTCATGTCCTGATGGGAAACCATTATTTGCTACAAACAGCAGTGAGCTGAAACATTGGAGACAATAAGTCCACAGTTCATGTGGCCATCTTGCACTGCAGATTAAAAAAGAAAGCTGAAAGAATTCTTTGAGCTGCTTATTTCCCCTTATCTATACTTGCACCATTATCAGACAAAATTACCAAGTCGTAGGTTTTGCACCACACTGTTGTATTTAAAATTTCACACACATTCTCTCGCTCTCTCTCTTTCAACCATCCACTGTTTATTGGAACAAGGTTTACAGCCCATAACCCTAATATGCAACTGGTGTAGCTGCCGGCTGTGTGGGTGAGAAGCAACCCATGTACCATTAGTAAAAATTTGATTTCTTCAAAAGGAAGAAAGGGATTTATTGCATGCTTTCTTTAATTGTTAAGCTGTGCTGTGCAGTCATTCCTTTGGGTCTTATGATATGCTAATATGCAAGCCTGCATTTGCACAAACCTTTGTTCTTGTAGCTAACGCTCTTTGTCTTGCAGTTAGGTAAATAAATCTCATCATTTAACTGATAACGTCTCTGTGATTTATTACAACGTTTTAATGATTTTATCAAAGAAGAAAGAGATGTGTTACATCTGTCTGCTTTTGTCAACCAGTTTCCTCTTGTCCTCCTCACTCATCTCTGTGATCATCTCACAGAACATTGTTCTCACCACTGTACAGGAGGGATGAATGGAAATGGGAAGCGCTTGATAAAATGTAGGTTATGCTATCATGTACAAATTTGCCCTGTGTGGTTTTGGCTGCTGATGCTGTGAGCACTCATCGCATGGAAAGAGGGACTGAGCCTACTCTTTAATTCCATCAGACAGCTCCTTTCATTTCGCGGCTATTGTTGAGAGCGCTGAATAACTGTTGTTTCCATGGCGACACCTACTTGTGGGGAGACGTAGACCTTCATTTTTGTCAGATTCAGGGACAAAGATGCAGGATGTGGTGATGGCTTTGGGAGGAGGCCATCCTCACAGTGTTTTATATATATATATATATATATATATATATATACATATATATATAAAAAGAGAGGATGGTTTGATGGAGATGGCTGCTGTCCTTTACAAGGCCACTGAATGTCCAGTGGGGCTGTGAGCCTCAGGTGAGCTCTGCGTTCAATACAGACAATTCCTTTCTCTCACTCTCTTATAATCCTTTTTTTTACCGCCTGGCTGTCTGATTTATGGCCACAATTAAAGAACGCTCACCACAGCTTAACATTCACAGGCAATAAAATCAACAGCGGGCTCACACCCTGGGACAAGGTGCTGTTGCTTAGTGGAATCAGCTCATTGCCTCCACGTTATCAGATTACCTTTAATGCCTTTAGACTCAGCTAGGCTTCCGTAACACTGCTCCTGATGGGAGGTCTACCTCGAGGCACTGTAAAGCAAGGAACAAGAGAGGAGACATTGGCTTTATTCTCAGTGCCTGCCTGTAATGAGGAAATGACTAATAAGAGATGGAGAATGGGGAATCTCAGTAGTAATTAGCTGTCTCCTCCTTCCCCCATGGGAGCAGAACACACCTTTGAAATGCTTCCAGCTAGCTCCTCTGATGTTGTCGCACACATGCTTTTTAACCTCCTGTCACTTTGTGCTTTTACGGCTCACAGCTCATACATGTATATAGGGTACATACAAACAAACTAACACACAAACACGCTTTGAAGAACAGATCCAGGTTGAGAATACATCACAAACTGATAACGATACTGTTGTGACAAGAACCTTGGTGGGGTGTGCTTTGTTTTCACTTGCGGTGGAAGACATAAAGGAAATGTACTTAGACTGTACATTACAACCATTATAATATTCTATTATTATCAAATGATGCGGTGTACCGAGTCACAAGCAGCTTCATCAGCATCCTCAGTCAAGCGGGTCTGTTGAAACATGTCAATAGATGAGTCATCCAGAGCTAAGATTCACACACACACACTGTGTGCACAGAAAGAAAAGGCAGCACAGAGGGGTATGCAGTTGAGAGTTTTAGTTGAGTTAAATTGACCCTCTGGGAAAAGTTTGCAATGCTGGGCTTTGTTCATATTACAGTCTTTCATTGAGTCTCACTATCGCTTACTATCTCACTCCCCAGCTCCAGCGTGCACTTCACACACACTCTGTCTCTTCTTTCTCACACATAGATTTCAGTGTTCACATTCACTTTGTGGATTAACTTAGTCATCGTAACTGCTCATGAAAAACAAAAGACCCCTCTTACTATCAACATTTATATATGTACAATTCCTCATCATTATATTGGAAGGGGAAAAAGTGAGAGCCTGCATGCTAATAGGCTTAGAATGACTATGTTAGCATACTGAATATGTGATTTCTGCAGCTTGCTGTCTCTCTGTGCAAACAGTGAAAACAAAAGGTGCAGTTTGATGAAATCTTTATATAAAGTTAAGTTAAAACTTTAATTGATGATGGTGCAGACCAAAAAAAAAAAATTAAAGGGTCACCAAGGTATTTTAATTCATTCTGGAAAGGACATGAATGTCTAAATTAAATTTTAATGGGAACCCTTAAGGTTAAGACAAAACCACACTTATTGGTGTTACAAGAAAAGTCAGAGAATCTCCAAAATCTGCAGGAGACCAACATTTGAATGGCAAATTATTCAGTGTTGTTGAGATTCAGTCTTGACCAAATAGTAGCAGCCTCACTGGCATGGCTAAAAGACACATTATAATCTTCCTGTAAATGTTCTACAAACAGCAATCCACAAATTGTAGATATAACCATAAAATTTTTCATTTCATATCAAAATTTTTAACAGGACAAGTTTTGAGAGGTACGTAGTGATGTCCATTGGATCATCGCTTTGAAATGGAAACTACCACTTTCCTCTGTAAATTGGTCTACTTTTCTGCGGAACAATTAACAGTCCTTTCAGGCTGCAGGACATTCAGATGTGGCTCAGTGACTCTGTGCCTGGGCCTCAGCCTGCTCTGTGCGTCTCTGACACCCACAGATAGAGTAATTTAATTAGACTTGAGGGAGCCTTGTTGACCAGTTGGACACAGCAGTGCTCTGTCCGTGCTTCACAAAACTCTTTCTGCATAACTTTGACTGTGGGGACTGATAAAACTTCCCACCCTTTTGTCCTCTGACCAATATGAGATTAAGCAACTAATCAACATGTGGGAATCTTTTATGCAGTGGAGTCACAGAACTTGGGTCTCATTAGTTCAGAGAGCGATCATGCCCCAAGAGTTTGACAACCATCTTAGATCACCTCTGATGAAGCAAAGCAGCCAGAGGCTCTGTGTTTGATATAGTATCATCATTTATCATTATACTTACATACATAAGGCAAAATAAGGTTATACTGAGGTGCAATACTGCAATCAATAGCTCAGTTGGTTAAAACTAGCTTTATTTTAAATGATCTGCTTGATTGAGTTTTGTTAGATGTTGAAACAGGCACGTGTGCTGTAGATAGACTTTTATTTACTGCCTGCTTTTCAGTCTCATTGCTCAGGGTAGCAGCTTGCTAGCTTTCTGGCAGTACCCAGAGAGTCTGTTCAAGCCAGAGCATTACACAGAAATTGTTTAAATTGCCAAATCTGTGTCATCTGATGTGTTTGTAACTGGGTGATTGCACCACTTCAGCAGAAATATGCATAGAGCTATAATTTTCAGTATATATCTTGTAAAAATATTCGAGGCTGTGACAACCTTTGCAGCTCAGAACAAACATGATATGGATGTATCATTAAAACTCATTTTTTAAATTTGTTTAGAGTTTATTTTCTGTGACACTCTCTTATTTAGCCTGCAGGTCCATGTAATCAAAAGGAAAAAAGAACGAGTATGATGATAGTAGAATAATTAATTATTGTGGAAGCAAAACAACCACATGCAGATTCTACCAACTACTGTGGAAATATCTGTCTCTCAGGCAGCCAAATGTTCCACAATGTTCACCAGCTTGTCATTAACTGTGTCTGTCAGCTGATTGGTGCTGAGCGGGTGTGTTTTCAGAGGATTTGTGGAGACAAAAAGACACTTAAGTTGCAGCTCAATAGCAAAACATTGAGCTAAAACTCTGAAAAAAGCTCTGTGAATCTGCAGATTTTTCCGGGGATTTTATCTCTACAAGTAACCTCTTTCACCTTGTCACATTTTAAATTATCATGTAATATTTAGCTCTTAGGAAAAAATCTATCATAGCCTCTCTAACGATAATAAAATAACTGTAATAAACATAAAACGGATTGGATATTGTTTTGTTGAACCATTTAGCGCTCTGCACATGCACACGTGAGGCAGGTTCTTGATTGGACATTAGCATCATTGGTATAAAATTGTCATGAGTCAAACATATTGAGAACAGTTTTATTGGGTAATGATGTCATCAACAATATGCAGGCAGCAGCACAGGGGCCATGAAGGTGCAGCATTGGCTGTATGAAGCAGTGAAGCAGAACAACCGAAGTGGAGCCAGTTTTTCTCTTTGATTCTTCATATACAGTATTAGATTGTCCCAGTGTCTGCAGATATCAACAAATCATGAGTATTATGTTCACGTATTGAATAAAAAGAAAGACATGTTGCAATGTGTGTAAAATCTATGCAATAGCTGCTTCGAGGTTGTTGTGTAGCAAAACAAAGTCAGCAATCGTTAAAAGCATTGCTGATTTTCTGGTCCATGCTGAAGATTGGCAATCATGCGTTAACTAGGTTAAATGGGCTTGCATGCACACTCATGCTAATTGTGGGAGTCACCATTAGTTTTGCACATATTTTTTTGCAGTGATTATGATTCAATAAGCAGTATGGTGAGTCTGTGGTTCAGTTCAACGTTTGGATTTCATGATTATTGAATGCACTGTCATGCACAATAATCACTCGCTGTAAATTTGTACATGACCTCCGACTGAACTCAGCTTTGTGAAATTTTGGGTGAAATTAGATCAACTGATGCCTCAGCAAAACAACATCTGCAATAAGATTTTTCAATAAAGAAAAAACTAATGTCACCGGGACTATCTTCTGTCATCTGAGCCTGACTAGTAATTTGTCTCAGTCCCACATGTAATGGAGCAGTCAGTGTGACCTCATGTTCCGACATTTTACCGAAGATTAGCAAATCTTTCAGACACATAGAATGTCACCAGTGTCAAGTCCTTTGAATCAAAGAGAGATAGCTTATGCCTACACTCATTATTTGATCATTATTGAGTACAGATGAGTTGTAGAGGAGTAAGACATACCAGTTTCTTCATTGACAATAATTTCAAACTAGACTTGTAACTGAGCAGGATGCAAAGATAAATCTGTGTTCGAGCAGAGAAAGTAAAACTTAGAACCAACAAGATCACAAGTCACAAACTGGACAAATAATTTAATATGTTTGGTGTCTCTGTCTTTAGAGACATATGGTGAATTTATATGTCTGCATCAAATGTAACAGTGATGTAGTCACCTCCAAACAACAGAGGTCATAACTGTGTGCTCTCTTGTCAGAAAATGACATCTGTTATGGACTAAATGTTATTATGGGACTTTAAGCTAAAGATAGAAGGCTGTGTGCATCTGTTCACAATTCAGCATAAATCTGCCACAGACAACTTCGAAATTCAAATTTTTGAGGTTAACTAAATGAATCATTTGATACTTTCATGCATAGCATTGAAGATAAGATAGAATGGAAATTTTAGAGACCAGTTGTTTAGACAGGTTGATTATCAGTGAGTAGTGGGTGTTTTATTTGAACCCCTCTTTGTACTGAATGTGAAGTTTTGCTGCAATATAAGGTCTTCTATGCTATTGCTAAAACCAACAAAGGTAAAAGCAAGTCATATTTGTCAGAGACTTTTCATTTGTTTGTAATTTTATCCAAGTTAAGTAACATCTATCAACACATTTTTTCCATCAGATTCTGAGGATGCTTATTTCCTGATTGTGTGTTCAAATGTTGGTTGCAACTCAGAGGACAGTCCTGTATTGATTAGTAATGCTGTTTAAGATTTTAAATCACTCCTGATGGCTCATCAGCATATGATGTGACTTGCAAAACCCCCGGGTTTGCCACCTATTGATCGGTGATGTCTTTAAAGAGACACTGCTCCCTTTGCCTCATGGACTGCTCTTTGTAGTCTTAACATTCATCTCTTGCTTATTATCTCAAGTTTGTATTCACATGTGTGACACAGCTCACTGAACTGAGACGAGGATTTCATTTAATAAAGGCACCTTCCAGTTTACTGATTGATTCTATTGTTGAGAAATGACATTAATTAACTCCCGTCTTTCCTTTTAGGAGAGAACTGGAGGTTATCTGTGCTTTTCATGGCTTACAGTCCCTGAAGTTGCATTATTAGTAACTTCAGTAATATGAAGTGCTCTGTTAAATGTGATCCTCTGTATGTGCAAGTCAAGGCAAGACGACTTTTTTTTTCTAAAGCAAAGCCTTCAAAAATCCTGAGGCTTTTCAAAGTGTTCACAAAAGTTAAAGAAATGCATTCAAAACGAAAAATTCAATCAAATTAACAGAATAAAGTGAACTATTAAAAATATTATAAGCTGAACTGTAACAAATGTCAAATCGAACATGTACCACAGCAACTGGACCATTTTCTTCAGATGCAGCAAATATTTTGATAGATAACTAAAATCTACTGAAATATTTACTTTTTAATTATTTTAGTCATTTAGTTGTTTCCAGGGGAGATTGTAACACTGTGCTCACCATGGTATTCGCTCAGATCTGGGAGCACAGAAGCATTGTTACAGGGAAGTTCAGTGAGGCAGAAAACACACATTAACAGATTGTTTCAGCAGGTGTTGTTGCTAGATAACTGTCACAAAGAAAACCCAATCATTGGTCTCTGATTTTATCAATCTGTCGGTCGACCTAATCAATACCTTAAGCCTCATTTTAAAGACATGTCAACTCTCTCAAACAAATAATCTGTTGAAAAGGATGGACCCTGTAATTCTTTGTGTATCTTTGCTGTTTTACCAATGGCCCGGAAAGATTAAGGTGGGCGGATGTATTTTGCTGCCGCCTAATTTATGCCTGTGAGAGAAATTAACAGATAAAATAACCTAATGTGCTGCAACCTATTCTCTCTGTTTTTGAATAAGCTGACAAAGAGAAGCTACAATTTACAGCCTCCAGTGGCTCACTGTCTCTGTAGGAGATAAATGGACTTAATTTTGTCCAGTGCTCAGCCTGCATGGCTCCCATTTCTAAACCAACACACACAAGGCTCAAAGTACAGAAAACAGATGCTGTTATCACTATTTTTATTAATGCCTGAGAGGTAAAGATTGGATTTAGGAAGGTCCTGTTTATGATTTAGAAGGAAACAGTCCTATGAAGCTTCAGAATCCCTCCGCTAACAAATTCATTTATATGATTATCAATTGACGTTTTGTGCACATTGAACACAGGCTTTTGCTTCTTGACAGGATTGTAAAGATACAAAGTGAGCTATACTGAGTAGTGGAATCGCTTTGAATTTCACAGTAGGATTATCTATATTCATCGATCTATCTAAATTACGTTTTTGCAAGGTTATTTACTGGTTTAAAGGGACCAAGAAGAAGCACTGCATTGGCTCAAAGTGGTGAAAAAATATTAAAAAAGCAGTGTTTAAATGCCCTTCGGGACAGCTTCAAATGAGTTATAATAGGGAGAATAATCCAAAGCCATTCATAGTTAAACAGTCATTACTATTAACCTTGAGAGAAATTAATGTGGTTTGAATTAAAAACAAATCTCTTCTTTGCTGCGAGTGACAGGCTTTTATTTAACACTAATGGCATAACTACGAAGTCATGTATATGAAAAAAAGAAAGCCAACTCGAGATAAAAAAAATTCCACAGCTGAGTTGACTTCTGTAGTTGAAAAAATGTCACACAGACATAAACAGAAGATTAAATCACAGGAAAAGTAAAAAGCAGCTTTTATTCATTCAGGCTTGAGGGAAGAGTGGCCCCAGTTTCCAACTGGAGGCGACATCTGAGTCTGTCAAACCATTCAGACACATTTAATGATTACTGACATACCCTGAATCTGAATTTTACCTGACTTTGGGTCCCTGTGGCCTGTACCATGGAAACGTTATGCCATGGGGCAGTTAATGTTTTGATTTGGCACTTGAAAAAAGGTAGGAATTATATGCCTTTTAAAGGTTGTTATGAAATAAAAAATAAGTTTAAATGTAAAAGTTTCAGACAAAAATTGCACCAGATAGTCGAGTCTTTTTTATCAGGAGTTTGGTCCTGTTTTATTTGTAAATCCAGTACAATGTGACAGGAAAGACAGGACACAGAATGATTTTCAAAATTATTTGCACAATTAAACAAGCCAGGAGCCTCTTACTGGGAACTCTGACATGAATTGTAGATCAAAAGCTAAAAAGCAAATGGTAATTTCCTTGTTAAATCACTGATCGGCTTAACTTAGAATAAGAAGTATTATGTGTGAATTTTATGCAAACAGAGGAGCCAAAAACAAGTAATATTGCAATATAACAAAGGGGATAAAAAGAACTCTAGTCTTTTTTTCATCCAAGCACATAAAGAGGAAAAGCTTATTAAAGACGGGCTTGATCTTGGTCATAACAGTGAAAATGTAATTGAAGATTATTATGAGTAGAGGCGAAGACTCTTGATTGTTCTGCTGACCTTTTAAAATTAAAATTATGACTTCGGTCATATTTCAGTCCCTTTTACTGGCAGCCTTTGTGTAGGTATAATCAACCTTTTGTCCTGTTGTCACTTAGTGCTCTAAGGAGATTTCATTGGTGCACTTTTTAAAGTTTTACAACAGATGCACAGGATATTCTGTTTAATTTAACGTTGGGCAATGTCCACAATACTAGGTAAATACAAATACAGTATGTAAAGTAAGATGAGATAGATAAGGCTTAATTGTGGAGGTCCACTTGCACGTTGTAAGGCTACGAAACGTGAAAACATTCAGAACAACTGGTGCTTTAGTTAAATAATAAGAAAATAAAAAATATAAATATAGAATCATAACATTATTCTAGCAGCAAAGCCTAATCATATGTACTGTATATAAAAAGTAATATCGCACAAAATAACAGCGCTACAGATGTTCCTACATCTTATATTACTGTAACCATTATACCATGTTTTTCCTACTCCTATTTACTGTGGGTCTAATAGTTCATTTGCATTAATGTTATCAGACTAATATTGAGCAGGTCTGCACATAGATCATCAGTTATAGTCAGAGTTACCATATTAGACAAAATGTGTCATGTTCTCTGTAGTTAGAATTTGGCACAGAGTTTGTGACTGGTGGCCCACAACAAAGTGCAAATCATGTTATGGCATCAGCCTCTGAGCCTGACAGGCTGCAGATAGAGAAGACATACAGTGAAACTGCTTAATGGAGTTACATTTATATTGATTTACATGGATGAATTTCATGGTGGGATCCCTTTGTTTGTCTTTTCAGTTGTCTGATGAACAGCTGACAGGTGTTGTCAGTACAGCACTTTCCTGAGCTAACAATCAGACGGATATCAGCGAAACATTTGTGAGAGAAATGCTGCCATCCAGGCTTCTAGTGATATTTATTGTGGACTGTCCACAAGACAGAGGAGTCTGTCCTCACTAAGCACACCCATTGTGGGAGTAATGCATTGCTAACATTTTTCCCTTAATGTCCCTGAGCAATGTGTGAGAAGAACTTCAAAACAAGACATTTTGTTCAAATGGCCTCTGATGATATCTGCCTCTGACTGCAAACCCATGACAGAGGTGCCATCTATCAGACCTGACAGAGTGGATGACTACATCTGTCTCTATTTTTCTGTGAAACAGACCACATCATTGTTTCTCCATTAATCACAGTCCCTCACTACATTGCAAGCGATGCTAACAGTTATTGCTGTTGCAAAACATTATTGAAGGACATTTAATAATAAGGTTTGGAGTCAATAATGTGTCAGAAGTCTTGTCATTCATAATGAGAAGTTGATTGAAAAGACAGTTCTCAAGGTTTTTAATCTCACGATATCTTGCTATGGATAAAACTTATTTCAGTATTAAGCAGTTTTACTTAAATATCTATTCAGTAGCTGTTCTCTGGCTTTTGATCATATTATAATAGCAGATACGTTTTTCCAAGTCCATTCAGTTGTTAGTGTTAAATTAAATTTTCTCTAAAGAGTTCCTGATTCCTTTGGTTTAAAATTTAGGCTTCAACACCATTTTTTTTACCTTGGAAGCAAATTGTTAAAAAAAACTAGTCTCCTTAGGTTCATTTATAGGTTCATTTAGTAGCTGTCCTGGAGCTTTTTTTTTTTTTTTTTTTTTTTTTATAAATT
>JAPZDY010000001.1:13939957-13959717 GCA_029783645.1 Ctenochaetus hawaiiensis
GAGGTCATTCAGTGCTTAACCCAGCAGTCTCTAACTTTATCTGCCTGGTGTACTGTACAATGGCATTAATTTTTTTTTTTTTTTTTTTTTTTTTTATCAATGTGACTTGATCCCATGCAAGCATCTTTTGTGGGCTGCTGTTTCCAAGGTCAAGCATGAACTCACATTTAATTTGTATGATCAAAATATGTATGCAGGTTCAGGTCTTTAAAGAAGGTCTAATCAATATTTTTCTATTGATATTGGATTACATGACTTCTTATCATTGAGGTCGTGCTTAATAATGCACTCACAGAGGTTTATCACCTGACTCTGCTGTTTTCCTCATCTCTACGGAGCTTCCATACATCCTTCACCTGTGTTACTGTGTTGTTTCACTCTCACATGCTCTCGTTGTTTTTGCCAATGACAGGCAGCTGTTATCAGAGGAAAAACTCAAGCACCAAACTAGAGAAAGACAGAGTTAGCATTTAGCAGCTTAAGAGACGGATGTTTTCCTCAGGAAAACAGAGCAAAAAGGAGAGTAAATACTGGATTAGCTGGAAATTTTCTGATCAGTGGCACAGCTGGCTGTCGGCTTCTGAATGGCAGACACAGAGGAAATGAAAAAGTACAGTCCTTGACAACATAAACGAAACCTGTGACAGTAAAGCTTTTTTCTGTACATTTGTTATTTTGAAAGACAGGTCAAAGGTCATAGTATAGGAACATTTGAACAAAAGACACTGCCCTTCAAGCCATTGAGGCCAGCTGTGGCTGAGTCAGCCTGCCCTTTGCTTGAGTGAGAGTAAGAATTACAGGAGTTGAAAGCATCATAAAGGTATGTTATGTTCAGGGCTTGAAAATAGTGTCACCAGTTGTGAGACTAAGTAGATGTACAGTGCAACAGCCCTGGTTGTCTCACACACACACACACACACTGCAGGGCCCAATTATAAGTCATCATTGAACATGAATGTCAGACTTCCATGAAAATGTCCATGCACCTTTTGGCTTCTTTTAGTTTGCATTAACATAATTATAATGTGCTCTTTATCATCAGTGTGGTGAGTTTCAGGCAGTTCAAGAGTGAGGTTTGATTCAACAAAAGAGAAAGCCGTCCTTTCCTCAGAGCCACAACCACATCTTGTTCATACGTGTGTGTGAAATGGATTGTGTTTCAGTTGTAGGAGGATCTGACATGTATACCGTCTGCAGACAGTATCATGTAGTGTCATTGACTGAAACTATAGAGGCATCATTTTCGAGCTTTATATGTGCGCTGTGTGGCTCTTTCGATTTTCTGATGGAGACCAGCTGAGTGCAGGAAATAGCTACATAGATTTTCCCTCATCACTCTTTTTCGTGCACACTTATGATGCACAAACCTTTTTAAGATGGGCTGTTAAATGTGTGGGAAGGAGGAGGTGGGTAAAGTAGCTGAGTTTACTTTTCTTTTCTGTGTCCCTTTGTTAATCCTATTGCGATAATGTCAACTGTTTTGTAAATCTAGATGCTGCAGAGATGGGATTTCACATATGAAGATGTTTTTGTACTTGATCTCTACAACATGACTTTAATCAAACGGACCCACTTCTTGAACTTAAAGTTAACCCTCTTCTTTTTCAGTGCGAACATTAATATAGATTTAAAATGCTAACAACCATAAGCTGTCTGGGGACGAGTGGGTGATGCACAGAAACAGATTATAGACCATTAGGAGCTGGATGATGGTATCTTGAAATGTTTGCCCATGTGCAGGGGCAGCAAGAGTCAAAGCTTCATCTGGGACTGACTGTTGAGATTTAATGACATTGTCCCTTGTACCATCTTTCATTACCGCTCTTTGCCACAGTTGTGCTGTTGCTGTCACACTGTTTTACAAGCACAAAATGGCCTGATGGGAGTGAAGGGGTCCAGTTCCATTTTAATTTATAGATTAATCTTGTGGGCTGAAGATGAACAGAACACACAAACAGGACTTAATTTCTCTTTACCCACAGTGGGGTTTATGCTATAAATGTTAATGTGTGGTTATTGTTGTTGCTTTGACGGCACAAACACTGAGATATATAGTACACAATATTTCAAAGGCAAAGTTCTGCTATTTTATACACTCACAAGTACAACGTTGGTTTTAAAGAAGAGTTGAAAGAGAGAGAAAACCAGTTGACAGTCATGTGGTGTTGGTAAACCGGTGTTGCTGGAAGGTGAGTTAAATCCTTCCAAATCTGCTTTTGAACAGCTGGTAGAGATTGGTATTGGTCCTGCTCTTCAGACTGTGTTTTCAGCAGTATCCCTAAGAGATTACTGCCCACCAATCAGCAGCACATTGTATGCTCAGCTGACTTTGTCCTCTTTGGCTGCCTCCAAATGTGCCAACAAATATAAACAAAAAGATTTTTAATCTAAACTTTTCAATTATGCCAGTGGTGTGGTTCTGCAGAGGGAAATGTTGGTTGGTCATCATGTCATAGTCTCATTTTGTATAGGATACCCTGTAAATTAATTAAAATCCCATTAGCCTCTTCTGTTTGATGCCACTTAGCAAATGTTAGCTGATAATGTGCTGGGGAAAGGTCTGGTTGCACCCATTATCATTTTTCCATGAGAAAAAAAGGCTCTAGCTTGTTTTTATATTTTAGCACCAATCAGTCATCTTGGGTAGTGCTGAGCCCAAGACGTAGCAACGGTGCCCTTGTAAAACGGTAATAGGAGGATATGAGAAGGGGAGGAGGATGCCGTCTAAAACTGATGACCAGTGGTATTTAAATACCCACAGTCTTCAGCAAGAGTTAGAATATTTGAACATGAACATTTGTCATTTATGATTGATGCTGCTGTTTTTTCTACAAGGATGGTGTCATTTTCAGTCAAAATATTATTTTTTAATATCTAGCCTGACATTTGTAGACTTTGAGTCTGAACTTGCCATTGGCAACCACTTCAGCTGGCATTCCTCTTTCTCTACCCTTATGTGTTACCATTTTCTAAAATCCCCGTTGTAGCATCCTTGGCATAGTTTTGCCTAACACAATTTTGATGGGTTTTGGGAATACAAGAAATGGAAACAAGCCAGAGGTATTTCCCATAACAGAATGATCATTAGTGTAACCAGACATTCCTCTGGTGCTGACACAGCGCTATGGAGATAGGGCTGTGCATGACTAGATGATTTGTGAATATACACCAACTGGCCCAGAATGGCAAAAAGAGCGAAGAGAGGTTCAGATTTTGAGTTTTGCGTTAAATTCCTGCAGCTTTTGAATCCAGATGTGATTGGGGTCGTGATTCCTTGTGTGTTTTGTGCTTTAGACACTTCTTTATCGTCTGTCTGAAACACTCTCATGCCTTTAGTCACCGCTGTGGGGCTGTGCTTCATTGAGGACAATTTATAGATCAGATTTCTGCTGACTCTGGACAATCAATCAGCAGCAGTTGTGAGGGATTCCTTTTAATCTCAGTAAGCAGAGTAAGTGTGGATGGAAAAGAAATAGCACACCATTCAGAGCACTGAATTGCTGATAGTGTATGTGTGAGATTTTAACAGCTCGACACATCCTGGATCAAGCTTCTGTGCTTTGCTACTTACTCCTTGACCAAGTGAAAGGATGAATGACAACTACCTTTACAAGCTGCTATTATTTAATAAAAAATTTCAGAGCTCTCTCATTTTCCTTCCATGGAATCGAGTACTTTTTGCCAACGTATTAAAATGTCATCTGGAAGAAAAGGTTTCGACAGCAAAAGTGGGCACATCATCAAAGACATGTCATTTATAAGATATTTACATCAATTTAAAAAAAATCTAACCATGGCCACTTTTTCCCAATGGTAAAAAAGACAAACAATTACACAAGTACCCCACTTAGTTTTTTGAGCATTTGATAAACAGGGACTTGAGGCTGCCTCCTCCACACACAGTCTGTCCATCCATCTTATAAAAAAGCAAAAGCAAAAGCAGAAGCAGAAAAGATAAATAAGCTGTGTATTTGGAAGTTAAACAGTGTGCTGCCTCAGTTCTTGAGTCTTCCTATGCTTCCTGGTCTCTACAATAATGCTATGATCAATGTCATTGATTCACCACAGGTCTACTGTATGTTGAAGATCAGATGTGGAGCTAGCTCAATATGCCTTTTTTCCTGTCTGTCTCTGCTATCACTGTTACCCATCTTCATTGACTGCTTGGTAGATTTGGTTTCACTTTTAGTGGACAGACAGGCATTTTTTTTTTTTGCAAGTGTGAGGGTGTAACGCCACAATTATACTGTGCTGTCCAAACAAACTATCTAATACAACTACACATATTTGTTCTTGTTGTTTGTATGGAGCTCTTTGCCAGGACACAAGCACACAAAATCTGAGTAAACAGCTGAAAACCAACCCAACACACTGGGTTGAAAATGGACTGTGAATGACAAAAATAGCACTGCATTTGAACAGTGTCTGTGCAGCAGCCACACTGTGGAAATACTGAACACTCAGGCCTCAGTCAACGCATCAGACATCTGAGCCTCCTGCTCAAACAGCTCAGTGATAGTAAAAGTGTTTAGACAGGTGACTGGAATACTGTGGTTGCTCCAGGCTTTGTCTTCCACATGAACTCAGGCATCCTCGGGGGTCTTAATTGTCCAAAACCTTCACAGTTCACTCCCTGAAAAAAGAAGAAGAAGAAGAAGAAGAAAAAGAAGAAGAAGGAGCAGAAGAAGAAGAAGAAGAAGCTGTCAGGTAGTGCATGCAGCGTTAACTTGACATAAAACAATTCCAATATGTGAGACATTGCTGTTTGCTTCAAAAGATTTTTTATTAATGTTCCATTTTCTGGGCTTCAGCCAGGAAATTAAACAGTTCAATGATATTATGTAGCCAGTTCACTTGAAAACAACAGACAGGCTTATTAAAATGATAATGTGACTGATAAAGTGAATCCAGTCCAAATCATTGACTGGCTGAGCCATGTTTAAAACCCCTGTGAAAAGATGTGTAATAAATGCACACCTTTGACAGTGAAAATATTTAGAGTTGTGATACTGTTGGCAGTTTTATATTATTAAAATATCTAACAAAATTATATTTTGAACAGTCGTGCTGTTGAGCAATGCAATGTGGGAGCTCATTCTTAACCTCTTGTGTCTGTATGTGTTACTTATCAGTTGATCTTTCTTTTAGCATCATGCTTTCATTAAATAAATTGTTCAAAGCAAACACAACATATTTGTTATTGTTGTGCTAGTGCAATAAAAGAAAAGCCCAGGATATTTTGTGCATTATTTTACACATTCCCCCCATAAATCTTTATTTAGGTAAACTTAAAATCTTACATTCTGCTAACTTGAGCAATGTCATTCTTCATAGCATCTGAACAACACACAGGGTCCTGATTTGCATTTTAGTTTAGTCTGTTTTCTCTTTTTTCTCCCCATGTATTATGCTTTGTTCCCATTCTGTGTTTGCTTTCCTGCCCTATTTGGCTGATTATTAGTTTTACCTGACCATTTGTATTTCCTCTGTTCTCCAGTCCTGTGTTTTCTCTGTTTTACTCCCCATTCCCTGCCTTGCTCCTCACACCCTTTTGTTTGTTTGTTTATTTGTTTTTGTTTTTTTTGCAGATTACTCTCCTTTGGATTGTTTTTTGTTGGATCTACTTTGTGTTTTATCTGGACACAGAGCTGCCTTTAGTTATTTTCGTGTTCACCTATTTCTCTTGCTACCAATTCACTAAATGTTTACCTTTTTTTTCACAAACTGCCTGAAGTGTTTTGTGTTTGGGTCTTTTTGATCTGCTAAAACATAACACATAGATTTCAAAGGTCACAACTCCATTTCAACTTACTGGTATGATAACAAAAGACTAAAAAACAACAAATTGTTGATAGTGATGGGTTATGGGTTATATTTTGGCAAGTTTTATTTCTAATAATTTCGGCCAAGTACAATCGCTCTGTGGAAAGAAGGAAATCAGTGGTCTCACCTCTGCAGATGGTGTGTACATGTCTGTAAAGAAAATTGTCAGCAGTAGCAAAGTTTACATTATTATTCATTTAAGCCTAATTTTGTGATTGCTGTACACCCGTTCTGTACCGACAATTAATGCTTTTTAGGCGATACAGACAATCGATTTTCAAGTAAGATAACAATGAGACAGACAAGATGCTTCTCAAATATTAAACCTTCTACTTTCACTGGGTGCAAAACAGAGTCTGCTATTCAACTATGCTGTGATGTATTTATTTTTTAATTATTTGACAGGCAGGTTGCTTGAGGTCAGGAAGGAGTCTCAGTGACAAAGCAGAAGCCAGCTGGGACAAAGTTGACCCTCGGTCAGAAAGATCACCAGCATAAACGCTCAGCAACCTGCTCTGAATAATAAAACCTCACAGTGGAAAGTTTTCTTGAGACTAACACGTGCTCTGCAGTCTTGTTGCCTGACGTGCATGGCTTATTATCAGATGCTTATGAGTTCTGCTTTGTTTGCTTGATTTTATAATAACTTAGCACCAGAGAGGATAGTTTTTCATTTGACTATTCCTTTATATGCAACAGAGCTGCAAACACATAACATTCAGTGGTTTGCAGGGAAAAAAAATTCAAAATCATCATATTTCCACTTCTTTCAATCGGGTGTTACACTCTATCCTTCCTCTCAATCATCTACAAAGTCAAACTTTTCAAAATACAGATGGCTAAATCCTTGGAAATGTCATTTCTGTAAGTGAAGAAACGGTACCTTGAAATGACTACCTTTGATCTTCAGTGACTTGCACTGAGGTTTACCGTCCTGCCATCAAAGAGCCTTGCAAGAGAAAAAATATTGAATTTGTGGATGTGTTATTGTAAAGAAACACTTCCATTGTTGACAGACTCTTCATACAGTAATGAGTGATACTTCTTTTTTTTCCTATGTAATGTAAATAAAAAATCTTTTTACAAGATCTCAGTGTATGAAAAATGTCTCACAAAGTATCAGAACATCCTAACATCAACAAGTTTATATGATTGGATGGAAGATTAGACCCGGTAAATCTTGCAGGAATATTCTGACATTTTGGGAAACAGACTTGTTTGGTGTAAAGTTAGATGATATTGTTGGTTTGATATGAATGCAATCTCTGTGCACCTGGCAGCAATATAGTAACACATGTTCACATTGGTTTAGCCATGTGTTTAAAGCTCTCTGTACCACTGTTGGTATCGGATTTGTTATTTCATAAAGGGTTATAGTGAGTTTTTTTTTCAATTAAAATAACAAAGCAATAGATACCATTTTAGGTTATGCTATTCATATATTTTAAATAGTCATTGCATTGCAACATTCCTTGTCAGTATAGAGATAAGTCAAAGGTGTAATATGTTTTGTAGTATCTACCAGTAAAGTTGTAGATTGCACACCAATGATTATCCTTTCACTTACCTTCCCCTTACATGCATGTATGAGAAACTACGCTGACCGTGAAATTCAGGAAAATTGAAAAGGCCCTCTGCAGAGCCCGTACTTTGGTTTGTCTGTTGTAAGCTACAAACATGTTAGTGCAACATGGTGGACTCCGTTGAGGAGGATTCACACCCTTTGTAGAGATATAAAATTCATTCTAGGGTTATAAAAACACAGAGATACTTATTTTCAAGTGATTATTTACTATTGTATACATACTAAGATTATAATGTACCATTCTTGCCATATTGCACAAAAAGGACTCTCTAAATATTTCACACTGGACCTTAAAATGAAACAGAAGCTTCTCCAAATGTAAGAAAGTCTTCTTCAAATTCACACTAATGTTTGTATGTTATGTGGTTTATCTATGTGCCATCTATGTATCACGATAAAGACAGAAATCTTTTCAAAACCAATCTAATGTTGTTGTCTGCTGTATTTTACTATTGTTTGTTGATTTCAACCATTTCCTGTAAGCCATATGATATCCTAAAGGTTAAACTTCTTCAGGCTTGACGAAAGAGAAAACGCCATCAACAAGTTAAAAGACTGAAGGTAGTTTAGAGATTGCCTGTAATAACAGCAGGACAGAGTGTATGGTGAAAGAGTGACATTAAGAGAGGGTTAGTGAATATTAAAGATAGACTTTTTAACATTGTGCTTATGGATTGAATCTTTTTTATGATTCTGTGGGTTGTAGGTGAGAGACAGTGCATTGACCATACCAGAACATTTCAGAAAAGGTGAGCATTAGTTGAATCTCAACACTCACACAAAATTCTTTCATGTTGAATACTTCAGCCTCTCTGAAAGCAGACAGAGTTTTAACAGAGACATACTGCTCCAGACGGTAACGTCAGAACGACTTATTAGAGACTGAGTCACCCAGCCAAACATGGAGGACATGACGGACAAGGCTGATAGCCAGAGGTCCTTGGGTGCCTTCTAGTTGGCCAGGAAGCTTAAGAACTGAACAGTGGAAAAGAGTAAAAGGCTAAAAGTGTGAAGTACTGAGAACTGCAGCCACTGTGTGGAAAAGAGGGTACAGGAGTTTGTCATAAAGCTAGAGGGACAGAAAAAATACGGTCTTTCCACAAAGAGATGGATAATTTGAAAACTGAGCACCAGAAAGAGACCTGGACAAGGCAGGAGTGAGACAGACTGCTAAATCCCTGCAGGGCAGTTAAGACACTTAAACATGGTCTGGCAGATATGGAATATATGCTCCTGGAGCAGATAGGCCAGAGAGAGCAGGATAGTAATATATAAGATGAATGAAAGTTTTGTATTATGAGCGCTAACAAAAAGCTACAGCTCAAGGCAGGAAAAAACTTAAAAGGGAGAGATGACATCAAATGTATCAGGTTTGTAATGAGACTTGGAGCTGCTTAAGAAGTTCAGGGCTGAGGGGGAAGCCCTCCATCAAAAAATGAAGGAGGATATTTAAATCCCGCAGGAAAAAAAATCAGCCACAGAAAGCAGAAGGCATTTGACTAAGAGCTGAAGAAAAAGAAATATAGTTAAAAGATTTATAAGAGGGAAGACAGTCAGATCCCACTAAAACAAGTGATTGAGCTCCAGCCTGAAGGTCAGGATGTAAAGCTACAGGAAAGATTTGCATGAAGAAGAAAAATCATCAGTAGTCGCTCCTTATGGTTTGAAAGGCAGGAGAGTTTTATCACACCATAAAGAGACACTTGATCTGTTAGTTTATCACAAAGCATTCAAATCAAAAATCTGGATATGCATGATTTTCAATAGACAGACAGGATAACTAAAGCTGTCAATTGTAGACAAAGGTGGATAAAGAAGTGGAATAAAAAATACAGTATTTGCCTCTGAGATGTGGTGGAGTAGAAGTATAAAGCTGCATGGAAATACTCAGGTGAAGTACTTGTACCTTGAATAGAACTCAAGTGCAATATTTACATAAATGCACTTAGTTAATTCAACACTGATATCCTGTCTTTTGTTTGCATGTCTTAACTAGACTTTTATGTTACGAGTTATAAGCAAGAATGAACCTCTTTCATTATGTACACAAAAATATGTAAAGTTTATGTGGCATATATATTAAATAAAAGGTTCTGCAGTTGAAGCAGTGACAAAAAAAGAGGCGAAGGATGGTGCCAACTCCAAGTTCTTTATCTTTGTATCCTATTTACGTATTTTGTTCTTCAGATATTCAGGCCAAGGCTGAGTGTTAAAAGGCACTACGTCTCCAGCAGATGAAAAATCCATCCCTGAAGTTCTCTCTATTATACTCCCTCTGGCACAAACAGACTTCCACCTACGCCTTGCCTCATATCGATGTGCCTGACATTTTAAAATGTTTGACTGACGCTTTATCACTGCCACAGATTTTGTCTGAAAGGATGGCTTCAAGATTATGCCAATTTCCCTTCATGTGTCAGGACACTGTGATGTTGAATGTATTTGGCATGAAAAGCTGGATAAATAAAAATATACTGTTTGTTGAAGGTAAAAACAGTGTCACTGTCAGTTTAACCTGTTTTATTGTGACAGCTTGTTATCATATTTTAGAATCCTTGCGTGGAGGAGTCCTGAGGTATCTTCTTTAAAATCTGTCTGTAGAAGTCTACATGTTTTCAGTGTGGTGTGAGTTTTATAAAAATTGCTGCCCAATCTTAGTTGACCCGTTACAACTTAAACAAGACATGAGAAATGGTTTTTATAAGCTCAGGCGCTTAAAATACATAATTCTAGAGTATCAAAATAAATAATAATATACTTAGTAAAGACTGTTGAGTCGTGCAAATCTGATTCAAAACCTGCCCAAGTCTTTTAAAATAAAAGTATAGTGCATTAGAATAAATGCAGTCAGTGACAGCAGAAAGCTCTGATGGCAGCCTTTGATCATCCGTCAACACATGAATGTAAAATATCTAGAAGACAAAAGTTATATCATGTGAAGTCCTAAACCCTTTGACAGAGATATAAAGGAAGAGCATTAGGCATTTGCTATTTATCACTGCCAGTGCTAAAACTGTGTTTTCAGAATTAGCATAATGGAGTTGCCATGGGCTGAAAAACACTGGTATGAATTGATGATCTCTTTCACACTTACAGCATTAATTTCTCTGGGTTTTGATGAAACCCGACAAAAAGTAAATCCTCCTTCTTGAAAAGATCTGAATTTTGCAAGTCAAACATTTACAAGGAGGATGTAATATCATGGTGCATTTTAGTTTTATTCAAGTCATATCAATGAGAGGAAGTTTAAAAAAATATGAAAATGGTTATGTATTCCAAGTGACCATGTATTTCTTTGATAAAATCACATATTATTTGTCATCATTTTAAAATCGTAGTACATTATAACATTTTTTTTCATAAGCCATCTATTTAATGTTTTTTTGTCTTAGTTAATCTTATGTAACTTCACATAGAAATTGGAAAACTTTTGAGACAGACATAAAAAACCCCTAAGCTACATGAAGAGAGTAATGTGTAATAGTTTTTAAAGAGATGTGGAGACATAATGAGAAAATGATGAGAGGAAATAGAATAATGACAATTAGCTGTAATTTGGAAAAAAAAATAAAAAAGTTAAAACATTCAAATTGGTTGCACATTTAAAGAATCAAGCAATCAAAGTTATGGATCTCCACTGAGGTGCACAGTATAAATTCAGTAAAAGAAAGACAAAGAAACAGAAACAAAATTTGCTAGTCCTCTAATTTTTATACACACATATCTATTTTTACACAAATATATCTATTAATATTGTAGCAGTCTCTGTCATAGTGCTTGGTGTGTGTGAGTTGTTGAGTTTCACCATGGATACAGCACACATATTTCCAGAGGCTGTGAATCATTCTGTCGGGCTAAATGAGTTGTCTGATAATTGGGGTTACTGCATCATCATGCAGTCGTTGGTCAGTGGCAGACAGCTCCATCTCTCACTTTCCCGTCTCATTTCCATCCAAGTCTCCTTCTACATTCACTCTTAACACTGTTCATTAATTTTCAAATTTTTTTCAATTTCTTTTTTTTTTCATTTTTGTCAGTATCTCACTAAGATTGATTGCAACATTTTATATCACAATATTAGATTTATTTCCAAATCATTATTGATTAGTAATCCAGAGAGAAGACAATGTCCCGATGCTCTATACTGAGAATAAATGATTGGATATACTTGACATCACTTTTATTAGTATTTCTTTTTGCAACAAAATTTACCATCATTAGGCCAATAAAATGACACAGTGAGTGTTTCCTCAGATCATTTTCAGTGTCATTTAAAAACCTGAGGACATATCCACTTCTATCTATATTACAGTCTATCTGTGTAGTAATTTCTGTCTGTCTGGGATGTCTGTGGCTGTCCTGAGACCAAGTTCAAATGAGATACCGAACTCTGCTTCTGATTCAACCGACAGCAAACTTTCTCTTTGTTAGGAGGTAGGATGTATGACCTGAGTGGGTACAACAGGACTTAATTTAACCAAGTGAGCATTATTACTTATTCAAGGTTATAGTATATACTATAATTAATATAGATAAGTGAAGAGCAATGTTATTTGGACAAATTTTTGGCTTGTACCTCTTCTAAGAGTTATGTACTTCTCCTTGCTAGGACTTTGTCTGGCATTACATGATGTTCTCACGACTAATATTGTGCCAGTTGTCCTTGAAGAAGCTTTAATGAATGCTTCTGTGTAAGACATTCATTTCTCCCTTAAAATTCTATTCCAAAAAATGTTCTGCAATTTGTCCGATGTCTCTGAGAGTTTCGTTCCAGATTAAAAGTGTCACATAAACCTCTGAGTGGATGCTCAAAATTAAAACTCTAAATTTGAATAAGCAGAAAAGATGGAAATCAAGTGAACTAAATATTGTTCCACTTAATTCGTTTACACCAATATAGATTTTTGCATGAGTTATATATGTTATGTTAAAGCTTAATTCAGTGGTTGGTGGATTTAAGAAAAAAGGCTTTGGCGTGTGTTTATTTTAACCCCCACAGCACCACTAAGGGTTGTGGCCGTCACAGATAACACCCACAGTCAGGTTAACCCCATGAGAAACTGTACTGAGGGAAGCTGAAAGAGGCTTGTTTTGGTTAATCAAGACCGGTGGCGAGTTTGTGTCAGCTGGGAAATGGGAGGGTCTGTTATGCTTCCGGCTTCAAAGGATCCAGGCCCTAATTTGTAGAGAATGCACACAAGGTAGAACACTTTTTGTTTTTTTCACTTATTTAGTCTTCAAACTGCCACCACTGCAGTAACGTAAAAAAAAAACAAACAAACCAAAAAAAAAACCTAGAGACTTTTAATGCTGCTGCAGTGTTTGTTGATGTGTATGTTGTTTGCTTAATGCTTTAACGTGCATTCTGTAAATATGGGTAGCAATCAGTCCACAGCAGGGGCTTCAAATAAATCCATAAAGACTTCACCAAAAGGAAAGATTAAAAGCGAAAAATCACACCAAAAGTGATGTGTGGAAGCACTGTATCGTATTACCTTTTAACTTAAAGAAGAAAAAAAAAATTTCCAGCTTTTGAGCCAGCAGACACACACCTCTTTGGAGATTGTACTCTATAGTTTAACAGGAACCATGCACAACACAACCAGAGAAAATTCACATCTGTGTAAAATATATGCGAAATTTCTCATGCCAATATGTTGATCGTAGCATCCTGAGTAATTACAAATATGATGAATAATGTAACTTTATAAATTATTTCTATTCTTTATCTCTAAAAAAAAACTCTGGTAGTGCAGAGCAAATTCGGTATTTCTATTTCTGTTAGCCAGATACTCATTAGGATGCAGAAACTTTTTTTAATGAGAGGAAAATATTTGCATTGACTAATGAGCTAAGTGGGCGCCTATAATTTGATTTATTGGTAGCAGACTTGTTGCAGGGTAATAGATTAAAATTGCACATTAAGTGGCTCTTTGCTTGAAGCAGCATCTTCACCTCCATATATCCATCTGCAAACCACTTATATTACACTTGTCCTTTTACAAGTAAGAGGAGTTACATTAATAAACCCTTATAAATAGCAGGGGTAATCCAGTTTTAATAAAAGTAAGAATACCAGTCTTCCAGTCATAGAAAACAAAATAAGCTGGGCCAAACTATAGACAGAATTTTCTAATTTCTAAAAATGGAGACAACAACCATGTTTGCATGTTTGTTGCATATTTGTTCAGAGTGAGAGAAACAGGGAAGAAGAAAAGATATGCAGTGACAAAATCTGAGAAATACGTGATCAAGGTTTATTTACTTAAGATACTCATTTCTACTCTGACTGCAAGTGGCGTTTCTGGACTGTCAGAGTAAACTTCTGTCCTAAATCAGTCTGCTTGAAGTCTGCAAAAAACAATAAAAACATAAAAACATATCAGATCAGGACCATAACAAGGTTATTTGTTGTTATGCCTCAATTAGTCTGATTGCCCTAAACTGTTGTTGCTGTTTTTATGTGTACAGGTCTGATGAAGACCATGGTAGATGATATGTTGTTTGGTTATACTGTTATTACTGTTCCCTCGTCTGCTCTTTTCTCCATCAGTGAACAGAAGAAATAAAAAAAGAATTGCCTCACAACTGGGAGCTTTCTGTCATGATCAAACTTATATTTTTTATAGTAGCTCTTTTCTCCATTTTGAAACTAAACTAACATACACATTTTTTTATGTGTTTGATCTTATATTCTTTTTGGCTAACACAAGTGTAAATGACAGTAAACGGAAGGGATAAAAGAGAGTTGTCAAGTCTGTGACACATGGGATGCAGCAGCAGCAGCAGCCAAAAATAAAAAAAAAAAATTCTTGCTCATGTGCCAGCGAGCCCATACTGAAGCCTCCATTTGATAGATGTGATGCTGCCAGCATCCATATTCATTATCACCATGGCTGCCACAGTATTGCTCCATTAATGATTCATTAACAGGCTCATTGCTGAAATATCATCCTACATAAGTCCTGTATATTAACCTACATGTACATAGTAAAGATAAAAATCAGACACGTATCAAAATAAAAAGAAGATAATAAAAGAGGGAAATAATAGGTTGTAAATTGCAATCCATGTTTGCACTTTGATTTTTCTATTGTATTGAGTTTAAGTCAATGACTGAGTGAGCTGATCAAGAAATGAAATTATATAACAGAAACAAGTTAAAATCCTATAAAAATATATGTATATTATGTGTAATAAATGTATCAAAAACCAACAAAAACTCTTACAGGGTTATAAAAATGACCTGCAAAAATGTTAGTTTTAACAAAGTAGTTTGTAGCAAAATCCCAAAGAAGAGGAGCTTCGCACTGACAAAACGCTGTAAGCAATCTAGTCAATTAACATAAAGTTTGACAGTCCCTCAGTAAATGTTTACACAGATATCTTTGAGAAAATTAAAAGAATGAATAATTTAAGAAGTCTACATCCACACTCTTGTGTGTGCAATTATTCTAAATGAGTTTGATCTTCAAACATTGTCACATATTCTTCTTAAATTTACCAGAAAAATAAGAATCTTACTCTGAAAGGTTTCTTTGAGACTGCACAACTATTTTGTCATGTTCTGTCTTGAGTGGTGAGCACAAGGAAACTTCAAACAGCCTTGGAAAAAAACTATTACATTATGAAGATAGTGTACGTTTTATAACAACTCATACAGCCTGAGATTTGCAAAACTCATGGCGTGAATTCATGCACTCTTTAAACTCAGTGAAATCATGCCTGTACCAGTTGCTCCTCTGGACGGGAGGAGGGGACCTCTTGTGTTTTATGACCCATCAGGGTCCCAGTGAACACAGGACAGTCTGTTCTCTCCACAGGTTTGACAGAAAGCTGTTGTAAAAGACTCATGGAGTGATGAAGAATGACAAAAAAGCAAACATCCCTGGTCTCATTTCTCAGTAAATAAGGTAGATTTGGAATAATTGTATCATACTAAAATGCTACATCTCAATAATGGGCTGACATCTCCATCACATATATAGATGTTACGATGATGGACCGCTGTCACTCCTCCTTTTATCCTGTTTTCAGTGATGGAATATCTTGTGTTTTGTAATGGCTGGATAGCAGAAATCAATCTTTCCCCGTTTCTTCACTAAAGGAAGTAGCTATAGTCCGACAGTGATATGTGAACAGTAAACAAGCTTCATACGATGATAAATTCCTGGGGGATTTTTCTGCAGGCACCTGCTCCTTCTTGATAAACAGCAGTGAATCAAAACAGGAGGGGATGTTTATTTATTTCTTTGGTGTTTCCGGGGAACAGAATAGTGAGGAATGTATGCTGTATATAAGTGTTCTTTATCATAAGCTTGTAGGATATCTGTTGTAAAATGTTGGGAAACATATATGGTTCATTGTATATTTCAGTATTTCAATTGTGCCCTGAATGGCTGCAACCAGTAGACTTCTTAACTCATTCTCCATGCTCAGATTTAACAGTAAGTTTTATTTTCTTCTAGTCAATAATTATTAATCCATTTATATATTATTTTCTGTTTTTGGTTCTGGTATCAAGGGGCTTCAAACTACATTTTGTTAAACAATCTTGTGATGAAAAAGGATAGAAAAAATAATCTAGTATCTTGTATTTTCCTTAAAGTTGCTCTACCTGATAAGTGGATGAACAAAGATTTGTGTTGTGAACTAGGATGCTACGTTATGCCCAGAACATTACATCTATTCTAGCCTCACACACACACGCACGCACGCACACACACACACACACACAAAGGATTTTGATACAGGAAGGCTTAGGAGACCTTTAATTTTTAACATTACTGGATAATTCTGATGTTTTACTGCTCTTTAAAGTTTGATCGAATGAAAGTCAAATTTGCAAAATAAAAATAAAAATCAAGGACATTATGCCACTAACAATACACTAACTCTGAAGACTGCATTTGATAGAATCTTATCTTAGTTATTGAATTTTGACAATGACTGAGACCACTACTATCAGGTTATAATGCAAGTAATATCTCTCTTTCTGAGCCTGCAGATGAAGTCTGAAGATGGCTCTTATCACAGTCTGGCCCTTAACACTTAGATGAGCAGTCTTCTGTTAAATCAGTTGTCTTTTAAATGTGATTTTTTTTTTTCCAGCAAGATTTCATCTGTGGCTGCTACAATCTGATTTTCTGTTAGCATGGTAAACAAAGTGATTTTTCCCAACAGACGGATTTAATTTGTTCTCATTATTAAGCTTGACAGCAGTCCCGAGGCTGCAGATTAAAAGTTGATATTGTGCATTACATTGATTTTGCTTTTGATCTCTTCATGTGGTCTTTAAAACTGGAGATAAACCTGTATCTGCCACTTCAACACACCTACTGTGAAGAGCTGCACATGAACTGGTGTTTGTGTGTGTGTGTGTGTGTGTGTGTGTGTGTGTGCATTTTTGGGGGGATACATTATCGCAGAGTCACACCATGAAAAAAAAACAATAAGTCACATACACATGCACACTGTACTCATATGTATGCTATTATGCATTTAGTGGACTTCACATTGAAATGCTTTATTTATTGATCTTAACACACTGGTAGCCTGTTATAAGCCTATTGGATTTACGATAATTTGATTATAAGGCCACTATACTTTGATTTTCTGCCGTGTTCCACTGCTAATTTACCCATGCTGGTGTCGAGGCTCCTCAGATGGTAGTGTCTGTCACTCTGTCCACCACTTCCTTCCAGACATGAATGTCTCAACAATTATTTGATTGATTGCCATAAAGTTTTGCACAGAGATTCTTGCTCCTCTAGGGAAGAATCCTCAGCACTTTGTTGGTGCTCTGTATTTTAATCAATAACAATCACCTGTTTCAAGGTTCAATTTACAAAAGACAATGCACTAATGACAAAACAGCACAAACAGTTTTTTATTGAAAAGCCATTTTCCGATTACATGCATCTACTTATATTTATCCAATTGCACAGTATGGCGAAGTTATACTCAATTTTTCAGATCAGTTAATTGGTTTATTTTGTCCACTTTATCATTCCTCCCAATGACTTCAGATTACTTTTGCAATACATTTTGAGTAATATAGAACTTCTGTAGCATTTTTTGTCCAATAAACAATTTAACCCTTTAAGATTTACTTTTTTCGGCCTCTTTGAAATAGCTAAATGAAAAAAAAAAACTATTAGCAAAAAGGTTTGTATATGCATCAGTGCATTCATTGGTGGATAATTGAACAAAATCGAAAAATGTTAAGCATATCCATAAAAGGCAAAAAAATGTAAACACCTATATCTTAATAAGTATGCTACATCAGTAGCTTCAGTGGATCCCCAGTGATTCAGTCGATGTGAACAGGTTGAAGTTTCAGATGCATGTGGGTATTGCTGCTGGTATTTGTGAATTTTTTTTTTTTTTTTTTTTTTGTAAAGACTCATTTGCATAGAAAGGGTCCAATTTTGCACCAAAAGTTTGTAAATTATCTAATTTAAATTCAAACATGCAAATAGCCCAATAGCACCAAGACACTGTTTGGTTTGTGAACTACATGAGTTCTTTTTCTCTTATGTGTGCAGGTTTAGCAGCAGCAGAAGCACCTCAATACCGTTGTGCATTTGCCACATAATCATCTTTGTAATTGTTTTTTTCCACCCGCAGTTCTCACAGCAAAGACAAAGACTTCTTTTTTGAATTTCTAAAATAGAGGTTTCCTCTGTTTCTTTTTCTGATGTGCTTGTTACTTTGCTTTCATTTTTTGAAAAGTAGTTTTGCTTGTCATCTCATAGGACTTGGTGGTAAGCCATTGTTGTAGGCATTTAATATCCATTTGGACCATGAGAGCCATATTTACAAAACACTTTCACACCATTTTTTCAGGCACAGATGTGACACAGTCAAGGCCACCTTCATTGTATTAGCAAACAGATGCAACAGACTGAGTGTCACAAAAATAAGTCAATTGTGTGAGTGTTTGCAAGGTGCACCCAGGTTCTCATTGTGTGCACTAGGGAGGATCACAATCACATCACCTGTTAACATATTAAGATTATATATTCTGGTGGGTTAACTGAGGCTTTTCTATTTGTGATTATTAGGTTTGTATGGGTTAAATTCACAGCCTCTGGAGAGCAGGGAGGACAGTATTTGAAAGAGTAACAAGGAAGGTAAGTTACTGAAATAAATTGGCCTAAAATAAAGACCAAGACTTGAAACTAAACCTGATTATTAGTAACCAAAATGAAGCGATTTGGCAATTATTAATGAACCCAACATCTGATTACTGTAACAACTGCAAACAGTAGACGGGGAATTGATGTTTCAGTTTCTCAACTTGCATTTGAACTCACCAGCGAAGGGTAAAATCTTTAATAATGTATATAAGAATGAATATTTAAATTTAGGATATAGATTGTGTCATAGGCAATAATTGGAATAGTAGTATTTTTTCTCAGGTAAAGTTGAACTGCGGCCGAAGGAAATATTTTATCCATATTTTTTTTATTTCTATTCACGGCTCAGTGATCTTACAGAAATCTACTTCTGAACTGTGTCTATGACCCCTCTTTCACTGGTTCACCACCAGGATCAGCCCAGGAATGGACTGTGCAATGAGTCTCTGTCTTAGTAAATCTGAAGCTGAATACATCCAGATTGCCATTGCAAACTTAATGAAATGGAGAATTTCTTGCCATAACTGTAGCAGGCAGCCCTTTCAGCCACAGTTTTCACTGAGTGGCTCATTGTCATTCACTGCTTGTTACTCAGCAGGGCCTGACGCACACATGGATGACGTCATGCAATAAACATTTCTCTAACCAATTATCAGGAGCCGACAAATAAAAGAGAGCCAGTAGCTCTGCATAGGGGGTAATCACAAAGGAGATTTAGACTTAAACTAGCTGAGTTTTGCCATCTGTTTAGTGAATTGATCTGTAAATTGGTCACGAAACAGGATATTCAGTAAGACAGGCTGTTCTAATTTCTACCTGTTTCATGGTTAACTGTTTACCTATCAGTGCATAAGTAGTGCTTCAGAGTGCTGCTTGAGCTCTTGACCTGACATGGCTTTGATTGAGCAGCTTACTTTTAAACTCCATTAAAACAAATGCTGTATGAGCCTTATTTTATGATGTGAGATGTCCAAGGATGCACCTTCCATCAAGATACAAGACCTCCGTCTGGGTCATTTCTCCGCTTTCATCATAATCTCTCACAAGGTCTTCATATTTTTTTATCACATTTTTTTCTCTTGGTGAAGTGAACCAGGCGGCAGCGGTGACCTCTTCTAGCACAAAGAGAATAGTCATCTTTAATTATGTGCTTCTAGAGGCCAAGTGTACAAATGTTTTCATTTTAGTGACCCACCAACACTGTGAATCGG
>JAPZDY010000001.1:13959817-13971629 GCA_029783645.1 Ctenochaetus hawaiiensis
AGTGACCCACCAACACTGTGAATCGGCAGATTTCAGAAATATTAAGAACTAAAAGCTTGCTTCACATTTCTTTTCCACTCAAAGCTGTTGTTCTCTCCTCCTCCTTCTTCTCTCTCTCTCTTTCTTTTTTTCTATTAACTGCAGTGTTTAGAGTTGCCTGCAAAACACTTTGGCAAAGTTCAAAAGCCAAAAAGGAATGATTTATTGGAACTATTATTATAAGAGATAACAGCTGATTAGCTTTTCACACAAAACTGCGACAAAGAAAAACAACATGACGAAGAACATATCTGTTGATGTTGTTGACAAGTTTCTTTTACAGCTGCCAGTAGAACTCGTTTAAGATTTTACTGATAGTACTTTTAAATGTCAGAGCCACCCAGAAAAAACAACAGATTCAATGAGCTGTAAGTTGTGAACAAACTTCTTTGTTTGAACAAAGTACTTATTTGATTTGCTCCTTCGCTGCAGGGGCTGAAGCTTGTGTACCATCTTGAAAGGGTGAAATAGGATAGGAGTGTTTATTCAGCCAAGGAATGGCAAACGGCAGCTCAGATAAGCTAGAGAGAAATGTTATGATTAAAATGTTGAAATGGTTAGAATGTTTTTCAATGTCCCTCTCTTCTTTTCACAGTTTTGCCATAAGCGGTGACCATAAGAATTTAGAGAACTATAGGTTACACTTTGAAATACTGTCAATAAAAAGTGTAGTACAGAAATCAATTTGAAATACCTTGAAATCTGGACATGACAGATTGCATCCATTTAGAGCCAATGGGGAATGAGTGGTTCCAAAATAAAGCCGCTGTGTTGCTAACACCATGCTACCAAAGCTATGGCTGAACCACTGGCAAAATATTAAAGGTCATATCAACGAATCCGGCATTTCTGGCAACTGAACAGCAGAAAATTCACAGTTGTTCTCTGTACAACATTTAATGATGGAATATTGAACAAGACTTCAGCAGCTTGAGTCATGTTAATACACTTGTTCATTAATTTTGTTTAAAGCTAGTATAATTTTTTTTTTTATACAGAAGTACCAGTACAATTCTAGTCAGCCAATTCCAATGTCCAACAACCCCATTTCCAGAGGGACAAAACCCCTGGCAGATAAGATCACCAACAGAGAGGCACATTAGTGGACTGATTCTCTGAAAAAAACACAAAAAGTAAAAAGATCTTCGATGATATTCAATACCCAGGCCTTTTAAATGAAAGAGCTGTTATGCAAGGCTGAAATTCTAGCCTCAGTGTAGGTATTTTTGTACAAGGGAGAGAAGCAGAGGCTCTATGACATACAAACATTGTGTAACAGGGTCAATATGGGCTGCTTAAATTACCCAGGATTTTTTTTAGGAATGTGGAGCACCAGATTGCTATCTTTTCGGTTCACACACGACATTTAGGATTGCAGCATGTTTCCCTGCAAAACCTTGAGATAGGCTTGTGTTTTAATTGACTGAACTTAATCACTATACTCCCACAGTTGTCATGTTGCCTCTGTCTCACCTCTCATACATCATCTCCTAAAGTATTCAAGAAACACAAAGGAAACCCCACACATGCTGTCCCCATTTTCAGCAAAGCCATTAATGAATGTGTAGGAGTAATTCTTTTTTAGATTGCAGCATATAGTTAAAGAATGTGTGGATTATACAGCAGCAGAGACATATGGATGTTGCTTATGTCGATTCATCAATATATTGAAAATTCTGTCTTTGATATGCAATGCATGATTATTTATAAGCACTCCACTTAAAGCACTTGCTCCTTTCAGTTTCTGCACTTATCTCTGCACACAACATTAGCAGTTCTTCCTTATTTGAGTCCACAGGGAGTACATATCAGTGTGTAAAGGCACAAAGAGGATGCATCTTCGACACCACTTTAATAACTTCCAACCTGCCATGTTGGTTTTGCCTGCGCTGGCAGAGCGCTGTTATCAGTTAGACAGACTGTCAAGACAGACATCAGGTTTTCACACAATCGCCCATCAAACCACATGCCGCTATGCTATCTCTCCTGAACATCATGCATCAAACCTCACTGGCAGAATTAGTGTTGCTACCCACACAAACACACACACACACACACATGCAAAGCACACATGCACAGACAGATGCAATCAATGGCTACCTTCCTCCACATCAGGAAGTGCTGTACAGTAGGTGGCCAATGGAGGAGTCCACCCACTCACAGGATATTCAATTGCAAGCATGTACAGTTTCATCCACTCTCTATCTCACTCATGTCGCATGGGATCAACTACATTTATACATGAACCTTTGAGCAAGTACTGCCTGTGTGTGCACACCCACACACGTAGACTTAACATAGAACACACACACAAAAACACACTTGCTCTTCTGTCACATAAAAACATCTCATTATTTGAGCCACACAAAAATACTCTAAAAGCAGTTGGATTTATGAATGAAACCGAGAGAAGGAAAAGTCTCTGAGTGCACCCAGTTGTTTTGTTCAAAATGTGCTTTAGGCTACTCTTTAAAAATACCCCCAAATTGTGGTGTACGAAGGGTTTGCTTTAGCTGATAAACATCTTTATCAGTGGAGAATCAGCTTTGAGCACCACAAGTAGAAGTAATAAACACTTTACTCCTAATTGAGCAAAATTGGAACATCTTAGGGGGAAAAAATAAATGGGTCTGGCATTTACGTTTTTGAAAAGTAGACCACCATGAAATCTTTGCACTTCAGTAATACACATGGCATCTTTTGCTATAACAGTAACTGTCAGGTGCTTTCACATCCTTTCAAATTGAGACAGAATCAGGTAAGTGCCTATGCAGTGAACATGAAAGAGTGCAGCTGGGGGAAGGGGAGTGAGAGCATTAACCCGAGAGCTTGAGTCCATCCCCTCCTCCAGGCCTCATGTTAGATACTACCAAGAGAAATCTGCTCATTAGGACTGAGAGAAACACATATATCAAATGCAGATAGCTGTCAGTTCTCCTCTTGGGAATCCAGCCTTGGTAGCAGAGCAGAAAATCTGTGTCTTTTGGCCATATGCTGCATATACATTTGCTGTATGTTTACAGTCCATCCTGCATGTCGCTGCATATCTTCCCTGCATATCCCCATATATTTTGTCACTTCTTGTAATTATATCTAATCATCTTACATTTTTGCAAAACAGTAAAATTATTTATGGATTCTTTGAAAATAATGCTGATGACTTTAAGCTAATGTAGAGGTCAGAACAGAGTTAGAACATTATTTAATTGGTTGAGTTCTAAAACACAAGTGTTGTATTTTTTTTTTTTTTAACTTGTTCTAATGATTTCTGTGCAATATTCATTCTGGTAATGTACACACTAATGCCCCATCAACTTCCATAAAAGCTACTTTTCAAGGTCATAGGAAAAATTTATTGTGATATTAAGAGTTAAAAGCTTCACATTTGGGTGACACTAGGGCATGTAAGCTTGTTTGATTCTCTGCTAATGATATAATAAATCATTGGTGGTATTGGTTTCCTTGGGGAATGGGGATAGAGGAAAAAAAGGTGAAGAAAAGGTGACAGCATCCGGGACGAGTGTGTTGGTATGTGCTGTTTAATGGACTCACTGTCACACAGAAGAGCATCTCTGAAACAGATGGTTACCTGAATGAGAAAGGTCAGTGACAATCTTTCCTGCCCTTTTCCTCGCCCTTGTGTCATGTAGGTTTTTTTTTTTTTTCGAAGGAGGAAAGTTGGCACCCACCACTCAGGGGTGCAGACAAAAACACTTAAGCTTGTCACTGGGACAGGAGGTGGAGGAGAGCCTGACATTGATGGTGTGTGATCGTGGAAATTGGTCGATGATCGGTTGTGAGATGTCAGGCTTCTCATGCAGTGACTAGGTGCATGTTTCCTGTGAGACCTTTATAGTGATAAATTGTTGACTGACTTATTGTTATTGTTGGGGATGAGCCCTGCAAACTTGGACCTCGACAGACAATGGTGGCTGTGAGTCACTGATGGTATTTTTATTTGCTTGCACCTGATAGAAACAGAACCACTTAATAAATACCAATTCCAATTGTAAATCATAATAAATGGCTCTATTCTAAAGTGTTGTTGAATAACAGCATTTATGTGATATGAATTATTCATGAGAAACACTGGATACATTTAGATCATAATGGTGCATACTGCAGGGGCCACATTTAACATTAAATCACACTTTATTAATTCCAATTACTGGAACAATCCTCCTGGATATGATGAAATCCCTGCAGGGTTCAAGTTGTTCTCCTAACTGTATTTAATAAAGCTATACAGAGAAAATACAGGTCAGTCCCTACATATTATTACTTAAGTGTGATTTAGTCTAGCACCTATGTAAAATGCCCTTGTGGATAAAACTTCACTGTGTAGATCTGAGAGACTACAATTGTATCTGAAAATTGTGCACAAATGACTGCATCAGTATCACAGAAACAGAATTTAACACTGTGGCAGTGTGTGGAAGGACTGCCTTCAGGGAGAGGTTCAGATCTATTCTGTCTGTGTTAATACATTTTTCACTTATCCTAAAGACAATGAAGAATTATTGATCGATTTGGGTAACGGAAATTGCTGAAGCCTTATGTTAGCTTGGATAGTTAGTCCACTCTGTTAATTTACTTATAATATAAGAAAACATAAGATAAAAATATATTTAGGAAAATAATACATATCTATCCTTTATGCTAACACATGACACTAATCCATCCTGTTAATCTCTTGGAGAAGGTTTACTATGAACCCCCCCCCACACACACCCCCCAACCCTACCCAACCCTTATGGATGCGTTAACATCCACAAGACAATGTTTATGCTGCTGCTATGAAAGCCTGCAAATCACAAAATCCCAAGCTTACACAATGGAGTCAATTTTTACATCGAGCCCTCTATTATTCATGTTTGACAATATCGAGAACGACCCTTGCCTGTCTTCCTATTTTATTAGCCATGGCTTTTCAGTTCAGAAGATGAGTCTGACGTGGGATGTGCCCACATGTTATGTTTCAACATGGTGGTCAAATAGTTATGTAATTAAAGCCTATTCTAAAAATGCTTTTCTCCATTTGGGACTGAAGAAAAATTGTGTCGGCCATTTCCGTTCATGTTCTAATATATGTCTTACAGGATGATCCTGTAAGTCGTTGGTCTGAATGAAATATTATATCCACTGTCAAAAAAAATTAAAAATAGTAGCCTACTTAGGTGAATAATATTTAGGAGAATTTCTGTTTTACAACATGAAATTGTGAGAGTACTTTTAGGCCTAATATCCATGAAACACCACTGAAATTATACACTTTACATAATTATCCCATTATTTTACAATTACTTTACAATCAGTAAAATAAATTGTGATACTGTTGCAGTGACTGTTTGGGAAGTCAGACTGATGCCATTCAACACTGATTGCCTCAGGTGTGCAGCTGATTGTTGAGGTAAAAGGCTACATGCAGCTGCTTTCTGACATAACCTGGCATCTTTAGTCCTTTCCTCACTTTAATTGACCAGTTTTGCACCTCGCTTGCTTATGTTTTGGTTGCAATCATGTCGCTGTGAGGAAAATATGCGTTTAACATTAAACTTCTCAACTCCTGATGAGTCCAACCTGTCAGCTGTTGACCCTCAGAGACTGCAGGAGCTGTCTCACCGGTCCGTCAAAGTAAGCATTATAATCGTTTTAGGCGTGATGATCACTTTGGGAAATATTGCAGTTCTCCTGGTTATTACTTCCTCCGTGGCTGGTTGGTCAAGAAACTCTCGGTACTTTCTCCTCTCTCTCACTGCTGCAGACTCTGCGTTTGGACTGCTGGTCATGCCCTTGAATCTCTGGGTGAGTCTGCTTAAGGACTACACTGAAGGGCCAGATGCTCTTTGTCATGTCGTTGCCTTTTGTAATGCCACTGTCTACTCCACCTGCATGTATACACTGGCCACGATAAGCCTGGAGAGGTACGTTGCGGTGTTTTACCCGCTGCAATACTCATCTCTGATGACAAGAAAAAGGACGCTGCTCCTGATTGCCTTCGCCTGGTGCTTCCCTCCATTTCTACTGTCGCCTATTTCATTTCCAGATGGCATTATCGAGGTTCATTTTTCTACTGCATCACTGGTCTGCAACCCATCTTACTCCACAAATGTTGGATACTCCCTGAGCTTGACATGCTTCATATTTTTCCCTTGCTCCATCATCATGACATACGCAAACTTGCGAGTGTGGTGCGCTGCACAGAGACAGCGCACCAAACTGCGCAAATACAACTATGCGCGTCGCAGCAATGTTGCATCCAGAGTGCTCGTGCCTGTGATGGCAGCCTACTACACTTGTTGGACACCCTGTATGGCTGCTATGATCTACAATGGTAAGCAATGAATCCATAGAGCCTGACATTTATAGATGACACTTTTATTGGATTCCCTCATTTTCCTTATTCTGTAGATGACAATTCCATTGAAAAATAGTCTCTAACATAAAGTAGCCTATTCAACAATGTGATTTAGTGGAACATATAAATCATGGATGGATGTCTGAGAATTTTTTAAAGACCACAACTCCCTGTCATGGTAGCCTGTAACATTTACCTGCACAGGTCACAGTGAAAGCATGTTGTTTGTCTGGCCCCTGTGCTCATCTGCCACAGTTTGACTCCTGTAAGCACATTTACCCAAATAATTGAAATAAGAAAAGACAATGATGTTAAACTTTTAAGATACACAAATTACGACCCAAACCTAAAAATAATATGTAAGTAATTACATACAAAAGTAGAACAGAGTAAATGCCTTCCATTGACTTTTATTGCTTCACCTGCATCTGTCTAGTTTGTAAATGTATGAAAACTGTAGAGCACACTTAGCATTGCCAGGTTATTAGACAATATGGTGTAATATTTGTTCATGAAATTAAAGTTCCTAATGTGGAAAAAGTTGATCTTACAGTGACTGAAGAATGGCAAAATTTTCTAGCAATTGCCACTGAGGCTTATAAAATGATGTTATCTTTTCTCTGATTTTCAACTTTTGGACATGTTTTTTATTATTTTGTTTTTTTCTTAGCAAGGGACAAAGTAAGCAAGAGTTTAAACATGACTCTGTTCATATTGCAGTGCTTTTATGCTCAAGTCAAAACTGTAGACTCAAAAGTTGGATGTGAATATCTTGGTTTAATTTGACTTTTTCTCAAAGGTGCATTGATTATTTCCCTTCTCCATCGATTTCAGCCGAAGCTCTCCTGCGAGAAATAGCTGTCAAAGTTATTTATGTAATTCTGGGCATGAATATAGTGATTCAAGGCCAGTTTTATGACTCAGACCTTTTTTAACTTTTTCTCATTTACCCCAACCATGTGCTGTCTTGGAGTAATCAAGACTGAAAGTGGAGTCACAGCTGAATATTTTTAGAAGTAAAGACCTTTTCAAAAGAGGGCTGTAATTCATCTGATATGGATGAAAATTCCTGCGAAATGAAGCTGACAGTCTTAACTGAAACTTCAAAGTGTGCTGCCATTCAAATGCTTGTGAGCCTCACTGTTAAGTGGTTTCCTCCACTCCACTAAATCTATCTGTTAATTTTGTACTTTCATATCGACATGATAAATGTTAAGTTGATGGCTTTACATCATGGCTCTCAGAGGAAAGACTAACATCTCCAAGGGTTTTTTTTCTCCCTATGATTTATTATCATTTAATGTATTACATTTTCATCCATGGTTTTAAATACAGGTATCAATTTATATTCACACTGTAAACCAGCCAGAGTTAGACCTTTACATAAAAAAGACAAGAAAAGGTCAAACACTGCTCTCAGTCAGGAGCTGCTGTCTCATGTTACCTGTTGTTTGCATGCTGTGGTTCCTTGCCCCGTTCAAGCCCCTGTGTTTCTGCCCCACAGCGGTCTCAGGTAGCAGCGTACCAGAGTGGGTTGAGTTCGTTGTGGTGTGGCTACCAACCTCCAACGGTTTCCTCAACTGCATCTTTTACTTCTGGATAAACCGGAGTTTCCGCAGAAAATTTCACCTCGTCCTCCAGAGGTTGGCTTCGGCCATCTGCCCCGAACTTGCAGACACCCTTGGTTGGTGCAACGCTTCAAAAACACAGTTTGTGTCGGGAATTCTGGATAATAACAACAGTGTCCATGAGCGTTCTTCCAGTGTGTCCTCGACCTGCACCCTGTTGAGCTTGGCTTAGGACGGCATGGTCAGTGACCCCTGTGCTGGTTTGTATTTTCTGGCTTAGCAAAGCAAAGTTATTGACATATTCCTACTTGAGGCATCATGGGTAAGATTAAAACAACTAGTCACATGAGTTACAATGCAAAGGTTGATACTAAGACAGGCTATGATGGCAAGTATTTAAATAACCACTGTACAGTTTACATCATTATAATTTAAGTTATGTTGATTATTGTATAGTTTCTTATTTTTACTTTTTTTAAGCAACTTTCAGTTTAAAAGTAGTGCTGTGTTGACTGGAGCACAGGCTCAATTTATAACTTATTTTGATTTTTTTGTTTTACTTAAGCACACAAAATTTAATTTACTGTCAGAGACGGCCTCTTAAACCATCTTTTAGTTGTTTTATAATTAGCCATTGACCTCGTCTACACCCCAGAAATGCCTACCATGATTCTGCATACTATTAGAAAATCAGCCTTTTTAGAGGTCATTCGTTGACTCGTTGCTACTGTCCACATATTTCATCTCAAACATTTGAGGTCAGTCAATTATTTCATTGAAAGAAACTGATAGACTTCTATTTTTATGAGACATTTCTGAACTTACATAATTTTCTGATTAAAAGCACTTTGAAGGGTTGAGGTCATCTACCTTTTCTTCAATTTAAACTGTGTGTCGAAGACCTTGGCATATAACAGCTGGGAGATGTTAACCTTTAAGTCACGGCATTTCAGTGTATGCAAGGAGAAAAGTAATTAAGCAGCTACACTGCAGAAAGGTCACCACATTTGTGCCGGCAAAGAGATAACGCGTAACTTCTGAGACTGTGGTTGTTTATTTTGAGATATTAAGCCCATGATCTCTTGGTATTTTCTACAACTGTATGGACTCAACTTTGCAATACTCACGACATCTTTGTTCAACTGCAGTTAACTCTCATGGTGAATTACAGTTAAGAATCAAAAAGATTTTATGCAGCTTATTTTGGCCTTTGAGCTGTTTCTCGTGTCACCAATGTTGAAGTTTGCACTAGCTTCATTAAAACTAGTGGAAATTATCAAATGTGTTGAGCGTCAGAGGCTCTGGCACTAAATTGTGTGAGAAAAAAATAACCGACTTCATGTCATTTGTATGTATGCATTTTGTTGTGTTTCTAAATTCCTAATTTTATAAAAAATGAACAAATAACATTTGCTAATGTACTGATATATGGTCTATTAAATAAAGCATTATGCCTTTGAAGAGTGTTGTCACTTGTTGTCACTTAGGTATTTACGCGTCTCATTTGTTTTGCTGCTCTCCACTTTACCAAAGAATAAAGCAGACCTGTCAAAGGAGCAGTGAAGGGCAGAGTAACTTACTCATTGTACCAGAGCCTCATAAAGTCCTTCGCTCCTATGACAGCATGTTACTGCATGAGCAGCTCTGCCTTGTCAGACAAAATACAGCATGGTTTGCTTCCAGTGAACATCACTGCTTTAGTATGCGGTGAATGTATCTCCAAAACCTGAGGCAGGAGAGAGCTGAGCCCAGACACTTCTGCATCACTTGAACATGGTGTTGTAGATTTATTTTTCTGTTCTAATTAATGCATTTGTTTTTCACAGATGATAATGAAAAGAGTATTCTGAATGTAAACAGAATGAATAGAAATACCTAGCGTACAGAATTTCAATTCAGGGTTTGTAATTACTACTTATTCAGAAATGAAGTAGCCAGGCTGTTTTTAGAATGGTATTATGTATGTATAAAAAAACAACATAATGACTTTGTTACCTATTTTTACATTGTGTTGCACTGTAGACAATTTAAATATGAAAACTATATTTTAAAAACAGCATATGCACTCCGGAGATTAGATTACCAACAAACTACTGAAACATCTGTTTAGGCTTTTACACCTACAGAGCATTTTAACAAAGTCTCAGATGTTATTAAGCATTACAAATGCTGAGGCACAATTTTCCAAGTCTATCTGTGGTATGTTTACTAAAAGTAAAACATGCCTCTCTTAGCACTTACATATAATAAACAGCAGACCTCAGAATTTTTTAATTAACAAGTTGATTGATGCAAAGACATTTGAAACTTCATTGGATTTTTGGTAATGTTTGTTCTCAGTGCTCAGTTTCTTTAGTTTTATAACTGATAAAGTGTCTTATGATGAATAATTTGAATTTGATTATGCTAATTACCACCTACCAATGCCATATTAGATAACAGGTTAAGCCAGGGGTATGAAGTACAATGCCGAAAAATAGTAAGTTTCAAATTACTTAAAAATCTATGATGTCCAGTGAAAACCATGTTTCTCTAAATTGGTGGATTCAAATGTGAATGTTTCTAACAAAAAATGATCAAATACTCTTTTATGGGTTGAAAAATTCTCCTATTTCTTCACCTTGATAAACTCTCTTTGAATAGGAGGAAATTGCATTATCACAAAGCTAAAAATGGGGTAGTTTTTTTGAGCAATGACAAGTTGACTTTTCAGAGATAATTTTACCTCAACCTCAAAATCTACAGTGTTAAAATGCCACCAGTAATATAATGCAGCAGTAATATGAATCTGAAAACTTCAGATATAATAGTTCAAAACTGACAGGAACTATATTTTTTGCATAACAGGTTTATTTCACTTTTAATACTCCAGTTGCATTTTGCTAAGTATATTCACATACTTTTATTACAGTTCTGATTGCATGACTCTTAGTAAAAGTGGAGTAAAAGTGGAGTATGTTTAAAACAAAATTTTGCTATCAAAAGAGGCAACATTTTATAACTTTTTACTGATATATTTAGGATAGTTTATTGACTCAGATTGATTCAATATAAGGAGCTGGCTCAGAAATTTGACTTGGCAATAAGAAAACTTAACTTTATTTTTGTAGTGGCATTAATCTTTTCACTGTTTTAAGTCTTTCATAAAAAAGTACAGTTGGAAATGTTTCTAATGTAAGAGGTTAGTGTTTTCACTGAACCTTTTAGGCAGTTGTCAAAGTGGCGGGAACCCACTTGGGATTCCTTCTACAGACAGAAAACTTGACACTTTGCTTCCAAAGTATCCACACCCACTTAAAAAAAAACAAGGAATTTGATTAAACTATTTTCCAGTATGATTCAAATCATACTGAAATTAATCAGAGAGTAGGTGATCTTTTTAAAGTAAGTCACTAGTCAGAGATCATGTGCATTCCTGCAGCATCCATCCATGTTTTTCCAGCCATTTTTAGATTTTTGTAGTGCAGATCTCCCAGGACACTGAGGTGTGTGCATTAGCAGCCTCTGCTCTCCTTGAAGATGACAAGCGACTCAGTCATGGGGAAGAATGTCCATCTGAGGGCTCCTTGTACTCCCACAGATACAATATGCTGTCTCATAAGAGCTCATCATTCTGTCTGGCCGTAGTTGCTGTCACAACACCACTCTTGACACGGATGTAAAATGGTCAAAAATTTTAATGCTCTTTGAGTCTAAAACAGAGAGAATATCCAAAATTAAGATTTAAAAAATATCTGACACATCACGTAAATTAGCTTACTTTACAAAAAGTGAAAAATGTGCACTAGAGTGAAAAAGCTTATGATGTAAAATAATATATATATATATATATATATATATATTGTCT
>JAPZDY010000001.1:13982755-13994864 GCA_029783645.1 Ctenochaetus hawaiiensis
AAACGGACCAATGACATGCGTGTTAATCTACCATTAAGCACAAATACAACAACTGACCAATGGAATTTTGACAATCAGAATGATGACCAATCAAAATTAAGCTATTCGCGATCATGAGACCAAGAGACGAGGATATTGTATAAAGGCTTTCAGCTTTGCGCTTAAATTGCGCAGTGTTTTTGCGTTTCCACTGGCCTTACGCAGAGTCTCAACATAACGTAATCTCTTAGAAAAAACTTACCTTGATGTAGGTATACAGCCAGAGCCACATTTTCTAAGATTTGAGATTTTACTTTGATTTTAATTAATTACACACACACACATACATATTATTTTAAGTAGAATAATTGAAAAATGTTTTTAAGTTAATGTTCATCTTAACATCTGGGAATAATTTGTAGTGGTGGGCCTCTTTCTGTGCTGCATGGGGGGCCTGTGAGGCATATGTGCTACTGATAGATCAAGGTTTCAACCACAAGATGGTAGTGGCAGATATTCACTAATCAGTGGGTCACCATATACTGAACAGCTATAGCACAGGCTGTATAAGGTTCAAACCTTCTTAAACCCTGTACCCCTTCCAACAGAGTGCTTGAATATAGACCTTTATGTTGTTAAGACTCATGGTCCTCTTACTAGCTTTTCCAGAATTTCTCTAGAGCAAACTCATGCAGGTAAAACTGAAAGCTTCAGCCAAAAGTATATTGACATATAGTTAGTATTGTTTTGTAAAAATTATTCAAAACACTTTTATGTCTCCCAGAAATCTCAGAAGCATCAACTTGGATATGACTCTCTGTTTTCTAATGGTTGTTGGTAGGGATGCTGGGGGTAAAAGGTATTGTCTCATGGTTAAAAAGCATCAATTTAACAGAAGTTTCTGTCTTTTCTTTTATCAGAATTATCTAGCATGCACTTCTTTCTATTAAAGTCAGGGTTCACTCATTCTAAATATTTGAACATTGAATAATGAGATGGGAAGAATGGATGGGATGAAGTAAAAGTACAACTAAGTTAGGGGTCACATGTCTATATGGATAGCATAATAGCAAACATACACACATATTCATTGCTTATTGAATAGTTTTTGCATGCTTAGACAAAAAATGAAAATAACTTTAAAAAATTGCATTTCATTTCTCTTCAAAACATAATGTATGTGACTGCAAATTTTTTCTTTATTTTTGCTCTCCTCATTTTCCTCTGCTCGCTCAGGAGTAAGGCACGAATATGACGCCAAAGAAAATATTTTCGATTCTTACTCCGTGTTTCTAAGCTTCAAATTTAATTAATGATTATAGGAATCAAATGCAAATAAAAAATGACGCTGGTTTTCTCACTCCCATCCCTGTGTTATCAACCTCTTTAAATAAAGTTTTTTTGTTTTTTTTTTTACCACCCCTTAGAATTCTGGGATTGCAATGGCTGCTGTCTTGTCTGTAAACATACCCATATGCGTTGTGTATACGAAATCCGGAGTTTAACCATTTTTCATTGAGAACCATCGACCCTACTCTTCTTACTTCCTACTCGATAATAAGTTGACCTTAAATCCTTACATTCATGTGAAAGTTTCTGCGTTTTAGACCCAAGCAATCTAATTTTCCGAGGTTTGCCGCCCGGCCTCCCCTGATAGCTAAGGCTAGCTGCTCCGTCTGAGGTACGTAGTAGTATAATTTCATTCCTTCCAATAGCTGCTAAACGAGGAACAGTTGTAATAATTTTACTTGACTTTACAGACCTACTTTCATATTTCGCGTTGAAGTAATGTACGAAGTTAAGATGTCACAAAGCGAGATGTCACGGGCCAGAAAATGCCATGAATGTAGACATATGTACCACATAAGATTTGGTAACTAAGTTTTGTTGGGTTGTTTCTGAGAATTAGTCGTTACTCATGTGAGCGAAAAGTTAAAATTTAATAAAACAAGTTAATGTACTAATGTAAAATTCAAATAAACAACGCTTGTGATTAAACGATCTTCGTTTAAAGGCTTTGAAAGTGATGCGAATCTAGTGTTGAATCGGGTTAATAGACAGACAGAAAATTAAATATGAAATAAATAGAGAATGTAGATAATTAATTTGTGGATAAATGTGAGGATGTCTGCTGCTCTTTAAATGACTGCGAATATGAGCAGACATCAATAGTTGATTGTATGAAGTCATTTTTAGTTTTGATAATCAGCTTATTGTTAACCGTCAGATCCCTTATTTTTTGGCATAATTCAATCCAATCTGTCTCATATGTGAACATTTGCTGACTTTCTTGTTCATCTGTTACTTTAAAGTCCTAATGAGTCTTATCAGAAGTTATCTTTACACAATGATTTAACCATAGCACATGTAATTATTTCTCCACAGACAATGGATGAGGATGTGTCAATGCATAGACTAGAAGGGACTGATCCAAATGCTCAAGTTGGTGGACTGATAGTAAAGAAGAAGAGTGCTGCTGCAGAACAGCATGTTTTTCGGGCACCAACTCCACGTACCTCCTTGCTGGGTTTGGATCTGCTGGCGGCCCAGAAAAGGAAGGAGCGTGAGAGTAAGGATCCTACTGATTCTAATGGCGATGACAGAAATAGCAAGAAATCAAAGGTTTCCTCCTACAAGGACTGGGAGGAAGGTAAAAGTGACTCTGGGTCTGATGAAGAAGACAATGATAAGAACAGAGGGGCTAAGAAGGAGAGGTAAGTGTCAGTCCTTCACACAGTATTATATGTCATATAAAATCATAAATAATGTAGAAATTTAAGGGCAACATCTGTCCATCATGTCCATGAAAGACCCAGTGTTCAGTAATAAATAAACAAGGCATGACAAAAAAAATCATTCATCTCACCAACAGGAAGTACCGTGTGACTGGCTCTGAGACTCCCTCCAACCCAGGAGGGGTCAGTGAAGAGTTTCGACGCAGACATCAGCAGAGAGAAAAAGACAGACGTGAGCATGGAGTCTATGCCTCCTCCAAAGAGGACAAGAACAGAGACAGACACAGAGAAAGGAGCAGAGATAAAGGCAGAGACAGAAGAAGTGAAAGAGGTAATTGCACAGATCACTCTGATTATTTAGGGCTGTTTCAGACTAAATCCAGCTTACAATGATCTCCACGGGTTTGAGAGGACTTGAATTTTCTCTGCAGTGCCTGATTTGTCTGAATACAGCCTTAATCTTGTAGAAGTAATTACATTTTAATGTGTTTGACAGGCAGGATCTCCTTGATTTGTGTTTATCATATTAGTTCAAATTGGATACATTTTGGTTTGACTGTTGTTACAAAAACAAGCAGTTACATTTTGGACTTGTCATGGGCATTCTACTTTTGAAATATTTATAGGTTATGTAATGAAGCGAGCATTTAAAAATCACTGAAAGATCAATTAATAATGAAAGCAAATCTTTGATGAGTTAGAGTTTGTTAAGAGTAACTCTCCTCTGTCCCTGCCTGACAGATGAGCAGGAGAGCCGTGGCAGCAGCAGCAGCCGGTCGGAGCGCTCAGAGCGCGGAGAGAGGAGTGGGCGCTCACAAAGAGATGGCTGGTCTGAACGCATCAGCAGAGGGAGTAGGAGAGATGAACCTATGACACCGCAGCAGAGCCCCAGAGGTACTTTTGATCAATCCAATTGCTTTTATTTCTGTTTTTTATTCATAAGAATGTTATACGTGGTTAACTGACTAAACTTGTTTTGTTTGTATGTAGATTCATTCACACCTTCACGCTCCAACTGGGAAGAGGATGATAGTGGTTATGCCAGTACACGGAATTCCCAATGGGAGTCTCCGTCCCCAGCTCTGTCTCACAGAGAGTCGGATCGCTCAGAGCGAAGCCATCGCTCCAGCCGAGAGAGTGAGAGGAGAGACAGGTGAACAGCTGTCCTTTGATTTCACTTTTTTCCACTCCCTCAGGTCCGGAAGCCTGAGTTTTATTTGAAAAATGTATTTCAAGTGGATGTTGGAATTATGATAACGAAAGATTAGAACAATTGTGACTAAAAAAAAGAGACAGATTTTTGTTTTGTAGACATTTTGAATTATTATTTTATTGCAATTACATCTTGGATTTTTGAGCAAATTTTGTATTAAAGTTTCTTTTTAAAAAATAAATCAACTTGTTTTACAAGCAGATCCATACCAACATAAAATTAAAATTAACAGTTATTTTTGGTCATCATTGTCACAGTTTCATCTTGCAAATGATCGATATTTCACCTCTGTTATGTACTGTCACTTAGACACGTCACACCTTATTGTATATTCTGCTTTACACTTTTAACATCGAATGCTTAGCAGAGAATTCAGGGCTGACCTAATTTCTCTCTGCTATGTGTATAGGTCAGTTAGAGGCCGTTACCCTGATGACACACCCCTGCCTACCCCATCATACAAGTACAATGAGTGGGCCAATGACAGAAGGCATTTGGGTTCTACACCTCGTTTATCACAAGGAAAAGGTATGATTCTCAAGACAGCTTATTTTGTGCTCACATGGAAGATTTAAGATTTAAACAGTGTGTCCCTGGTAAAATTTCTTATTCTGTCTCTTCTGCAGGTAAGAAAGAAGATGGTGAGGGAGGAATCATGTTTGATAATGAGGACGAGAAAGAACAGTGGCAAGAGGATCAGAGGGTGAGTGCTACATTTTTCTTCTATTTATGCCTTATGGAAATTATTAAATATTTATGGAGACATGCTTGTATTTATTTTTTTGGTATATCTAATTGTATCATTGTTTTCCAGCAAGCTGACCGAGATTGGTACATGATGGATGAAGGCTATGATGAATTCCACAACCCTTTCACTTCCACCTCCGAGGAATATGTAAAGAAGAGAGAGCAGATTCTTCAGAAGCAGACCCAAAAAAGAATATCTGCCCAGAAACGACAGATCAACGAGGTAAACCCAAGTGCCTCCTATCAGCCTAATCAAGACTTTGTATTTACACGCACTGACGTTTGCTGTATTTTGTGTATTTGTCTTGTAAGTGTGTCTGCCTGTGTCGGTACACTTCTCTAATAAACTTTGTTTCTGGTCTCAGGACAATGAGCGTTGGGAGACCAACAGAATGCTGACTAGTGGAGTGGTGCAGAGGTTGGAGGTGGATGAAGACTTTGAGGAGGACAATGCTGCTAAGGTTCACCTGCTGGTTCACAACCTGGTTCCTCCCTTTCTGGATGGAAGAATAGTCTTTACCAAGCAGGTAAAAAGACCTCGGCAAGCACTGTTCACGTGGTTTAACCTTAAGGTGGATTAATAAGAATTCAGTGCCACAGGTTTCACATTTTTGTCAAAACTGTATTTGTGTATTTTATTTTCTGTTGCAGCCGGAGCCTGTCATCCCTGTAAGAGATGCCACCTCTGACATGGCCATTATCTCTCGCAAAGGCAGCCAGCTCGTCCGCAAACATCGGGAGCAGAAAGAACGCAAGAAGGTTGGCTGCATCAATAACACACAACCTTAAAATAATACATCACTGTTGTATTTAACTGGGTTAAAATGTGGTGCAAGTAAGATCTCACTTTACTTGGATAGTTGATGACATTTTAACTGCAAACCATCATTAGTGAGTTAAAGCAACCTGACAAATGCAATGTTAGATGCCCCGTCATCTCTGCTGTGTGTCAAATATGCATGAAATTGCCATCTGTGTGTGCAGTAAGAGACTGAAGGCTTAATTTTCATTATCATATGACATAACTGGAATAATTATGTCTTCAGGCACAGCACAAACACTGGGAATTGGCAGGTACCAAGTTAGGAGATATCATGGGGATCAAGAAGACGGAAGAGGAAGACGTCTCTGGGGGCAAACCGGTTGGTGAGGACGGAAAAGTAGACTACAGGTGACCAGACTGTCTGTGCTGCTTTTGGATGACATTTCATATTTTCTTTTTAATAGTCAACAGGCTTAACTCATGCAACAGTAATGTCAGTTTGTCTGAACAGCTATATTAAATTTTGGCGATTTTTCTCTTTCTGCCTTCCAGAGCAGAGCAGAAATTTGCAGATCACATGAAAGAAAAGACAGAGGCCAGCAGTGACTTTGCTAAGAAGAAGAGTCTTCTGGAACAGAGACAGTATCTGCCTATTTTTGCTGTCAGACAGCAACTTCTTAACATCATAAGGTAAGATCATTCCCAGTGTTTAACTTCCAGGTGTTTTACATCAAATTATAACTTGTTCTGTGACCGAGCTTTAAGTATGACCGTTGTCTACTGGTGTCTGCAGGGACAACAGCATAGTGATTGTTGTTGGGGAGACAGGCAGTGGGAAGACCACCCAGCTGACTCAGTACCTGCACGAGGATGGCTACACTAGCTATGGCATGGTGGGTTGTACTCAGCCTCGAAGAGTGGCAGCCATGAGTGTGGCCAAGAGAGTCAGTGAGGAGATTGGCACCAACCTCGGGGAGGAGGTGAGACAGCTGTCTGATAGATTTAAATAATTCTCAGTGTATCATAAATGATCTGTGACAAGAAAGTGTATTCATACAAAATGTCTCTTAATCACTCACATTGTGAAATCACATGCAATAACAAACACTGCAAGAAAAATTAACTAAGTTTGAACCTGATAGTATTTTTATTATTTACATAAGTTTTGGTCAAAAGGTCGAATTTTTGTCTCCCTTTTTAATAACAAAAAAGTATTTTAACTCATATTAATGAGACTGTGGACTTGTTTACATTCTGTCTGAGCGCTCAGGTACTGTGTAGAAAAACTTAAGCTGTTCTTAACTTTTCCCTCTGCTAGTGAGTTGAGTACCTGATACACTATAGTAAAAATAAGGGTATTGTATAGCAGTCAAAATGTGCTATTCCACAGACTCCGTTGTAATTCATATGTTGTGCAATGCCACCATCTAGTGGACAAAAAGAAAACTAACGTTTTTCACATAAATCCAGTTGAAGAGCAGCTATAAAGGGAAACACTGGAGCTGCTTAAATATTTGGTAGGGCTTGTCACAGATTATTCTTGTACAGAGATTAGATATAAACTGTGATTTGACTGAATTATAATTTGTTTGTCTCTTTTGTAATACCTATGCATGCTGTTTAATGGTGTAAGCAAATACTGTCATGTTTTGCTTGGAGTTGATTATTCTGATGTTGTTGCCTGCAGGTTGGCTATGCTATTCGTTTTGAGGACTGCACATCTGAAAAGACTCTGATAAAGTACATGACAGATGGTATCCTGCTCAGGGAGTCACTGAGGGAGTCGGACCTGGACCACTACAGTGCTGTTATCATGGACGAGGCTCACGAACGTTCCCTGAATACTGATGTGCTATTTGGCCTGCTACGTGAGGTCAGCAGACAACTTCCTTACACCCATTCAAGATGGACATCTTTTCTTTATTCTCAGGAAACACCCACATGGCTGCGTCTGCTGTGTGTTCAATGATAACAAACTTTTGAGGGTTCCTTTTCTGATGTCAGTGTTAAATGCATTGAATTTATTCAATGACCTTTCATCTTTCCGCTGTTTCCCTGTAGGTTGTGTCTCGACGCACTGATTTAAAACTCATAGTGACGTCTGCAACCATGGACTCAGACAAGTTTGCTGCATTTTTTGGCAATGTACCCATATTTCACATTCCAGGAAGAACGTTTCCAGTAGACATTTTGTTTAGCAAGGTAGGTTTCTGTTTACATTCTGCTTTCACCTAAAGTCCCTTGAACTATTTCTTAGACTCTGTCATAACATCATTGCTGCTAGATCCTTTTGGCAGCCTCAGATATTTTTTATTGTTCCATATTTCAGGACTAGCTGCTTGATATCTGTCTCTTTAAAAGACTCTTACACATATTTTCCCAAAGCAAAATCAGATTTAATTGTATGGGTTGCCGTGGGGTCATTGTGGTGTATTGGTGTTGTGTTGGACTGATTTGTTGTGTGTTTTGTGCTGTGCAGACTCCTCAGGAGGACTATGTGGAGGCAGCAGTGAAGCAGGCCCTGCAGATTCACCTCAGTGGGTTGATAGGAGACATCCTCATCTTTATGCCCGGGCAGGAGGATATTGAGGTAAGGGAAATGGCTGCTATTGTCAATCAAATAGTTAATATCAATTTTTGTATCTTGATTGTGATCATGAGAGTTAACAATATTGTTTTTGTTACCTAGCAGTTGAAACCCTGCCAGCCACATCTTGTCAGCGTTCTCTCTATTTTGTGCTCCCAGTTGAATTAAAGTTTTTCCTCGTCCTTGCAGGTAACGTCGGATCAGATTGTGGAGCGGCTGGAGGACTTGGAGAACGCTCCTCCTTTGGCTGTGCTGCCCATCTACTCCCAGCTGCCTTCTGATCTCCAAGCCAAGATCTTCCAGAAGGTTTGTAGCTGTAACAGCTCGTCATGCTCTACGCTTGGTATTTGGGAGTACTTGTAATAAACACACATGAGAAAACAAAGCTGACTGCCTTTAATTTATCCTTTGCTAGGCTCCAGATGGTGTGAGGAAGTGTATTGTTGCTACAAACATCGCCGAGACGTCCCTCACTGTCGATGGAATCATGTTTGTCGTTGATTCGGGATACTGCAAACTTAAGGTGACTTATATACACGTTTTACACTGCAGTGCTCGAAATGCATTTTTCCCTGTGTGAACTGAAACCACTCTAACAACATTCTCTCACTCACTTTTTGCTTTTCTGTCAACAGGTATTTAATCCTCGTATTGGAATGGATGCTCTGCAGGTTTATCCAATCAGCCAGGCTAATGCCAACCAGCGTTCTGGCCGAGCAGGGCGCACAGGACCAGGGCAGTGTTACAGGTGATTGCACTTGTCTCCTCTTTGCATACTTGTGTACGTAAACAAATGCACACAGCAACATGCAGTGTTGAGCTGGAATTGGCACATGGTTAATTGTTTAGTCAGGTTCCTACAAGCTGCGTCTAACCTTTTTAACCTTTTATAGCTGATACAAACAGTCTCCTGAGCTTAGAAAGGGGAGGTCAACAGGAACATACATTAATCATATCGTAGTTTGCAATCTGAATAGAAATAAACCACATGAACATGGTGTTTCTTTTTCATTCCTTCTTCCTGAGAATGTAGCATCATTTCAGCTTGACTGTTGTTAAAGTGTTTCTTCTCTCTTCAATCATTTGAGATCAGTGATATCCTCAGATGTTTGTTCAGGGTTCCGGATGTCTGATATGTCTGTGCTTTTAAGGGAGTCAGAGGCAGGAAGAGGGAGAGCGTGCCAGAACCCTAATCTCCAGAGGATTTCATGCATTTTAACTCTGTTTATGGCAGGCAAATGTGCCATAAAAGACCCTGTCTGAGGTGTCACTTGACCCCTCCCTCTCTCTTTTGCCACATTTACTTAGGCAAAGATTGAGTGACATAGACACACACATTGTAAAGCGTTTTGCATTGCTAATGGGCCTGGATGCTTATGAAAGCCCACATATTTCTAGATTAATCCTGCCCACCTGCTCTTCAACATGAGCTCTTACAAATCTATGAAGAATCGGTTCCAGAGCAGCTGCACACCGAGTACAGTCGATGTGTTTGAGTAGCTGTGGATGTGTATGTGTTAGAGAGCACAGAGAGTGAGTCACGCCGGTTTGCTCTGCTTGCGTGGAGAATTCCCCTCTCAAAGACCCTTTTAACTGTGACTGCAGTCACTCACTCACAAGCTCAAGACCTCCCATATACGTTCAAATCATTCTGCAATTATAAGCTCCTGCATCAGACAGCTGTAATTTGTTGCGAGAGCTTTCTAAAGTCAGGTCCTTCAGTTAAACTCCACCTCTGGATGTTTCCCTAAATGAATTGTGCTGAGTTTTCCTCTGCAGATGATCTACATCTGGCACTTACTGCTTTGGTAAAGTCCTATTGGCACATACAAGAGAACAAAGTAATTCAAATCAGTGTCGCAAAAACAACATTGCCCAGAGGACCATATTGCTCACTGCTCTGTGCTTGTCTGTGTAGTGATTTAGTGTTTCAGTTTACACAAAAAACAAATGACTTTCCCTTGTCTAGATAAATCAGATTTTAGTGTAACATCATTCTTGGTGGCTTAAAATCAACACACACACTGTGACTGTATCTGTCTCTGTCCAGGCTCTACACTCAGAGCGCCTTCAAGAATGAGATGCTGACTACCACCATACCAGAGATCCAGAGGACCAACCTGGCCAATGTAGTCCTACTGTTAAAGTCTCTGGGTGTGCAGGATTTGCTCCTTTTCCACTTCATGGATCCACCACCTGAGGACAACATGCTCAACTCCATGTACCAGCTCTGGATCCTGGGAGCTCTGGACAACACAGGTAAGCGTTGAAAAAGAGCTTTAATCACCGGAGGAATCATAATCTGAGGCTGTTTGAGATTTGGAATTACATAACGTTGATACTTTTATAGACTTTAAAGTAAGTTATTATTACATTATGTTATTATTTTATTATACTGTAATTTATTACCTTGTTGAGAGCTAATTATGACTTCTAATCTATAATCTATAATAAAACTGTAATCAAATCTACTGAAGAGGAAGTTTTTATCTGCTCTGTAGTCAGTTTAGCACTGTCTTTTTTACAGCGGTGGTAACCAGTGTAGACTGTATTCAACGGTACAACTGAACACAGTCTAAACTGGTTGTCTGATTATGAAGTCTACATAGTCAAACTTCAGTAAAAGCAGTTTGTTAAACTATTGTGTGTGACACTCTTTCAGTGTACATTTAAATAAGGGCTGTAATATTCAGTTAGAGTCATTATTAATCAAAATACCTGGTATTAGGAATGCATTATATTAAAAAATATCTAATTGAGATTATTTGGATTGATGATATTGATTTTGGATTGATACGGCCCAGCCTGGTATATTGTTTTCTCAATTCATTGATGAATCTTTCGATGTTCAAAATATCTCCACATTTCCAGAGCTCAAGGTGATGTGTTCAAATGTCTTGCTATTTCCAACCAACAGTCAAAATCCAAAAGCTATTCGGTTAACTGTCAAATAACTGAAAACAAGCAAATATCACAAAACTAAAAACATGACCCCCCAAAATTGTTGCTTTTTTATTTTCTGTTGAATGACTAAAACCCTTATTCTAAAAAAGTTGGGACGCTGTATAAAACTGTAACAAAAACATAATTCAGCCATACTCAAATTAACTCTGTTTACCAACTATAGTTTTGCAGCGTTCAGTAAGCCCATGAATATTCTCTTATACAATCTTATGTTGTCGAAGTGCTTAAGCTCAGGCATCCCTGCTTGTGAACAACTTGGTCTTTTGAGGTTGCCCCTTTCATACTGATCATGATACTTTCACCTGTTAACAACAAACCTCTACTTGTGGAATGTTCCCAACAGGATTTTTTTTTGAGAATTTCACAATATTCTGAGTCTTTGTCGCTCCTTTCCCCTTTTATTTGAAATGTTATGCTTGCTTTTTTTTGGCATTTTTTAGAATAAACATACATTAACAGGTTAAATTGTTAAATGAGATAAAACATTAAATATATTGCTTTTGTGCTGTTCTCGTTTGATTATATCAAACAGGATTAGCAAAATATCACATTCTGTATTAAAATAAGATCTTGGGAATTACGGTTGTACTAATGATTATTTAGATCTTATTTGAGCATAGCAATAATAAACAATAAAATCAAATATTTGACTGTTAAGCACTCAGTAGTCTTGGAAATTATATGTTGTATCCCTTTTTCCTGCCCCATAACAGCAGACTTCACAAGATCTCCACAAGTCACATAAACAGCCACAATATAAATCAAACATCCTCTTTTTAGTCAGCATGAAAGTGTGACAGAGAATACTGGGTATTTAAAGTTTTTATCCCCCCCCCCCAGTGCTGCTTTGAGCTGCTACATAGTGATACTGACACCACAAACACATGCAGGAGACTGGCTTTTTAAAGGATGCCGCAGTGGTGATGCAGACACTGCAAACAGGCCTGGAGGAGGTAGTTGTGAGGTTTAGCCAGTGGAGTAATTGCCTAGTAACTGATCCTGTGTTTGATTTGACTGGTCGGGTCTCATTTCTGTCTCATCCTTAGCCAGATTCCAAGGGATTTAGGGATTTGGGGATAAGGAGGGACTTTTGATGAATCCCTGTATGGTGTGTTAACAGC
>JAPZDY010000001.1:14030270-14048743 GCA_029783645.1 Ctenochaetus hawaiiensis
GACCTCAAGGATACACATAAAGCATTCTGGGGAGTAATACTCAATGCAAGAAAACTCCATAGGGTACCTTTAGTACAGGTTCAATAACATATGAAGAGTTAGTATTGAAGATACTAAGAATATGTTTTGGAAAAGGTCTTTTGCAGAAATCTGACAGTAAACAGTTTCTACCACCAACAATACCCAGAGTTTATGTATGTATGTGAAATCTGTGAGAATTCACCGTGTTTTTTATTCTGGCTACGTTCTTCACCTCTATCTGCAGGATCAGCATCTCCAGCCTGTACTGCCAGCTACACATGCAGACTAAGACACAAATAAGCAGCTGGTTCACGAACACAATAATGTCGAAAACAAGTGAAAAATTGTTGCTGATTATTATGGACTTGACTAGTGAAGTACTTGCAGGATTTTTTTAAAGCTAGAAACAATGACCATCTCTCTTTAAAAGGTTTTATATACAACATGTAAAGCATTAATTAATGTCGGTGGGACAAACAGGTGAAATTCTCCCTTTAACTGGTGCTGAGAGGCAATTTACATCTGAGCTAAAGTCTTGTTAGACTGAACCTCTAGCTTGTATGATTTAAAGTTACTCACGGAAGATAAACTTATTGTTGTTTAACTCATAACTTTAATCCATAATTAAACTCTTATTATGATTGGAGCAGAGGAAAAAATAAGCTGACACTGTATAAAGAATTAGAAGGAGGACAGAGTCAATGGGACAATCACAAGATCTTCACTGAAGACACTGCTGCTCTGTGAAACAAACGGTCAAAAATGACAGTTTTAACTTTCTTCAGTATATTAACTTATAAAACATACTTAACTTACATAACACATAATGGATACACAACTTAACTTATGTAAAGAAACATGCTTAATTTAACCCAACCATGATATTTTCCAAGGCCTAACCAAGGACTTTTAGGTGCCCATACCAAAACTGTGACCGATTCATTATGATGACCATGTGACACCAAGGGTCCAGTTACTTTGGGAGTGACTAGCAAATGACCATAATTCTGTTATGTAACTTTGAGGATCTGTCTGTCTGTCTGTCTGATTGTAATGTTTGCCCTGCTTCTTCACTAAAGTAACCATGTCCAACAAAAACAAACTTCCCAGCATTACAAGCCCTGTTTCTAAAACGATCAGCCTCTGAACCCAAACTCTCAGATATGAATAACAGAGCCATCACATGCCTAACATTCACAATAGCAGATGACATCGATCACCTGGTCAATCATCATCTTATAGTATAGTCATCTAAACAGAGATGAAGAACCTTAAAATAAGACAGAGCTTAATTCAGCAGAAACCAAGTGCCTCTCTGATAAAGTTGTGTGATAAAGAATGTTTGAATGTACGTATGTATGTACATATCTTATGTGCTGTTGTGTTTATATGTGCTTTTGTTAAACTGGATGTGAAAACAAATATCACCTTGAGACAATGAATCTAAATCTAAATCCATGCCCATGAGTGTTTTGTGACACAAGGCTAAAGTCGGCACCTTGGACACACAATACACATGCATGCTTGCTCACACACACGAACGCAGTCATTTAAACTTCAGAGGATCGTTATCACTTATCAGGAATAATTGCTGTATGTTTGTGCAAGTGTGAAATTGAACAAAATCCCACTCCATATAATTAAAGAAAACACAGTGAGCACACAATAACACGAAGAGGCCAGGAGAGCGTGAAGGCATGGATACAACCGAAGGCAACCATAGCTCATTATGTTCTTTCTCTATATGAACCTCTGCCTCCAGTCCAACCTGTAGAATCCTGTCCGTGAGTCCAAGAGATCTGATTTCCTCATCTATCCCTGCATGTTACCTCAGCTCAGCCCTCTGAATGAGCTAAGTTGTAAGTTTTGAAAGAAAATGCAGAATTACTCTCATACCTACTTTCTCCCTGCTGCTCTTTCAACCTTTTAGCTTCCGCTCACTTGTCTCCCTTCCTGTCTGTCTTTTGCTGTCAGCTGACCCATCTGCTTGGATGAAAATGACGTTCTCTGGTTAGTTTAAAGAAACACAACATAAAGCAATTACCATCAAGCCTGGAGTGCCACCCCCTCCTTTCCCTTTGTGTAGGGAGGGGATAGTGTGGGGCCAAGTGCCCTTCAGCAAAAATGAATTTTCCAATTTCAGTTAGTTCTTCCATGAATAAATAAACAAATGAATAATTGAAAGGAGAGACATAAATAAATAACATCACAAACATTTCGCCGGTACTCATAAGTATTCTACAGATAACTCAGGCTGCATGCTAATGATAAAAACAGTACATGTAGCAGGTTGAGATGCATTATTCACTGCTTTGCTCCAACCAAAATTAAATAAATAAAACTCTCTCAAGAAACTCAAAGCATCCTCTCAGCATTGAAGTGACAGGCCTGTCCCATTTATAACACACAAGGACACTGTGGAAAACAAATAACTGACCAGTCTGATGCAAGACAGAATAAATAAACCAGCGAGGAGCTGGCAGCCATTGACAAGATCTCCAAAATTTCAGCGAGTCGTTAGAAGGAAAAATACATACTTTTAAGCGCCAGAAAAGACCAAATATTTTCTAAGTCCTGCGGGAGGCACTGTGACAGGTTGAATTCTCAAACTGAACAGTTATTGCAAATGTTAGACTAATCTAAAATTTAGTCCAGCTGTCATTTTCAGTTATTGACGACAACATTTTTCCTGATATGGCACAAAGATTTTGTATTATATCAATGAAAAAATTGACAGTTCAGTGATTTCACTCATGTTAGAGGAGTTAGAAAGATGATTTTTTAGCATATTTCGTTCTATATTTGATTAAAAAGGTTTTAAATTCACTAAGGAAAAAATACTGAACAAACAGCCAAAACAAATCCTCAGTTGGAATGAAGAGCAGAGCAACATGACATGAGATAAACAAAATACATAGATGTCATAACCAGGTGGAGTAATTAAAATCTCACAAGGCCAAGTCATCCAATTAGAAATCATTCAAGGCATATGGAGGCAGAGGTGCTATGATGCAATCTGTAGGAAATATAATTAGAAGTAGTAGCTCTATAAATCAAGTTGCTAATTAAAAAAATACCTCATTGATTTTATGAAAATGACTGGCCACCCGTTTGAGCGATGATCAAAATTAATGTTGTGATGTGCACAATGGAGTTGCTGCTTTGAACGTGATAACAAGCCGAGCTTGAGGATTAAGCAGGGACCTTGAAACAATTTAACCAAAAAAAGTCTTATCACAAGGTCCACTTGACTTTTTTTTTCTATTAAATCTTTTAGACACTTACTGTAGCCTTCAAGCACCAGAAAAACCAAGCAAGAAAACCTTGTGATAATAACCCTCAGGGTTTCTGTGGGAGCATCTCTGCAGCTCCTAACCAACATGTGATATGTTTGTTCAAGTTACAAAAATTCATTTTTTTTTTTTTGTTTGGGATGGAAAAAACAGTGGCAAATGCATTTCTTCTGCATGTATGTTTAGTAAAAGCCCATTAAAAATGTATTCAATACAATGAACTGTAGAGTGAGGAAAATATTACTTAGGCTTAAGTGTGAGGAACCCACACAGTAAACTATGTCCTAATCTAGACAGATCTCCACTCCAGACTCAACATCCTGATAAATAAAGGCCTTGTTCTGTCACAGCTAATGTTCTATTCATCAGAAACAGCGGTAAAGGTGTGGATTATGTGGAGGCAATATCGAATGCGGAGTTAAACAATGATTACTAATCTCATTGTATTAGAATAAAGAACAGCACATCAGCAAACACGAGGGGAAGTTGCCCTTTGTCCTCTGTGTGGCTCGTTTTCCACAAAGCTCATTAAGGGATACTGTTAACATGCTTCCTAAGCACAAAATGTTAATTAAAAACACAAGGCTAATATGCATTTTTACGCCATGCTTTTGAATGCCATGGGAAAAAAAAAAAACTCATTTCCTCTGTGGTTCTGCTGATTGCAGTCTGATGCCGTGCTGAAGTTAATTAGAACCCTGTGATCTGATGTGATGAGGGGGTGACCGCACGGCATGCTGCCACCCCCCCCACCTCCCTCCCCTCCATGACTGCAATCACCCAGAGCCTACTCATCATTACTGCCACAGACTGGGGCATTTCATCCAGATGAAAGGCCCCACCTTGTTGCTCCCTTCTTTTTTTCCTCTCACTGTTGCTATCTCTGTCTATTACCATGTCCTCTGGTTTCAAGACCACCAGGCTGAGGCCTCTCTCCTCCTGCAGACAGAAGATCTACATCGTCACACAGCTTCTTTACTCCCGCCAATGTAAACCTCACTGCCTCAAAGGCAATATGGAGGTTCCCTGTTACGCAGACATCACAGATCTATCTTCAGGTCAAGTTCATCCTTCTCAGACTGGCTCTGGAGCCGGGCTAAGCAACCTGACAGCAGACACAAGACTGGGGTCAGCATGGAAGTCCCAGTAGCACAGAAATCATCAATGACAGTCAGCAGAGTGCAGCATCAGTCAATAATCCCTTAGGTCAGTCAGAGGGTACAATGGTTTTATTTATGAATCTCATTTGCATTCATATCAGTTTGTATAAAGATGTTTTGGTCAGTAAATGGTGTAGATATCATAAGGCACATGCAGATCTCTTCAGTCCAAATTCTGCTATGGACTTATATGACCTGTGTTGTATTTTCAAGTCACACTGGGCTCCCTCAACATTAAAACAACACGTCTGCAACAGCTCTGATAAGTTCTCACTAGAAGATACTCAAAGAGGAGGGCGGCTTTTATGAAGTGACAAACTCATACAGTGACAGGATCACCCCATAAAAGTCCATGCGAATGAAATGAACGAGTGTTCGCTGGGTGTGAAAATATACTGCGGCACGCACCTCTGCAGACCCTTCTATTAATCAACCTGTCTGCACTTTGTTTTGAGAGTAATCTCGTCCAACCACCAGAGAAGCACTCAGCAGTAAGTGGCGCTTGGCTGTGCTTTGAAGGCCATGGTTTATTGCCATCCCAAAGCACAGCAAGACTGTGCTGTAAAAACACATCATCTCGGTGCTCAACACTTGCCTCCGTTTACACACCTCACACATGCCAATCCAGTGTGGGCCTGAGGACCTTCCTAACCAGTCCCGGCCTGAGCTTAGCTATGAGAGTTAGAAAAACTTAAGTCCCTTCTTAAGGTCCTTTGTCCTTTCAAATGAGACGTCCTTCTTCTTAGTCTCTCCTTTTTCAATGAAAAGAGAATCAGCTCACGCTTCATGAATGGAATGAACAATCACAGTCTGGCCTTTGTGTACCTCTATCCCCAAACATATGAAAACTTACAAACTGCAGCAAAGCAGGTCAAAGTTAAAAGTTACACATTTCTAAAAGCTCACAAATATGTTTAAGAATCAGCTACTAAAGTGCTGAGTTTTAAGTTTGGCTCTCAGAAAGCCATATTATGGCAGGGTCAACCTGTCCATGCTGCTCCCAAAGAGTGAGGTCTTATTAAACAGATTTCTTTTTAACTGACTTCTTTGAAAGTATCAAGGTGACAGAACCAGCATGTTCCTGTGAACATGTGTTTTTGAATTGGGTCCTGTGTGTGAGTTATGCTAAAAAGACAAATTATGTGGGCCAGACCTTGCCCTTCAGCTCTTTCTCCCTGAAATCTCTGAATTTCTTTATACGCACTGTAAAGCTGTGCCAAAGACACAGAAACACAGATGCAAACTATTATCACCGAGTTGAGGCATATCAGTGGGAGAAAGTGATTCAAGACTGTGACACACTCTGTCCCTTTTTCAGCAATTCATTTGTTGGCATTTCACTTCAAATCAGCTTGACAAGGTTTTTTTCTTTGTTTTCATGAACGGCACGGCCAGGGACACTGACCCCATGTACACACTCCCTCCTCTTGACTACAGTGAGAGGCATCTAAAACTTTAACAGAGCAAAGTGCCTCTTCTTGTTACTTGACCTCCTTGAAACTACCTCCTTTAATATTTCAATATTAGGACAGAGAGTGCAAGGGGTATTTAAAGTAGAAGTAAATAAAAGTGCTGACATATTAGAGTGGAAGGTGGCGGTTTGCTGTGGTGGAGTGGCAGAGCAGGGAGTCAAGCTGGGTGCGCAGAGTAGAGGATTCAGATGAGGCTTACATAAATATTTTTTTTTTCATATGCTACAGTAGGGCTTATGTTGTCACTGATTTTCCAAAATGATTTGAATTCTATTCACAATATCCCGATAGGATTTAATATTGGTTTGATTAGGTTAATTTTAGTTACAATACCAATTTTGCTTGATTATGTAACTGATTTTGAGAGAAATTACTGTAAATTGTATAATTAATCCTCTAACCTGGTATGTTATTAAAAATATTACTGTTTTTAGAAATTTTATTAAATTGTTTTGAAGATGTTCTTAAAATCTGCACATATATAAATGAATAGGATGTTGTGGTTTTATTGTCAAATGATAAAAACTGATCTAGTGAAATTGCAAGGAATGATGGATGTAGACCTTTGTTTTTCAACAAATGAAAAAAAAACATAAAAACTTCATGGCCGTTCAGAAAAAAAATTCTGTATTTAAATGCACCATAGAGCCTTGTCAGTGCCAACATGTTTTGCCATACAAAGCAATAAAGATTACAGAATTTATGGCACTCTCAATGCACAATAAGTCAGCCGTGCCTCCGTGTGTGAAACTGTAGCACCAACAGCAAGAGAGAAGAGGCTTGTTTTAAATGAAGATGACTGGAATCAGAAAATCAGCTTTATTCAAACTCAGGCCTCCTGTATATTTCATGAGCCAAATAGACATACGGTAACTTATTCCAGGTCTTTCCATGACATTTAAGAGCCCTGTGTTAAAAAAAATTAAGCTCAGCAGGCTACAGGAGTGAAAGAGCATCAACAGTTAACACCACATACAGTGATCAGCCACAACATTAAAACTTTCACAGGTTTAAGTGACAAACACTGATCTACTCATTACAGCGCAATGATCTGCTGGTGAAACCTTGGGTCCTGGCATTCATGTGAATGCCATTTTTACATGCACCACCAACACAAACACAGTCGCAGACCCCCTGTGACAATAACACTCCCTGATGGCAGTGGTCCCAGATCATTAGAAAGAACCCTACCATACAACAAAAACTGCTCCGGACTGGAGTGAAGAACATGACAAAGAGTGTGGTGAGGCAGGAAGCAGGAGAGCCATTGCAGAGTTTAGCTGATCTGCATTGTTGTTTGGGTGAGTGAGTGTCAAGTGGTATGTACATAAATGCCAGGACCCAAGATTTTCCAACAGAACACTGCAATGTAACAAGATGATCAATGTAATTCACTCTTCCTGTCAGTGGTTTTAATGTTGTGGCTGATCAGTAATGGGACTGCCACTAAACGGGGAATCAGACTTTAAAGCACAAGAGAGTGAAACACGTGCCGATGTGTTGTGGAGGCAGGGTAAAGCAGGTCTGAGGGAGTGATTGCTCTTAAATGGGTGACCTTCTGTCTTTCACATCCGAGAAAAAATACATTATTTTGTCTCTCTGTCTAAACACTAAGATGGTTCAACATTCAATCCTTCAAGGGCACATAGATTGAATTTTTTCTGCCTTCACTGCCGATGAAAAGAGCTTTTGACCCATGTCTCAAAGGTAGCATATTTGACATAGCAGCAGCTTCTCTTCAGGAGGGGACTTTTTTTTTTCCTCCCAAAAGGAGGTCAGTGGGTCAAGGCATGAAGGCCCACAGCACCTCCAGCCTTTTCTAGCTTTCTTCTTTGAGCTAAATCAAAAGAAAGTGGGAATTGAAGCCAAGGGTGCTTATAAGCACCTATATGTTGAAAAAAACTCTTCATTTTACTGAGAAAAAGAGTGGATAAATCTGTGTGAGTAAGTGCATACCATCAGTCAATCGGAAGGCAAAGGATCTTTCCTCACAGCTCCTTCCTCTCATCCTACAGCAGTGTATTTGCCGGTCTATCTCCACCTGTAGCTCAGAAATCTTTCCAACTCCTCCTGTTTAACAGAGAGACAGAGAGGGGGCAGAGGTGAGGCGTGCTGAGGATTGAGGCTGTCTGTTTTTAAAGGTGTCAACACACCTTACTTTTGCATAATACATATCACACCTCAGAGATGATCCATTAGCAGGTTACAGCAAGAGAGCCAAGCAATAAGCTGGCGAGATACGTCTGCAGCAGACACATAGAGACAAACATGCCTCGCATACACGTACACACAATATCCTCCACTTTTACTGCCAGATGAGAGGTTGAGGTTGTCCCTGTTGGGCAGACTTGTGTGTGGCTGCATCTAAAACCACTTTTACTGGACTGACTTCTGGGCTCCAACCCTTCACTGCCTCCAGAGGAAGCACAAAAGACAAAGTGTGTGAGAAAAAGAAAAAGAGAGAAATCGAGCAAGAGATGAACGAAGGGAGAGTGTCACACAGAAAAAGAGAAAAGGCAAGCCACCACACCCCCCTGCACCTCCAGACACTGATTTATAATTTTAATATCTCTAATTTCCACAGCAGCGCCCATTTTCCAAATGTCATTTTCCAATTTATGTCAAACCGTGTGACCATTTTTCTTAATACAGCTTATGACAAGCTCGGTGGCAAGGCGGATATGCAATTCAGATTGAGTGTTTTACAGGCACAGCAGCAGACACACTAGGGTGTTTGTGTGTTTATCTTTATCAGTGTCTGCTCAGTATTTTGGACAGGGAAAGACTGGGAGCGAAACACACCAGGGAAAAATTGGATTCACTGCAAAATATGTGCCTTCGGGGAACAAAACCATAATTCTGTCATAAATCTAATAATTACAGTTACCATAATAAGAATTATGATGGAGGCAATGATAATGTATTAAAATATGCATTAACATTAAGAGCTTGAAATGGAACGTGGGCTGGCTTTATGACCATTACATGAATATTGATGTTAATTAAAACAGAACCTCCCTTTTTATGTAACACTCTGTCTTGTTGTAATGGTAGAGTTGGACACAGCGCTGAGCCAGATGGAGCAGGAGTCATTACCGGTTGGTTTACCCTTCGTACCTCACGGTGGAACTCCTCTCTGATATGCCTGAGGCCTTGCAGGTTGGCTCTTTCCATCCCAAACCCCATGAGTTTGGAAGCCTCCAACATCAGTGTGTTAATCCAGATGTTTATGATGTAAGATGAAGCTGTGGTTAAAGCTGTTTGAGCTCTATAAAGGACACAAAAAAGTGTTCAGCGTTTCCTCAGTCGTCTCCGTTTGTCTTGTAAACATGGGACCAACTTTCATGTAGGAAGGTAAAATGTCTGTGTTGTTCCCAATAATACAATAAATTTGATTTTAGGATGAATTAATCAATTAATTACAGAGTAAGTGAGTACCAAGAGTGTGACTGCCAGTTCTGACTGCCATGATCCATAACTCAAAGAGACCTATAACTTCTGTACTAGCTACAGACATGCTCCAAAACCGTTATGGCTGACTGGGATATAAGTAACACAGCAAGCTCTGCCAATGGCATAGTGGTCTAAAGACCTGCTTAGGGTAATCTAAACAGTCTAACCTCCATCCCTCCTCTCCCCTTTAAGCCAAACACTGATCGACTCTCTGAGAGTGGCGGCCTGCCAACCCGTGTTCCCTACTATTGAGAAAAGGGTAAAAATAACAGGAACAAGTTGTCGGAAATGAAATTTCAATTCATCCAGTCCCTTTATACACTGGTGCGAGAGCCTGTCGTTGAGAGGGAAGGATCAATAGTGTTTAGACAGCAGGGCAGATTTTCTAAGCGCCGGATCAATAGGAAGGAGAGAGGAAAAAATACCCTGGCTTTTCTTTGGCTGTTGTAGTAAATACGAACAAATCAGTGGCCTTAGGCTAAGTGGATTGACCAGCTGTTTCCGAGTTCTGTGTTGTAAATAAATATCCATTCAGAGGTGTGTAACCGAGGCCCAAAGGCGAGAGTGCCACTGTTTTAAGTTGGCCCTGCAATGGACTGTGCTGGAGTGCACAAAGTGTCCTGATGAGAGGGTGAATGAGGCAGCAGAGGTGGGACAGAGGGCGGGGAAGGGAGCCAACAGTGTACAGATGTGGCTCTATACATATTTGGTCTGATGCAACCACACAGTCTAATCGAAAGAGCTTGAAATCTCCTTCAGTGACACAATCATGTTCCAAATGAGCTAATCTACCTTCACCAGGTTTTTATACTATTTTGTTATCTGGCTAGATATAGAGGTATATAAAATGGATGGACAGACTGTTTTTTATATAAGATACAGTCATCCTGCTGATTTTTAGTCTTCGTCTTTCCTTATGAAGTAAAGTTCAATTTCAATCATCCATTAAATTTAACATAATAAGTTTGACTGTCAAGCCAATTTTTCATGTAGCTCTTAATCACATCACATAGTGTTCAGGTTGGTGGGAGGCATGCCCTGAGCATTTTGCTTATTACTGTGTTACAATAGATATACAAGGAATCAGTCTCACCAATTTGGAATCCAATGAATGTGTGAACTTGCTGTTTGGTCTTCAACCAAACTCTTAATAGAAAGAATGCATATTTTTGAATGCTTGTCTAGAAATATACAAATATTTTTTTATCTCATCAGAAATACATTAAAAAATAAAAATAGCTGACTAAGTAAGTCATAGCAAAGTTTGAAACTGGTTGACTTAGGCAACTATGGCAGGTTAAAATTCTTCAATATAGCGGGCTAATCAGAGGGTAAGAAACTGACAGGATGACTGATGGCCTTCTTGCTTTGGCTTACCTCTGGACTTATTAAAGAAAAACACCACAGGCCATGCTTTCACAAAACTCACTGGTCAACCATACTGGAGAGTTTGAAGGCTGAAATTCATCACTAAAAACTCCTCAGTCCAAACAAAACACACACTGGAGCAACAAAAGAGGCACCAACCTCTAGTCATTACTGATTGCCTCTGAACTCAGCGAGAAGACACTTTGGAGGACGAATGTGTGTGGAAAAGGATGGTGGTTGACTCTCGCTGCAGGGCCGACAAGAAAAAAGAGAAGGAGCAGAGAATTATTAAGCTTTGCTGTGCTTGGAAACAATGCCTGGTGCTAAGAAAAAAAATATGCATATGGTTTAAATCCTTCTTCTCTCAATCCTGGTTCTTGTGAGGAGAGAATGACTTATAGAGAAGAACTGCATCCCTCTACATTTGATCTACCTCAACATACAACACTATCAGCTGTTGTCTGGAAGTGACATTTTACTGCCTTCACTTTGCAAAAGGCCACTAACACTGCAGTTTGGTGGTGGTACGACTGCAGCAAGTGCACAAACAGATCTCACAGACAAGTCTACTGTACAACTGCAAACACATAAGAGATACAGAATATTCCTACTGCATAAACAGAGCAGCTCGACACATCGTACGACTCATTTGAGAGCAATTTCACAATGTAATTGAGGCTTTGTGTGTATGTGTGTGTTTGTAAGTGCCACCTCTCTCTGATTAAGGTGACCCAAGATTGTGCACTTACCGGATCTCAGGCTGAGCAGCAGAGGTTAGAGCACAACTCATTGGCTTCCTGAACACATTACCTTAATGATGCCATTCCTCACGCCTCCATTTCCACACATTTAGAGATGGAGCAGTTACAGCGTCTATTAAAACATTCAAATGTCTCCCCCAGCTATTTACCCGCTGCTCTAGCACAAAAGGGTAGCCTGAATTAAGTGTGACAGCGCTGACTCGTTTCCATTACCAAACAGACAAAATACATAGACAGAGTCATCATGCAGGAACAGTCATTAAAAATTTAGATTACAGCTTCCTCGCTTTCCCGAAAACTCTTGTCTTCCTCTGCTAGTTAATGGGATTGTTTTTCTTTTAATATTAAAGTGTTCATTATGACAGATTGTGACGCTGACTGTGAAGGCTGCTTGCTTTCCTGTTCCTGGCATCTGATCAAACCTCATTTACTCGACTGGGGGATTGAATGAAATGCTTGATCGTTAACCTCGGTGTCTGCCTGTGGAAGAGGAGGGGCTGTTTACCTCCAACACATTTTATCTTTCTTTTTTTTTTTTTTGCATCTCAGTTTATGCTGTTGTTTTCTATGTTGTGAACATCGACAAAGTCAGCCGCACCCATCAGAAACTTAGAGAGGAAAACTATAGAATTTGCTATTCTGTAAAACGCGCAGAAGGTTTATACAGTGTCCTCGGATGGTATTCACTTTCGATGACAGTTGACAAACATAAATGTGTAATTGGACTGTTAGCTCTTAGTCTCGTAGTCTAGTTATTTGGCCAGGTTTCTGCCTGATGAGCTGCACATCTCGGTGAGTGGTCCTTAATGTGGTAGTCCCCACAGACCATCCGTTCCATATTCTGGCCTGTGTATGCAGTTTTCCCCCTGTTTTGAGGTATTTGGGGTATTCTTGGGAGGAGACGAGGGCTATTGAGAGTGTTTATGTTCCTGGCTTGTACAGAGGCTTCTAATGTGTAACACAGGGCACTTCAGTATTCAGACGCCTGGGGCTATTCTCTAAGTGGTCTTTACTTTGAAAACACAGGTGCCCTCCAGGGGTTGATGAGTAGTGGTTGTGTGCATGTGTGTGCATGTATGAGGAGGCAGTAAGCTGGGAGGGCAGATAAAGGAGCTGCACTGTTCTGAGGTCTGAGGCCCTTGCAATGCTCTGAATAATATATCCATACATCATCGGGCCATGTCAGACTTTGATTCAGTGCGGTGGTCTTGCAGAAACCACTGTGGTATTATCTTTAATAATGCAAGCTGGGATTAGGCGCTTTCTCTTCTGATAAATATGGGCAAATCGATTAATTTCTCTGACATTCCCCCCCTCAGCACATATATAAATCCAACATTGTGTTTGGCTCTCTTGTTTTTGCTCCTCCAAAGCAGGACTGGATAGTTACAATGGTACAGGACACTGCAAAATAGCTTAAATGTTAATTGAAAATCAAATGAGGTTTGGATGGAGCTCATAAATGAGAGGAATAAAGTCGTCTATCTTTTGCTGTTTGTGCATAAGAAAATAAACATTTGTGATAAATTACTAGGAGAGGTTTGACATATCTCTCACAGTAGGTGCTATTTATTTAGCTTGACCAAGCAGAAAAAAATATATATATTCCCTTGCTGACTGTAATATATCCACGCAGCAGTCATTTAAATATAGCATGACTATACACATTTTCCATAGTGTCCAAGTAGAAAACAAGTTTAAATGAGGATAATGAGAAAAAAAATACGGATTGGTGTGCATTTCACTGAATATATGGTGTGAGGGAGTTCAGTAGTGATGGACAAGCTTCATGGCCATTTTAAAGGCTATAGACCACTTAGCAGATCTCAGCTGGTCCTGATGCCAGTGACCTTGGTAATGAGGAGCAGCTGGCACAACAGTCATTAAGGCCTCGCTATCTCCACCTTCAGGAACCGTCTTTTATTTCCATAAAACCTTTTATCCATTTCTCTCTGTGCTGCTATACAGTCTAACACCAGCCGAGGGCCATTAATGACTACAGCGGTATAGCAAATGTCATTATGTGGCTTGTCTTATCAATACTTCTAAAAACAGAACATCAATGGAAATAGAGGCAGAGCAGATATAATGTGTTTCTGGTAGTGTCACAATCTTGTAGGTCTAATTAAGCTGAGTTCAACAGAAAGACTGCATGAGAGAAGGGAAGAGAGGAGAGGAGAGGAGAGGGTGACCCAATTAAAACCAAATCGCAAGTCAGACTCACTCTACAGTGTGGCTCATGCACACAATGAGCAGGAACCTGAGAAAACAAGGAGAACAAGCTTTATTAGTCCCTAAAAAGCCCAGTTGCTACATTAATATTCTACCCTAATGAAAGCTTCATTTTTTTTACTCCCCATTTTCCTACACTTGCCTGTCACTGTTCGGTTCATAAATATTGTCTTATTATGATCATCATGACGATATGCAGAAAATTTCAGAGCCAATTACCAGAATGACAGGTGAAATGGGAGCGTGCTGAGAAGAAATGAAGGGTTGCCATGGTGATATAGCCAAAGAGTCACACTGTATGTGTGGTCATGTGACCAATATCTGGCTGAACTGCTGCTACGCTCAGGCCCCGTGCACCAAAGGACACTTAACCTCAATCGCTGACAGCAATCGCAGGCACATCCAGCTGAATTTATTTGCTATTTCTGTCTGCGGGTCAGCCAGGCTGTGTGTCTGGCGCAGCTACTGCCAAAAACCCAGGACATCCTCAACCCCTCTCTCTTTCTTAGGATAGCCCCTGTAGAACTGAGAACAGAGCTCATGGAGGCCTGAATGTAATACTTAGAAAATCTGTGTTAAAGGTGACTTCTCACAACATCGAGAAGAAATGGACACCAAGCAGGAAAATCAAGAGTCAGACACAGCAAAAAAAACAACTGTAAATGAGACACAAAAAGATCTGAATGATGGAGGTACAGTAGGGTGACATCATAAAAACTCACCTGCCTGAGGGTGCTGTTAGGACGTCTCTAAAATTATTGACGATCTGTGTGCTATTAACAGTAAGTCTCTGTACCTACTTACAAACCTCAATATACAAAAATCTTGGATGCTGTGCAAAACATAAACATGAACAGGCAAACATTAACAGGTAAAACACAGTGTGATGACATGCTAATCCTTTTTGACATGTACTTATTGAAAACAGTACAAAGATGTTATAATTCATGTGTCATCTTTTCAACTTTATTGATAAGTATCAATGGGTGACTGGCTGTTAGAGGGACATCCTTGGAAAGCTCACTTGTTTACAAGTAAGGACGGGGCGAGGTTGCACTCAGTGAAACACATGTTTGTATAAAGGACATTACTACCATGGAAACAGTGATTCTGTTGTCAGAAAACAAAGTTTGCTTACTGTATTCTGTTTTTCATTTACATTTCTACACACCAACCAAACTTTTGTGGTGTCAGGGTTGTGCGCTGTGTGCCGTGTGAACTGTGTCCCCCTCTGTGATCCCCCTTATTAAGAATACAATACCTTATGCACAGACAAGGATTAATATTTGAGAATGTGTAAAATGGAATTGGAAATGAAATGACTTGGATCAAAAGTTAATTAAGAAGCACCTTGCACAAATATATCTTTTTAGATTGTGCCGTTCATACAACAGGAGGAGGGTTTCAACTGGTCTAACTGAGCTGGTCAAAGGCAGACTAATACAGGTCTATTCAAGAACCAGAGGTGAGCAAGAGAGAGGTCTTTCAGTTTTTGTATTTGTCTCAATTAGAGGACAAAGTCTATTTGAGGATGTACTCAACATGGCATATTTTTGGAGTGACTTACTTAATACAAAGCAAAAGAGCAAAACCCAGTGGCAGCATGTTAAGACTACAAAAATCATATTCTGCTACCATAATCAGAACTTGTCAATATATTTATATTAAAACTGATTAAAAGTCATTCAAAAGTGAAATGCAACATACAGATATGTAGATGTGTCACTGATAATGACGCTGGAGTGAAGCGTGCTGACAAAAATTAGAAAAATAAATAAATAAGCTCAAACAAACGGGGGAAAAAAAATCATCCCACCAGAGCAATTATGGATCTAATCAGAGGTTTCTGCGTTAAGGTACAGCTCTCCTATCTGGCTCCCATTTGCATCATAACACAGTGTGCAATATTAATTTCCGAGTTTACTGCTTATTGGAAGCGCAAAGTATGAAAAGCCATTAAGGCCCCAAATAGGAAAGCAATTTGCTGTCACATGGATTCGGCTCTATTAAAAAGAAAAATCTTGTTAACCATTTGGAATTAGAGTCATTTGGCAAAAAGCATTCTGCCGCACTCCAGTAAAATAAGTAATTACGCTTCTTCTCCTTCTATCCCTCTCTTTCTTTCATTTGCACAAGCGAAGTGGGGAGTGGTGGATGGGGAGAGCAACTGGATGCAAAGGTAATTAAAGTTGTTGGCTATCTGTTTGGTTAATGTAGGGATCAGGCCAGCTGAGAGCCTTGGAGGCAAAACCAAGATGAGAAACACATTCATTTTCTGTCTCTGTCTACCAGCCCCCAGGCCAGCTCTCATTGGGTCCATATATCACCTATTCCAGTCCCGCAATCCACAAACTAAACAGGGAACTATCCATATAGAAAAAGTTGAACTGACTATTCCTCTGAGCTTATCTCAGTTTCATTTAGGTTCCAACTGAGTAAAATCTCATTAGCAGTTCTCAGTTGTGCACAGCCTACTGTTTAAATTAAACCATCTCTGCAGGCTCTGATGTTTTAGCAGATTACATACTGTGTACTTTAAATGATGTGTGTTGCATATATTCGCATCATTTGTTGCTCCTGCCTTAACTTTTCTTCATTTACTAGTTAAAAGGAAAAGGTATGCTTTCAATGTGATCCCATAGCAGAACAGTGGACACACCTTTTCACTTATAGAATATATCAGAGTAGCACAAAGTCGCAGCTTCAAACTCGTCCTTATCTCATTTTTACCAACCAGACTCATTTGGAATGAACTCTTGCCCCAGACCTTCAGTTTAGCAGTATTTTCTGGATGGTGTCATGACCTCTTAATCATCATTATCCCAGCTCAATGGGTAACCTATCCAATGTAGGTTTGGCTCCCCTCACTCTTTTATAGGAATGAAAGCCAAAAAGAAAAAAAAAGAAGCGATTTATGGGGTGGCATATATGGCCTCTAAGGTGTTTTATGGTCGGACCTGCAGGGCCTATTTAGGAAGTGCTGCGTGCTCCGTTCTGACCACAGGTATTGATCGTCAGCAATGGCCATGGCGTGGCTGAATAGTTAAAGCCCCGCATGTGCCCTCACAGGGAGATGAAAATGAGGCCTCTGTGTGTAATGATCTGTGTATGAGCAGGGAGAGGAGGCCACAGAGACAGACAGGAGGAGAAATTAAATCATTCCTTTGCTCTTTCAGGAGAAGCACTGCAGCCAGCCATGCTCGGCTGCTTAATGTGGGATCTGTTTTTGAGAGGAAAATTAAAAAGAGAGAGAGAGAGAAGCGAGTGAGAGCGGGGTAAAGAGAGATAAATGGCTGGATGTGGAGGCGGTAAATGAGAGCATCCTGATGCAGAGAGCTGTGTGCGGATGTCCCTAATGGGGAAGGCTGATGTGAGCTGTCTGGTAGCTGACCACCACGGTTACATCGCCTTCCTGCCTACCCCACACCAGGCCCTTCCAGCACTGAGACAACCACGCTCCGTGCTAATTGGCAGAAAACGATGGTGCATAACAAGTACAGAAGAGACATTGGTTTTAATTTGAGAAGGGGTGAAACGATGGATAAAATGCTTCTAATCATAAGAGGCATTTTCTCGTCTGTGAGGCAGAGACTGCGGCTTTCTCTCCCTTCCTCTGGAGATCCCTGAGTCAAGCGGATTGTGAATCCAAGCAAGCTTGAAGACAAAAAGAGAAGCAAGCTGCAACACCTGAAATCCACACACACTCGAGCTGGTCAGTCAGCAAACATTCACACTATTTAATCCGCACTCCATTTTACTAGCTGTGAAACCATTCACATAAACAGAACAAAAAAAGGCCTATTCAGTTCCACGGTGAATACAACTTTTATTTAAGCGCTGAATTTGTGAGTGGTCTACAAGATGTGCGAATTGGACAATCACGCAGCGGCAAAATCACTGGAAAATGGGCGTAGTTCAAGAATAGATTGACAGTTCCTCTACAACAGCTGAATAAACAACAATTTTAAATAGAGGCGATGCTGGATGCCAATGACTAAGACCATCTGACAATGTATTTTAAAGTTTTCTACTGGAAAAAGTCAAACAAGGCACAAAAAACTTCTGCTGCAACAAACAAACAGTTCTCAATAAACAGGAAAGTGATACTTTTCCCCCGAAAAACCATTTCCTTTGACACAAGTGGAACACTCAAAACATCCAGAGGTCGTGTAAAGACATGGCAGAGAAACACACAACAGGGACCAAACCTCTGTGGCTGCATCAGACCCTCTGCATGACCCCGTCCTCAGCGCCTCTCACTTCTACCCCACAGGGGTGAGTGCCTGTTCATTTCACCTCATCGGCCTCATTAACGCAGTCCTCTGCCATCATTAAGACGTTTGCAGTAAAATTAATTGAAAGACAGATTAAAAATAAATTAAGAAAAATGCGTTGCAGAATGCCTACGTGCACTTCATAAATCACCGGGGCAAAGCCAGGAGCTGGCTCCCCATAATTAACTGCAGACTATTTATTTTATCCTGACGGTATAAATTAGAATTCAGACGCACAGATTATATTAGGGCTGTCTGCCATGCGGAACTGCTGAGGGGTGTGCAGAATATTTTAAGGATACAAAGAGGAGAACAGAGAGAGAGAGGGGGAGAGAGAGAGAGAGAGAGGGAGGGAGAGAGAGAGAGAGAGAGAGAGATAATATGTAGAAAGGCAAACAATATGTAAATGCATACAAATCAGAAAGATAACATTTGCGTC
>JAPZDY010000001.1:14052779-14072042 GCA_029783645.1 Ctenochaetus hawaiiensis
AGTGGTGCTGTTCCCAGAAGGAGAGGAGCACAGCTTGCTGGCCTTTTATTAGTGCTGGAGCTCTGATATATGCGTCTGCACTAGGCTTTCATCAGGAACCAGCTCCATAAACACAGGCACATACACACAAAAGAACTGTTACAAACTAGCCACACTGAAACCATTGTTGAATAAATAAGCTGCTGTACTTTCTAAACATGCAATCAGCATACTCTCAACAGAAAATTACTGCCAAAAAGTTTTCCACAACAAACCGATGATGCCAACAGCAAGTGGGGGCACTTTTTTTTTTTTTTGGTTTACAGGTTAACACAGTGATAACACATCAATTGCAAAACTACAAAATAAAGAATTCATATCCAGAAACAACAGAGCAGCATAAAGAGCAAATAAATGCCTTGGTACAACCAGACAGAGTAAAAATGGTACTATTACAAACTGGCAGTGTAAAACCATTTAGTCACCAGAGAATAAGAAAGCACAAAATACAGCATGTAAACAAAAAAACATTACAACACAAACTCTTACATATGCAGTTCATGCAATGCTTAGTCTTTTTGCACCGAGAGGCACTTGAAACTGACTCATGCAGACAGACACAGACAAAGACAGTCAGACTGATAGACGCATGCGCGGACGTGCGTGCGCACACACACACACACACACACACACACACACACACACACACACACACACACACAGAGGGTAAATTAAATTTCAGTCCTTGGGCAGACAACTGAACTGCTCGTGTGTGGGACCTACTCTGCAGCAGAGCAAAACCAATTCTCTGAAAGTGGTGAAATTAAAGGGCAGAATCTAGCCTGTTTATGGTTCTCACCATCTTCTCTTCTCAATCAAATGTTTTATTAGCAATCATTTGGTCCTAAAAGTCACATTCTTGGTAGGCAGCTGGTGTGATGACAGCAGCCCCCTGGACAGATAATACCACTTCAGCATTTACCACTCCCAATTATTTACACCTGGAGCTGCTGGTCTGCGAGAAGCTTTAACTGACCACTAGGAAACCACATTTAGGCGGCATGTTTACTTACATCCTGTGCTTCCACCATGTCTGTGCTTTCATATATGTTGTAACTTGAAATAAGCCTAAAGATTAGTTGTATAAGGAAGCACATGATTGAGGGCTAAGTAGCAGCTGACTATACAAAACATGTTTACCGGTTTGTAAAAAAGGCTGGTAGGCCAGAGGGTATCTGAAACTGGCTGAGCAAAGAGTAAAGCTGTGATTCTACAAAGGGAATAATAATGTGAACAAAATGCAATAATAATAATATGAGACTTTATTGATCTGCTATGGAGAAGGTCCTTCGAAATAAAATAACTGCTGTTGTGTTGGCTGAACAGCTGGGAGCACTGTACCTGCTGACTGAGGTAGCCATGTTGAACAACTCTGCATACAGAAGCAGGATCCTCTGTTCCGTCTGTAGGGATGAGAAAAAAATAGGTGTCTGAATTTTACTATGTGCCTTCAAATTTTATGTTTTAACTATATTGGGCATTCAGGGAGCGAGCTTTTCCCTGCACTTTGCTTGGTACTGATGAGTGTTTATGTGACAAATATATTTTAAATTTAAAAAGTCAGGACTTATTTTCATTGAAATGGGTAAATAAAAATAAGCATGCAGTACAGAAGAACAAAGGAAAGACAGATACTGACTGTATTTACCGCAAAAATACATCATGGTGGATTTTTCTGCTGTAAATATGTTGACAGACATGCAGGCACATTCACATGTATGTGTTGCCCCCTCGATCTCTCTGTATATTGTATCATTGAGGCATCTCTTTCTCCCCCCCCGGCCGGCCCCCACCCTGCTCTGCTCCTCTCTCTCCTCTGGTGTCTGGAAGCAGTAATCTGTTCCTGAGCCAGCGCTGCTGGGATTAGGCAGCGACTGGAGATAGGATGTATGCGTCATTAAAGCAGAGAGCACAGCGTTGCAGAAGGAGAGAGACAAAGTCAACAAAGGTGACACAGAGACAGTAGAGAAAAATACCAGAAACCCACATGTGCCCACACGCACACACAGGCATTCATGCACATGTGCATGAATAAAATAAAAACAAAACATCTACTGTACGCCTGCAAACCCATACACAGGTCTGCCTGTGCCAACGCACACACATAAAACCTTTTCTTCTCTCACATACAATTTCCTAAACCTCCTGTGAATAAGAATAATGTACTGTTGCTGTAATGGATGTCTGAGAGAGAGGCAATGCATTAAACCTAAGGGACTAATGCAAGACAATGTATATACACTATGCAGACAGAGAGAAATTGCAATAACTCAATACTTTGTAAAGTTAAGTTGGCTCTGGTTTAAAGTTCTTTCCCTATGCAAGTTAACAAGCCTTTGTAGTTTTGAGTTATGAAGCACAACAACCATAGCATTACTTTATCAGCCTATAAACTGGCTGGAAAATGGCAATTATATGCTAATAATTATACATTTCAAGGCATTCATTTGAGTTAACTAAAGAAAATATTTCAATCTCAGTAAATAAATCATTTCTGAACATGCAACAAAGCTAAAGTAAATCTCAATAATCAAAAGTTCTGGGACTTCTTATGATACAGGAAGATAAGCAGCAATATTTTTTATGTAAGTTTGAGATTTTTTTTTTCTTGCTTAAGTAAGATTTCCTGACACAAATTTGAAAACATTATCTGGGAAGAAAATCATCACCTGTGGCTGTGTCTCTTTGTAGTTTGTCCCATGGTATCTTTGCATCTGTGCCCCACCTGAGTGCTTTCTGCAGTCAATCTGCCCCATGCTGCATTCTGCAAAGAGCATTTCTCTGTCATTACTGCTACACCTGAAAGACACACACAGACAAGCATACATGCCTAAAGGAATAGTTTGACATTTTGGGAAATACGCTTTTTCGCATTTTGCTGAGAATTACATGAGAAGAATGAAACAAATATCATATCTGTCTTTTAAAGATGACACTGTAGCCAGGAGACATTAAGCTTAGCCTTAGAAAAAAGGCTCTAAACAGGGGAAACAACTAGCCAGTTTTTTATCCAACTGAAACCTGTCAAGCAACAACTCACTTATTAACACCACATATCTTGTCTGATTAATTTTTGAAAACAATAAAGAACAAAAACATGGTAATGGTTATGGTTTTGCAATGGATTATGAGCCTCACTATTTCTTTACCAGATGCAGTGACTTCCTGGAGGTTCCTTCCTCAAAGTTTCTAATTTTTCTAAGTTTCTAATAAAATACAAGTATATGAAAGACAGACATGTGATCTCCTCCAAACAGAAAGATCTGTGTGAGAGTAGAGAGTATTGTAATGAGTGAAGGTCCATTTCCAGTTCTGGAAATTCATGGAAATAAGGTCAATATGCTGTGCACTATCTATCCTCATTCCTTACACTATACATTCCTGTTTAACCCATATCTTTGTTTAACCAACTCAGTGTCACTTACTGTACTCAGGCTTGCTGGCCAGCTATGGCGGATATCTAGGAAACTTAGAGGAGTACACCCGTAGAGGCAAACATACGGTCACATTACACTCGTTATTGTGTGATATCTCATATCAAAACCAGGGCCATGAATAGGGAGTGGCCATGGTCTTTTTCTTCATAATGACATTCAGGAACAGACTTATTGTAAAGAACTATAAAAATGCAATATTCAAAACCAGTAATCTCTTGCATTCTTATGTTTGTATTTGCAATGGATGAGCTAGCTAATCTCTGTGTTTTGTGTGTATCAGATAAAAGAAAAAAGTCTAAAATACACGTTACAATAATTTCTTTCAAAATTTCATATTTCCATATGTGCATGAGGGGTCTCCTCACCTTTAGCTTCAAATCAGTCAAAAGGGAACAAAAGAATTTCGTATCGTTTATCAATTCAATCGGAGTCTACAGTGGTTTTTTGTCCAACTCTTTCAAGTATTCAGGCATAGTGAGTCCAAACTTTTTTATTAGCACACCATCTACAGAGAAAATTAAACTTTTTAAATGAAGAACTGACTTTCACCAAACTACTTGAATAGATTACCACCTTCATTGCAGGCACTTGTACAATGTCCTCATGCAAAGGTTTAGTAGAGGCAAAAGCTTTTATCTTTGTATTTCAATTCACTTCTGGTTTTGGAACACTGTGGTCCAAGTTTCATTTTTCTTTTCCTTTCAGTTATCCACAACATGTTACAATAGATGTACATCTACACATGTTCAGTTTCACAAACAATAATAACACTGTTCAGCACTAGTTTAGCAAACAATGTCTGCTGAGTCATTCAATAGGCCTGACCAAGAACAGGCACTGCAGCCATAAACTGAACTTGTGCTTGCTTCTATATATGCCCTCGATTTATCATACACATTGGAAATCAATAAAACCAAGAATGCATTTTATTGTTTTCTTTTACTTGATTTTTGTAACATATTGAAATATAATAAAATAGGCAGTTTATCTTGAAATAGCTTGCAACATAAGAAGATCTGCAAAAAAGTTAATTGCATAATGCTGTCAACATTTTATTGCATTATAAGTAGTAGGTCAAAAACTTACAGACCAGTTGAATGTGATGTAAATAATGTCACATGATGCTGCACAAAGAATCAAATCTGTGCACTTCAGTAAGCATGGCTACTCAAGTTGGTGAGTAGGATGAGACACATACAGGAGACGAGAGACAAAAAGAGAGTCAGAGACAAAGTGAGTAAAGGGAGGGACTCACATTTGTGAGTGAGTGGCCACATTTTACAACTAAAATAAAATAAAAAACTGAAATGAACTTGACAGAGAAAATAGCTTTCAAAAGAACTGCTAGTTCCAGCATTACTACATTGGGGAACAGATGACAGCTAGCTTTATAATCACTGTGCAAAACCAACAAGACCTTTGTTGGTGTTTTTTTTACAGACCTTTGAATTTTTTTATGAATGGTTTGTTCAACAACAAAAAAATCCTCTCATGGGCACTGCTCTGCAATTTCCAATACAGTGTGTAAAGAAAATGGAGCAAGAAAAAATCACAAATGTGGATTTGGAATCAGATGAGCTAGAAGTTAAAGGTCCAGTGTGTAAGAGATTAGTGTGATCTAGTGGTAAGATTGTAAATTGCAACTTCCGAAATATCTCTCAGCTCATTCCCCACTACCAAGTGTGAAGAAGAGCCCACTGTGGCTGGGAAACTTGTAAAAAACATCCAAGGCCCTTTCTTAAGCAAGTGTTTGGTTGATCCTTTCTGCCATATTGCAGAAAAATGGCAGCGCAACATGGCAGACAGCATGGAGGACCTGCTCCCTCTGTTGGTATAAAGCACTCGTTCCAGCCTGGTAAAAACATGGTTCTTATTAACGGGTATATACTAATAAAAACGGATTTTTAAATTTTGATTTTTGTGCCGACATATTCTTTTTCATCTCAAACACTGGACTTTTAATGGAAAAGCTGAGTTAAAGGTATTTCTATAGTTTTATGGAAAAACAAACCTTGTTTTCAACAGGTTACTTTCAATCATCACTTATTGTACATGCATCCTTGACATATGATGAACACATTTCTTACCTATGACACAAGTTCGTTTATCATATAATTTTCATGCTTATTCAATCCAAGTGCATCTCTATAAGACACAGGTTACAAAACAGAGGGAACCACCGCAAGTGGACAAATCTGCACAGGGTACTTTACATTTGAAATGGACTGAAATTATGTTTCAGTAACAATTCACAGTCAGAAGCTTGTGGCAAGTTTGAGTATCAGAGTGGGTAAAAAGTGATTGAAAACAACAAGGGATCATTATGGTCAATGACATCTGGAAGATTGGCAGGGAGATGGAGAAAATCGCATGAATTGGGGAGAAAGGCAGAACCTTGATTGTGAGCGTTCAAGTAAACAATACAGAGAGAGAGAGAGACTGAAGCTCTGACTCAACGCCACAAACAGAGTTCTGCCCAGAGGCTTAGCAACAGGTGACACAGACAGCATCAATCAACACAGTCAGTGATTCAGATTGGTCACTGTTTTTTTTTTTTTTTTTACTCAAGGGAAGGTGGCAAGCAGCATTTCATTTTTTTAATACATGTTAAAAAACCTGTCAGTTTTCACAATCTTGGGTTCATTTTGCCTGTCAGTGTGAGTAAGTGCCTGTTTGTCATACAGAGCGCCATTTTCTGTTTACTCCACCGCATGTGCAGTGAATATACATCCCTGCCTACCTGTTTGTGAGGTATGTTTTTTCCGTTCTATGTGACATGTTTGCACTTGAATGCATCACAAATTGAAGCAAATAACATAATATTTGCATTTTTGATTATTTGTCTGTCAGACCCTAATATGCATTTATTTTTTACTGTGACTCAACAGGCTGCAATTGTTTAGGTTAGATGGCATCAGCATAAACTATATTAACTAAATACAAACTGAAACAAGAATGAGCAAATATTTCAAACGCGCACCTCAAAATGTTGTTCTGCTCAAAATGCACTGATAAGAAAGGGTACAGTAAGCATGATGAGTCTGAGTCTGAGGCCTGCTGGAAAACCCTGGGCCTGGCAGTTAGCACTATACCTGACTCTGGAGCTCCTGGGCCTGCCCTCTGAAACTGCTTTTGGTATTGCTGCATGTGACTCCTTCCCTCCGTAGATCCAGACGGCTCTCCTGCAGTTCAGGCAGTGACTGAAAGATCCTTGCTTGTTGATGTCTAGCTATTGAACCAAAAAAGTAGGCAGGGCAGCAAGAAAAGAAGAAAAAAAAAATCAATCCAGTACACAGAGCCTATCCTCTCTGCGCAGCCAACCTGCTCACTCTGTAGCCGAGACTAAGATACAAAAATGGTTCCCCATCCTCCTGAGCACATACTTAGAAATAAAGTCAGTCAAAGCCCTGTCCCATCGAGGGCAGGCCTAATATCTACCTTTATCTCCTAATTCTGTGCCAGGAGGATTGTGGAACACAAAAAAAATTAAAAAAAACTTTCTTGAAACCAAATTCAACACTCATTTAAAACCAACATTTCACATTTGCACAGTGAAATAACAAACAGTGCAACATTCAACAAGGAAGGGATTTAAATGTAGATTTTTTAAAAAATCAACAAGACTGTCGGGTTCATGTGAAATTTCAGACTTCATGCTCAAAATAAGAATAATTACGCAAAATGGCTTTACAAAATGGTGATTTACTTCACTATCTAAGCAGGCTTTCAATGAATAAAAATCAAAGACAAGAAGACAAAGAAAAAGTCTGAACACATTTCATATACAAAGAAAACACAAGATAATGTGACAAACAATGCTATGAAAGTTAAATGTTAATGTTTAACAGAAATATCCTGGCAATATGTGAGTGGTGCAGCGATAGATTACACAGCTTTGTTGCTATGGGAGCTGACAAACGGAGAGACAAACCGTTCTTGTAAAACGGTTGCCTACCCAGTAAGTGCCCCAACAATAATAAACAGGCCACTAATTAATACTACCTTGCCAATGATAAGAGGAGAAGAGGTGGAGGGGGAGTGAGAGTGAGCCAAAGATGGTGAGAGAGAGAGGAAGAGGAGGGAGCTTTAGAAAAGGAAGGGAGGACAGTATGAGGAAGACAAACAGACCTAGCAGTTGGTTCATGTGGATGGAGGCTTTAGTCCAGTGTGTCTGATAGAGCTGCAGTGTCGTCGTTGCAGAAGGAATCACAACCAGACAAGATGGAGATGTAGACAAGAGCCAGGAGAAACCATTATTTAACCATCTGCATACGGACTGGCAAATACTCCATGAAATCAACAGAAAAAAAAAAAAGAATAAAAAAAGATATTTTCCATTTGTGCCTTGTTGAAAGCATTCTGTCATTTCCGTGTCCATTTTTCTTCTTGGAATAAGTCAAACAAAAGAGCCTGGCGGTTATTCCCCGAATTAAAAACAGAGATTATGCAGAAATCCATTTCACGGAATCTCTTAAAACGTGTCTCATCCGTTAGCACTCTCTTTCTGTATGCGATCCACACCGATAACCCTGGTCTTGCTTTCTTTCCCTCACAATCGCTCCCTCTCTCTCTATTCTCCCCTCCTAAACTGATCAATACTTCATTTAAATCATGACATTAGCACACCACTACTGGAAAAAGAAGGCAAGAACAAAAATAAATGAGCGTCTTATGTTAAGTGATACAGAACACAGATGTTATGTCTGAAGATTGTAAGATTTCTTCCAAACAATGTGAAAAACAAAGACAGAAATATATGCAAGTGTGCGGGGGGCTGTACTGCTGTTTTGATTTGAGCTCCTCAGCCCTACACTGATCAATACACATTTAAATCCAGGCTGAGGAGAGCTATCACAATATCTGGTCTCATCAGAAAAAGGCAAACATGCTATCCCAATTATCATCTCAAATGACTAGCGTAGAGGGGACACAAGTTGGATGCTGATAGAGGCATATTTCATATTTATTCAGCAGGATTTTTACATTAGCACCTGAGCGCATAATTGCCTAATATATATGCACTCTCACACTTTTATCTATTCACATAATTCACAATGAGTGAAATCAATACTACCCTCTCCATACTCTGCTCCATGCTCATAAAGTGCGTCTGCATTTGATCATATAATAAGCAGTTCAAAAAAGCCCAAAAGAGACTGGCTAATTTCCTGACGCTCATTGAAATTGCGAACCAGAGTAACTAATCTTCCTGTTCGTCATTAAACCCGGATATTTACCTGAGCAGCCAGAGAGTCACGGGCCTGGTGAGAGAGCAACACATCTCTTTGGAGTCTCTGGATGGTCTCACAACGCTGAGATAACTGAGGAGAAGCCGATCAGGTCAGGTTCTCTTCATTCCGAACATGGGTGAACAGAGGCGAGGACAGGAGGAAAGAGAGAAGAGAGAGGGGCAAACCGTAAGCTCAACACTAGGCGGGAAGTGGTGGAAAGCCGAAGCCGAAGTCGATCACTCGGGGGAACATGCACTTACATATAGTCTGGCGCCAATGTCGACCAATGAGCAATTAGGCAGACAAGACTAAAGTTATTGATCGGGGGTTCAGGCTCTTTTCCCAGGGCTAAATAGCCTGCCTGAGGTTGTGTGATGACTGCTACAGCTGTGGACTGCAAGTCTGAAAAGCAGAAGAGGAAGTGGGAGGAAAGGCAGGGCAGATCTTTCTCTCTTCAGGCCTAGAGCTCTTGAGTTGGGTACCAGACATCATCATTAAGGCTGATATTGATTGCCACAGGCTTAATAAACCTTTATACCAAGCAGTCACTCACAAAAAGAGAAGCACTTAGGAGAATGCATACATTCAGTCAAAGATATCATAGGAAGCTAACAGTCTTGACAATGCATCAAGATATACAGAAGACATGAACTTCGCATTTCCAATTCACAAGATAATCAGAAATTGTAATATAGGAACGACTTGAAAAAGTTTATGTTATTTGATACCTAAAGTGTCAAAAAGTTTAAATTAGCTTTATAATATAGTTATAATAGTTAAGGTTATAATAAGCCATTTCTATAGATTTAGTGTGATATGATAACTGTGCTCAACATGGGGATGAGAAATTCAAAAGAAGGCATGATTCAATCTTATCTTACTCAAAGTTAAAAAAAAAAATACAATTTTCTAAACAAGTTAGATGTTATACGTCATTACTTATCTCTGTATTTGGCTCAGTTGAAAACATCACAAGAAAGAGAAAAAAATGATTTCTGTTCGGTCTTTTTGTACTGTACTGTGTAAACAACAGCCAGGTTAGCCAGCTCATAGCCAATGAAGAATTTAAGTACTGGCATATTTTTTGTCAGAGATAAGTTCTCTCTTTACACCGCGCTCACACTTGTTTTGTTTTTCTATACTCGTATGAAAAGAACTCTGATATACATTATGTACAGTATTGTTCAGGGAGGTGGAGAATGAACCTGTATGAATAACACTCATCAATACAGTTGTCATCAATTCACTCAAGTGTTTTAAAATAGTAAGCATGGAAAGAAAAAAGCTCACCGATTGTGCAAAGGCAGAGATCAGTCACAAAGTGAGAAGAGCACCAAAGCACTTTTAATTTGTAATAAAAGAGGGATTCTTTCACGGCATTCTGCTTGTGGATGATGAACTAAACGTCATTTAACCTTTGAGGTTCAGTGCAAATTGAAAAGTTGATTATATATTTCTTGCTTGGTTTCCCCCTCAAAACCACAAATAAAAGATTTGTATATTACCACTTTCCAATTATTTTCACAGCCTCTGTACATTCTCCTCTGCAAAAGGCATTATTTTGATTCAAAAACACGGAACACTGCATTTAATAATGGCCATTTGAGGAGGTTAAAGAAAAAGAGTCGCTGTTGCAAAATATCATCAGCTTGGTCACATGAAATGTTATCCACTGTCATTTTAGCAGAAAGATAAAATGACTGTGTTTATCATGAGAAGAATGCAGGCGATGTCCTGAACATACATGCCAAAAAAGAGAAAATGAATGAACAAGAATTGCATGCAAAGGCAGTGTTTTTGCTTTTGCCACGGCTAGTGCCTCTATATGCAGTCCTTTCTTGTGTTTTGAAAATCAATTCTGATATTTCAAAAGAGAGAGGCATGATAATGAAAGGGCACATAAAAAAAAAAACCTCTCTCTGAGGCGATTGCTCATTCCTCACAGCTTCCAATGCCTCTGCATCAGAAGGACACCTTTAATATTTGGACTTTCCACGTCACTCTAGGCTAAATCCCTAGCAACCACCATAGCAACATACTCTGAGTTCAACGTGAAATGCATAGCAAGTTCCACCCTGCCACCAGCCAGAGAAAAAAAGAGGAAATCACAAGAAAGAGACAGATATGCTAGAAAGACCATAACAAAATGGAGCTGAGACCACATAATGACACACTATAGAAATGCTCATATCAATAATCACACATAATTGCGTGTGTGATACATGCTAAACAAATCACAGTACAAACTATGCAACATATATCTAAGAGCGGAGGCAACTAGTATACAATGCAAGCAAAGAACCTAAGACCAGTCAGTCAGCAGCTGAGCATCTCTGTGATATGTAAACAGGACACTGTTTTGGGGGTTTTCCTGTTGTGTCACATCTTTTTGAAGATTACAGCAACTAGTCTGCATGTATGCAGTGTATGTATAAATATAATTGTATGAGAATATTAATGTAATTGAGCTCTATGTGGCTTAATAAATTTAACAGAACATGCACATACAAGCTGCAGCAGTGCTTTCTCTGCCCCTGTTCTCCTTCACAGATAGAGACAAATAGAGACAAAGGATGCTTCCATTTTAGATCAGTGATGCATGTTCAGGTCTTCTGGGACAGTTGTCTGTTTTCCTACTTTGCAAAATGCGAGTTGCATTTATGACTGCAAGCATCACCAGTTCTTTAATTACCATACAAGAAGCTTATGTGCAGTGAAGAGCAGCAGATGCAGTGATTCTCGTTCCATCAGTCTATATAGTTGTCATCTACTATTGTAATGACTGATTTAGAGTTTCTCCTAAAGAAACTTACATACTTAAACCTCTGTATTTTAGGTCCAGGGACATAACATTAAATGAGTAAAAGATTTATAAGGGGCAAATCAGATCGGCTCCTTTTGGGACAATTTGCTCAACTTTGATTTGTAAATAGCAAACAGCAGTTGGTGTCACCTTGAATTTCAACATTTTTAAACAATCCAGTGGTATCATGTGTGTTTGCACTGTCTATCTGTACCCTGTGGGGTTTAAACACAACTTGTCAAAATATGGCCAGAAAACACTGCTTGCACTTTGTCGCTTTCCCAGTTTGTCACTCAGGGTTAGTGTAGCTGTGTGTGACGAAAGAACAGTTACAGTGATGTTAACAGATTTTTTTAAAATGGAGTCAGTTGCTGAAACCCAGTGCCGCCCAGTTAAGTGGGTTCCATAAAAACTGAGTTGGCCCCCAATGAAATGTGTATTTTAACATATTGCAGTCTTGTGTTTGACGTTTTATGTTAAAATTATTGATATATTCATGTATTTAAAAAAAGTGTCTTTGTGGATTTTTTTTTCACATCACAGATAATGAAGAAATAAATTAAAACAGGAAGAACAGGGAAAACAGGAGAATCATGTTGGCTGGTACTGATGTTAAGTGTGAGCAGAAAATGAAAGGAAGAAAAAGACAAATCTTTGTAGTTTTTACAGCCATGGCTGTACCTCTTTAAGATCCCAGGTGTTCCCTGGTGTTTTCCCTTTCCCTTTCCCTGTGTTCCCACTGTTTTCCTGTCTGTTTCTCTCTGTGTTTACATCTTGTCGGGGTGTGTGTGTATATCTGTGCACATGTGTTTGTGTGTGTTGGCATGATTGCCGTCTATGGCTCTTCTTGCCTCTCAGCTTCGGTCATTGTAAACACCTGTCTGCAACCAGCTCGTCGCTCCTCCCAGTCTCATACCTGTCTGGAGGAAATCTACACTGGCTAAACCCCCAGGGAATCTGCCATACTGCTCTAAAACTTCCAAGTCTTCACGTTATCTCTCCCAGATTCACATGCAGACATCCTACAGAATTATCTTGCTTTCCCCCTGCAGTCTCTGGACCTCATTCACCACCATCATCCTCCTCATATTTATCCCTGTTTACAGCCAACTAACCCTTTAACCTCCAAACCCACCTGTCCTTTTTGTCCTGCACTTAGATGTAACACATAATAATAACAGGTTTGCAAAGCCAAATATAATTAGACCAACAAAATTCTGAGCTGGGTAAAGACCCAGTTACATGACAATGACACACTAGACTGAAAAAGTCAAAGTAAATATTTATTGTTTGTAACATGGTATGTCCTTGAAACAGTGAACCATTAATAGTCATCACTGACATAAGTGAATACAGCATTGATCAGAGTTGTTACCCTTATTAGTGATCCCATGAATTCACTTATTAACATGTTTTTAGCCTTGAAATGAAACTTGTTGCTCTTGTTACAATAAAAGTCACATGTTACAAGTATGAAGACTATCACCATAAGGATAGCATCTTTTCCTTTTCCTTTTCTATTCATTTTTATGATTTCAACACTGATTTGTTGTTCATAATGTAACTTTATCAATAAAAAAATTAAGTGTTTTAAACATAAATATGTTGGGTGCGACATTAGGAAAGTGGACTGTTTTGGTGCATTATGACTGTGGTGAATTCAAACTAATTACACATTTGCTGTCATACTAAGAGCAACTATTCAAGCCCACACAAAGTGTGTGTTTGATTGTGTTTTTGTGTGTCATATTCCTTTACAAAGAATGTATCCCTCTAAAACACTGAGGAAAGATAAACGTAGCCCCATCCATGAGTATTTATTGCCAGTCAGGGCAAAAATGCACTTACTAAGGTGCTCTGAGTAGCTATTAAACAAGTGTAGAGGTGACCTCTGGTTTTAAGCGGCTGTATCTCTGACAGTGAAAGCTGCAAAAGGCCATCCTAAATGGATTTCCTAAAGTTTCATTCAGGATACTAAAAATGGAAAGTAATTCAGAGGCAAGGCTGTCCGACAAAAAGCTGTGTTTTGATCATACACTGGGTTGCTTGAGTGCTTCCAATTTCCTACTCTCTCTATATGAAGGACCTGACTAGTGTCCAGGTTTCAGAGGCAAACCTTAGGCAAAGAGCATTATGAACCACATTTGCCGAAATATTTTACAGTTTTGATTGCACTGATACATACAGATTAGCTAGGGGGGAGAAAAAGGGATTCTTTGATGCAGCCTAATGTGGATGTGGAAGATTCTGCACTTCCAAAAGTAAATCTAATATCAGGTAAAATCATGATGTTGACCAAAGACATTGCAGCACCAAGATATTTTACCATGTGCAAAAAAAAAAAAGGTAGCATTTTCTTGTAGCTCTAAACATTTTCATCTTTACAAAAGGCAGGGTCTGCAATGTAAAGTTTATGTATCATGTGAATACTTTCACTTAGAGACTTACGTCTGCAGATTTGATAAGATATCAAATTATACATAGAAATCAAGTTCCTCATCTCATTTTCATCATCAACTCATAACCTATTGAATCAATGTATTTTGAGATTCCCAGATTGAGATTCACGGCCCTATGCTTGAGTCTGTGTGTGAGCCCATACAGGTTATTAAAATAATACATCTTAAGCAACAACAGATATTCAGTACATTGAACACTTCTACCAGAAATGCTTGTCAATTTAAGAAGACAGTGTATGAATTTATCACTGATTCTAAAATTGGGGTAAACATGGAATGATGTTTAACCATGTGGATGAGTATTAGGCATTACATTGATGCAGTATTGCTGTTAATATTTACAACCCTACCTGCAATACTTAAAATGCATGTTCAAAATATGTTCAATATGTTGTGAGAAAATTTTTGATCTGCTTCTTTGATAGAATGTAGAATATTTCACTAAGTGAATTAAGATCTATTGTTTAACCATAAGAATAAACAGTTGCCCTCAGCTCAACATCTCAAGGCGCAGTGACTGATAGCAGCTGCAATCTGAAGATGACTAGCTGTTATATGTACCTTTCCACTGTATCCACAAGGCAGCCCCCCTATTAAAGTTAAAAGGATGAAAAAGCAGTGTACATTTAAATGAAAATCTGAATACACCCTTTACCCGACCCTTTAGCCTTTGAAGCGACAGGGGCTTAGTGCAGCAAAGCCGACGAAGGCTCGAAAGCAGGGCCTGAATCAGCTACATTGCATCCAATCTTAAATGCAATTAATGACCCGCACAAAGGAGGATTATGCTGACAGGATTATATTCAACAACAATGCAGCACCCGCAGCCAATTACAGACACATACACACACACACGCACGCTATTCATCCAAACACTAAACCTCTTTAATTCAAGCACACAACAGCTTTTTACAAACACCACCAGCACTAGTATGGTTGGGGTTCTATTAAAGTGACCTCTGCAATATTCATTCAATATGACAGTGACTTTAACATTTCATTAAGTTCACTGTTTCTCTCTATATATTTTGCAACTTTACCAGACACTAACCCATTTCTAGTGTCTTCGACTTTCTCTGTGACACATTTCTCTCTGGTTTCACCTACAAGTGTCTGTAAAGCAAATATAGTGCAGCACCAGTAACTCAATCAGCTCCTGTGAACTTTGCAGAAGAATGGAAATGTTTGCCTTGCTCCAACATTTGATCTCAAACTGTCTGCAGGCAAATGAGAGCTGTCTGGTAATTCTCAGGGCATTGCTAAATCAAATTAGTGAAAGCAAATGTTAATTTCAAGAAGCATTTCATTAAAAAGTAAAAGATAATCAGCAACAAAGACTCCATGTCCTTCTGGCTAATCTAATAATGCTTCGTTTGTTTGCTTTAATCACATTTAACGATTAAGAAGCAGAGACAGGGCTAAGTCATGTAGACAGAGGGATCTCATAATCTGCCTGTCATGGCCACCATCTGATTTCCTGCCATTCGTCACAGTATGGATGGAGGGACGGGTGGGTGGTGTGTCAACCCCCAGCTGACGTCTGGAGAGGTACAAGAGCCCCAGGATGGGACATCTCATCTTCAGAAGAGAGAAGAAGAGGGGTATCAGGTATCACTTTTCCTTAAAGAGTTGCAGTACTGAACCCGGGGCCACTGACATACTTGCACTAGACTCCAGAGCCTGGATGCTAAAAGAATAATCTTCTCAGAGTTTTGAGCAGAGCAAAGATTAGGCAACATCTGTATAATGTTAAGTTCTGTCATGTCGGTTTCTCATCTTTCGTTGACAAGGAAATCCTACACTGGCTGACGCAAAAAGTACAATACAACTTTACAATACACAGTAAGCTATCGAGTTGAACACTACTGAGATAAACATTTTCTTTGCGGATCTTTTTTTTTTTAACTTTTGTTGGCACTGTATCAGACAGTTGTTGAATCAACATTAGTGTTGATGGTGCAGTTGAAGTTTTGGTTTATTAATGTATTTAAAGGGAAGAATTGAATCACCATCTCAATAACACATTTTTCCATAATGTAATGGTTACAGTGCTGTTCTGTTGGATTACATTGTATTGCACACAGGTTTCCCTTTTTATGGTCTTCCATAACCCTGCAGGCAGCAGTCAGAATATGACCGGACCAATCGGTGTCCTAAGAAAGAAGGGGTAGCTATGGGCGTGGTATAGTTTGGACAAAAGTGAGAAGTGGATACAAGCTTGTAAACAATGGTGGCCGCCATTGTTTACAAGAGGTTGGTGTTGGTGCTGCAAAAGTGGCAGTTTTATCATAACTGGACAACATTTCCTCAGTGAAAAAAGAGCAAAGAACAGCACTGAAAGCCTTTCTTGATGGAAAAAGATGTTTAAGTTCTTCTCTCACCTGGTTTCATCAAGAGCAATAAATGTAACAACGTTTTACCCTCAAAGTTTTTTTTTTTTTTTTTTTAAATGACCTGCTGGTGTTCCCTGGAAATGACAATGTAGCTCTCTTGTGATTTTTAGTATGGCAGTATAACTTTCATATGTTAATTATTTTGGATGTTGCTGATACTACTCAATACATTTCCATTTTCGATATTTTACTTTATTTATGAAAATCCACTCATTAGCCATGTTTAATGTAATGATTTGATGCTTGTTAGGTATTTTACTGCATAACAGTAATTTGTGGTGATTATCTCTCTGCAACTAGGACTGTAAAGGGGAGAGTTTGCTGAATTAGGGATGGGGAATGAAAACAGTTTTGTTGAATTAAAAAAAACCTTATCCGATCCTTCTCCCTAAGAAAACATTAAAATAACTCATTCCTCATCAGCGGCTGTGATCACTTCAATAGAATCAATCAATTGTGTTCCGCTTGGCTTTGCTCTTCTTTGCTCTTCGTTTCCAAATCCAATCTCTTCCATGTCATCTTAGAGCACATTTATAAGGGCCCAGCCTCTTGATTATCTACCTCCCTCACACCAACTCCCCCGCTGCTGCATGCTCCAATGTATTAAATTAAATGAGGTGTCTGTCCAGGTCACCCTCGCCCCAGCCTCCCACACCCCCTGCTCTCACTGCTGGTAATCAAGGGAGAAGACCCCTCCCTGCTGGTTTTGTGCCAGCCAGGCTGCATAAATTAGCATTAATGAAGGGTTGGAAAGACTTGCAGGAAAGGAGGGAGGGAAGGACTGAAAGGAGTAAAAAAAAACAAAAAAACAAAAAACAGAGAATGGGGGAGAGAGAACTGCAGATGCAGCTTTAAAGCGAACACCCACAAAAGGTTACAGTTCTCTGTCGTCTTACCGTCCTCCTTTATGTACCTATCTTTTCATGCCGTAGCCTAGCCTCTGTCTTTGCACTGGCTCTCTCCCACAGACAGGCTCAACAAAGCTCTGAGGGGTAAAAATAGTGGTGGCTTGGGTTCTGGCAATAAATGAATCATAGATGAGGTTGTGTGAACACTGTTAACATAATCCGATGGCTCAAGCTCAAAAATACTGCAGGGAGCTAATGTCTTTGTTGTTCATCAAATATTGATGCATACATAATTTTTAAGGACAAGTGCACAGATGGTGAGAATATGTAGATACATTTCACGTGGTGAGAGGCTATTCTGAAGAATTTATTGATTTGATTTTAGTGAATTTATGAGACTTAATTTCTTAGGGGACACATACAAATTATGTTGTCATTATACAGCACTGAACAAGTGACGTATATTTGTTTATATTTGGTCGACTGTGATTATGTATGAAAAACTGTCAAAGCAGCATGCTGCTGTACAGCACACTGTTGCAGTTTGCTCTTCTCGTCTCCGCTCCCTTGTAATCATCCGTGATTGCTATGACAATTACAGGAAAAAAATCATCACATCACTTCAGTCTGCTGCTCCCCGTCTTTAATTGCTTAATGCATCCTTTACTGCTGCACGGCTTCGCTCATCTCGGTTTTCCCCTCCATCTCATCATTCTTCCCTACCCCTCCTCTCCTTCCGCTGCCACCTCATTTACAACCAAGTTCTCCCTGGTAATTAAAGTTGAACTACATGTAGGACTCTAGTCTGAGGGCAGCAAATTGGCACAATCAGCCAATAACTATCTAGTGTGGTGTTTCCTTTAAGTTTCCACACTGGAGCTAACTCTGATGAGATATCCCATAAGCACATGTGTGAGACTAGACTCCCAAACAGTATACCATGACAAATGACAATGGATGATGCTGTACCTGATGTGGGAGTTGTGGATATTCTGCTTACATTGTGAAGTTTAAATAATGCAGCATCATCTGTGAAAGTCACACTGAAGCTGGACACAGATATCTTTCGCTTTCCAGAGAGCCAGAAGACACAAATGACACAAACTGACTTCAGGCCAAAAAAAAAAAAAGAGCTGGCAGGAACAGTATACAAAAGTACTGTATTAATAAACACACACAATGCTATACTATTACATCTTATAATGTACCAATGGCATTTGAGAAAAACCACCAAGTAGGATACAACTCAACAGAGCTGCAACAGAGGACATACATTTCAGAAAAGGTACATATGTCCTGAGAAGTGTTGGGATGTGCAAAACAATGCACATTTGGTAAAGTGATATGAAATGTGATTAATTAATACTACTGTTGAGTAACTAATGAAGAAAGTGATGGAAATAATCAACAATGGCTGTAAGCAAAGTGAGGTGATTAGGTGTAGGGTCAATGAATCAGTTGACCCAAGGCCAGTGTTTGTGAAAGACTGAAAACTTTCTACTCACATTGTAAACCACTGGTTCCTCATAGCTGATGTTCAAAACATTTAACTATGGCAAGTATTCAAAAAGAGCATGGAGGCTATCTCGATGCTAGCAAGAGATAGACAGCACTGCAACAAAAACAGTTTCACTAAAACTAATAAAGACGGAGGAAAAAAATGTTGGCAAAGTTAGCTGGGTTGAGCCCAGAGTGTAAGACCAGAGGGACTGTCCCTGTTGCATTTCTCCTAGACAACAAATATTTTCTTTTCTTTTTTTTTTTTTAACTTTTAGTCTTTGTCACATATGCCTTACTTTCACCGAAATAACCAAGTCTATCTTTTTAAGAATACAGGCATGAGCACAATCAGGCATAAACACAGTGGTGATGCCAATGCAAAGGAACTGAATAGGTATTTTACCATCTATAGAACTGGACACATTTACAGAGCAGCAAACAAAAACTTCTTTTTTCTGCCTAAAAAAGCTTCTTACAGGCCTGTATCTTTTTCTTAATTCTTTAAAACCTCAATAACTATTAAATAATGTTTGTCATATAAGGAAAAGTCATT
>JAPZDY010000001.1:14076232-14094770 GCA_029783645.1 Ctenochaetus hawaiiensis
GATTCATATATTACTTCGTATACTATATACAAAAGTTACCCACCTGTGAACCTTTATTAGTAAAATAAAAACAAAAAGCCCAAAACGTGGGTTTATAAAAGTCATCATCCTGCTATTATCCCTCATTGTTCTTCTAGCTCATCTTTATCGCTGTGTGTCCATATAACGAGTTGGATTCTCAAAGGCCTGCAGTAAAATCTCTCACCTTGCACATTTCTCAACAACCTTGAGGTTACAGACAGCCACAAAATACCAAAACCTATAAGTTTACAGAATCCCACCCAACACAACAAGAATAATGAGAAAACTATTTAACTGGGATTATAAGCATTCTGGGACACCATTAAAAGTGTCCTTGTAATACAGACCTCAGACATTCAGTGGGGGTGTGAGGGAGAGAGAAATCGAGGCCTTGATTGATAGTCAAGGATGAGTGATTAGAGCTGCGAGCTGTAATAATATCCTCCATGGCTGGGCATGATGCTGGAGCTAACCAAAGCATTGTAAACATTTCACTGTATTCCAACATGCTTTACTGCCTTTAAAGGGAGGGAGATGTGAATTTAATAGTAAAATGAGGATGCTGCCAGGGCTGTGGTAATAAGCCCTGATGCATCACCACATTCATACAAATATCAGCAAACATACAATTCAGACAGATCTTAACATCCCCTGTTGTCATAGACACAGACTTACCCAGAATATGATTGGCAAACACAGATAAGCACAAATACTAAGTACATAAAAGAACAACTGTTTACTGTTTACTTCTTTTAAACCCTGTGAAAACAGGAACATCTATTCCTCAAGCTCTGATTTTGTAGCTTTATCTCAAAAACAGATATTTGGTGAATATTAAATTTTAATAAATGGTTGCTATTAAACTAACTACATACCTTGTAGTGTAGGTAGATGTCTGCCCAGACTTTCTCCTTGATGGCTCTTTTACAAGGCAGAGTTATCTTCCTCCACCTTAACCTTCTGGTGTAACCATGATGAGAGGTTTCTGCCCTGATGTGCAGTCGCCCTTCTTTTCAGAAGACTTGCAGACTGTATTTCTGTAAAGGACCCTCATGGTGTCGATGAAGCCCTCAAACTTCAAGGTGTGATTTTCTGACACTCACTACTGTCTGAGAAGAAAATCAAAAGTACAACAGGTATGCATGCATTAGTTTTGGTTAGCATAAGTGAGGACCTGGTCCAAGACCATAAAATAACATTAATGGCCTTCTGTTCAAATTAAACCTACAGATGTTCCCAGGCTCACTAGAGATTATCCCTGTTAACCTTGCAAACATACCAAAACCAGTCTTTAAACTTCATAACATAATATAGTATAGTTACGCCTTGCTTAGGTTAAAAAAATGGATCTGCAGAGTTTTATAAGTGTACACGCAGGTATTTAGGCATGCAGACATGCATGGAGACAACATTTCTGATTTCCCACCGGAGGATTTTCAAGTTCTTAAAAGAGCAATAATTCAGAAATCAAAATTAAATGGCCAGTAATGAACAGCTGAGGATTTAACATGGATCGGAGACAAAAATGGATGTTGCATATAAAATAAATGCACATTTATAAAGATAAGACCATGAAGTGGGCAGCATGATTCACAAAACATGCAGTCACAAACCAGACATCACTGTGAGAATACTAAGAGGGTTGTTTGCTTTAAAAACGTTTCACAGGGTTAGTTCGGTTCAAAACATTTCTAGATAACTCTATCATCACAAAATACCCCTCTACACAAGCAGTGAGCATTTATAGCATCAATTAAAAGTCTTGACTTGAGCTGAACTGCATATTTTTTTGGACTGTGTGGAAACTAAACCTGAAGCAATCAGAAGAGGTCAGAAGTGCCAGCCATGGAGCCCATGTTTTTTGCCTATTACATGTAATATTAAAACCACATCAACAGTGAGAAAGGATCATTAACATGCCTCTTAAACAAGTGCTTGTTATTTCGAAAGTTTTGAAACCATTATCGAGTCTGGCTACAAAAAGTTTAATTTGGAAAATCATGATTACATCATGCTAATGATATTTCAGACAGAAAGGCTTTTAATAGTAATGTTATACAGTTATGTTAGTCAGTAATAGTTAATAGAAGATTTTCAAGTAACAGTTTCTATGTACAATTAAGTGTACATAATGAGCTCAGACGTCTGCTAGAGTTAAGCACTAGACACAGTTACATTTTACAGTAATAAGGAACTATGTAATAGAATAATGCTGTGCTTTTGGCATCATTCACAGGCTAACCTACTACCTCTGAATTACTTTGGATGAAGGGACTTGTGGTGCAGAGACAGCATGGAACCATCAGAATGAAAAACTGCAGCACCAAGAGGAAGAGGTTGGCACTGGTTCTGAACCCTGTGAATTGCATGAGAGGTGTATGGAGTGGCAGAGAGAGGGAGAAGAGACAGAATAGTGGCTCCAGAAAAGTAGAAAGGAGGTAGAGGAGGAGTAGAATGAAAGGGAGAGGGGAGGGAAAAAGGGTGAGGAACGGAGAAGAGAAATTAGGTTGTTATGTATATTGCTGGCAATTCAAACACGCACATTCCATCTGAGATCCCATCAGCTGTCAAATTGGGAAAGCGATGGGGATGTGAGAGCGGCAAGAATCTCAACAAGGCCTGAACTTGGCGCACCACTGAGACCTAATCAAAACACAATCACGCTCACTGCCAGAACAGACACACACACAGGCCCGCATCCATACACTCCATTCTCCTCACTCACATTCACACCCAGGCAAACTCGAAGTCACTCCCTCTCTTTTTCACACAAACACTGTTAAACAAATGTACACATAATCATGCACACACTCGCAGGAAAACATTAACTTGCAGTCACACATGGGCAAACACATTCTGTCCCATGCAATCACACTTCAGCCTATTTTAAACTATCCACTGCTCAAGGCGCAGAGATGATGTATAAAACTGCCCAGTTAAATGCAGACTCTTATCTCTCGCTATGACCCGTGACTTGAGTTTATCTCCATTATGCAGTGGTTCATTTCAAAAGCTTCACCTCTGTTGGAGGTTATTGGTATGGAAGACGCAGACAGGAACTGTGGTTGCATATAGGGATCAGCTCAAATGCTTCTCCAACTGAGTTTAGCCTTCCTTCCTAATGCCCCGGCCCCCTGGACGGTATATCTGCAGCCCCAGTCAAGCCCAGAGTCCACTCGCTCAGGTGTGACGGCATCACGGCTGACCAGCTCCCAGGTCAGCATTCTCAGCGTTAATCCACACAGATAGACCAAATGCTGACCACTACCAAATAATTGCTTACAGTTGGCTCGGCTGAAGTCACTCCAATGAGGAAACAGGTGTTTGAACATAAAAAAGAGTATTTCCCCTTGTGATTTGTTCAGTTCTGTGAAACTAAGAGATTCTTCTGGGTAGATGTCACTGATAAGATTTGGTCTGTTATGGTTGGTGCAGTATTTGTGATAATCCTCAGGCTTTAACGTGAATATTGAATGTTTATTTTTCCATCCTATCCAGGAGCCAAAGAGTCTTGCCGTGTGCCAAGTGCACAAATACGTCTGCTTCATTGGGAAAGAAGGACTGACTTTAAAGTATTTTCCTTTTTACTACTTTTCATTGAATTTGGCACCCATTCCGAGGAGAACAAAGGCGGTGACTTACTGAGGTTCAGCTGTGTCAAGAGCCCTATCAACAAATACTCTTGACTTCAGCTGCACGAGAGCAGACAATGGAGAAGCACACTAAAGATAAACTGATGACATGATAGTGATGCACAACAAACTTGACTTTATAATACAGAAACTCCATAAATAAAACGAAATACAGTATGCCCGTAAAAAAAAAAGGCAAACAAATGCACGCTCCACCTTTTCATCACGATTTACATTGCTGTAGTCAAACTGATAAGAGGATCTGTCAGATAGTGCAGAAAAGTCAACCCAGTAGAAAAATACAGACATCTTGTGGGAGTTTTGTGTAGGGTGTTAGGAATTTGACACCATTACTGATGGATTACATATGAATGAGGCGTTAGATAACGCTCTAAATGATTCTCCAACCAATTCTTTACCACTAATATATGCCTAGGGCTACTGTCTTCAGCTTTGATCAATTCATTAATATTATATCTGAAGGGTGCACAGAGGTTAACTGAATGTATAGGTTTCTTAACCAATATTACTAACAGGTTAGCAGTGTGACATTGGGCCTCCACAGCAGGCAGTCTGCCAAGTTAACAGAATGAGCTCTTCTGTACTTCCTCAGAGTCATTTCGAAGAAAAGGATAAAGGGAATCACCCATAGGCTTTAAGGGGCCCGTGGGGCCAAGGAGCAGACTGGTAGCACGTGGGAATGAGAGGAAAGAAGGAGAATATTTTGTTCATAGAAAAGAACAGTGAATCTTTAGTGCATACACACTTCTCTGTCCTTTTGAGAAGGATTATGGGGTTTAGGTGCTACAGAGGGGCTGCAGATGTGTGAGTCCGCAGACAGGGGCCCAAAGCTTGGTATCAACTTAACACTGACACACCACAACATGGCTTCAGAGATTACAGGGGGCTAGATGTGCCATTTATGACACAAAGTGCAGTGTTGCAGACTTTAACACCCCTCTTTCTTTTCATTTCTTTTCCTCTCATCTACTCTTGTCTCCTTTGCGGTCCCTTTCTGTCAAGTGGCACAAAGGCAAAAAAGAGCCGAATGTCTGTGTCTGCTTACTGGGGCAAGTGAACATTTGAAATGACAGAGGGTGACGTTGGCTCGAGTGCTGGTGAAGATGCCTCAGAGCTAAGTGAAGCACCATTAGGGAGACGGTGATAAGATGCATGCATGTAGACAGGTCTACAGAGTGTTCACCTTGACCAGTCTGGTGTCATCTGCTGAGGAGGGCTATCACACAGTGAGAGCACAGCATCAAACTCCAATCAAACTCCATCGCGGCTGACAGCAAAATCAAACCGATGCCTACATACGCGTCGAAAGGTGCTGTGACCTCCACACCCCATTATTATTCATGCGCAGTGACTAGCTGTTACTTTGATGCCGTCTCACTTCAGTTGGCATTCCTGTATTGGTCAACTAAGCAAAAAGCTTTCAAGAGCTACAGTAATGCTGATGAACTGAAGGCTTTTTGTCAAAGGACACACTTTTGGTAAAGACAACGTATGAGAGAGTAGGCATTTAGCAATAAAGTAATGCAAACACATTGTCACAGCTTTGACACACAGCTGGATAGTTTCTCCTCTTTTATTGAAGGACAGAACAACTGTAAAATAGATTTTTATTTAGTTCTATAAAGAGGACATTTTCTGTTGCTGTGTGAGATAAACTGTGCAACATAATAAATATTAATAATCGAATCATAACCATTTTAACTGTGTGTATGCAAGCAGGTATGTATGTCTTGTAGTTATTCTAAAGTTTGTACATTAACATTGTGGTTGCTGTTTATGTGCCAAAGCCTGAACTACTTGAAAGACAAATTTCCCTTGGGGATAGCAGTAATAAGGTATGCACTGTCTATATTATCCGAGTATGTGCCTCAAACTAGAAAAAAAAGCTATGAACTGAGCGGTGTGAGGAGAAAAAAGGTTGGTCAAAAAGTTGAATCATATCGCTTCTTCCCCTTTCACCATTACTGTCCAACTTGTGCTGTTTATAATTTTAATAGCAGGTATAGTGTACGTCCATGTGTTTGTCCATTGCTTCTGGAACAAACGTGAGGTGAAATATTGCACAAGCACGTTCACTTCTCAGGAAGCTAACCTTGGCATATGTAACCTTGCTCTCTCTCTCTCTCTCTCTCTCTCTTTCCCACTCTGTCGCTCTCCTCTTGTCTCTTCCTACCAGTGTTTGCAGAGTTGGAAATTTCTTAAATAATTTATGCTGTTAATAACCAGCTCTGTCCCTGCGGTACAGAGCAGTCCTGTTCAAACATAGCTATGCATATCTCTGTGTGTGTCTTTGTGTGTGTGTGCACAGCATAGTGAAAATGGAATAGTGTTTGAAAAGTGAGGTGACGGTATACGTATGAGTGTGTATGTGATTGCAGCGTGAGTTATCACAGAGTAGGCAGAATTGACTGATGTGATTGTTGAGGGCCGTTATAGGATGGGCTCCTATGTCAACACTGTGTAGGAGCTGAAGGTCACACAATAACTTTCCTGTTAAACACAATGTAGAGATATCTTGAAGCGTACGGTAGATAAATGCTGTGTTAAAGCTTAATTTTGCTGCTGTACAACATTATGTACAAGTACAATCATGCTTGAAAACACACACAAGTCCAGAGTAACAATATACACACAAAAACATATAATCCATTAGTAAAAGGCAAAGTTCAAAAAAAGCAATGAGGAGGATATTAAATTAGAATGAGAGCGACTTAATGAATGTCGAATCATTAACATTATAACGTTATGGGTTTTATTTATCCCATATTGTATCTTTTTCATTTTCTCTTTGTTACTTTGTTTCAGTTGGCCGGACTGTCTGCTTGTGAGCCTACCATTGTCTTTGCCCGTCTATCTGTCTGTTTCTCAAGATGGGAGGTGTAAGCAAAGGCGGGGCATATTCTCAGCGAGGATGACCTTGGCAAAAGTCTGATGATTTGAGGCGAGCGGCAATATCAATAATAATGGAGAAATTAATAAGCTGGTGCATTGGCCTGAGGGTTAGACTACAGGGGGTGGAGGTGGTGGGGGGGCTGTAATCGTCAGGTGGCGGGTGGGGCTGGAGGATGACAGGAAGGAAAGAAAGGAGAAAGAGGTGTGTGTGTGTGTGTGTGTGTGTGTGTGGGTGTGCATGTGTACATGTATGTGTGTATGTGTATATGTGTGTGTGTGTGTATGGGCGGGGGGGTCAGGGTGGTGAGAATGAAGGGGTGGTAAGTGCACGATTTCCTTAGCAGCAGTGTGGTGCTGCAGTCCATGCTGTCACACGTCAAAGAGGGAGCAAATCAAAGGCAGCTCTTTTGATGAATATAAAACAGAGAGTCCTGCTGAGAAGCACTCTCCCTCCCTCCCTTTCTAATCACAGAGCTGCAGAGGCGGCGGGCTGCACCAATCCCCCCAGCCCGGCATAAAATGAAAGGAGAGCAGAAACAAGGAGAAGGGGACAGAGAGCACACGCGATCACAACAAAGGCTGCTTTATAATAGCAATAAACATTTGTTCTCTTGAGACATCTGCACAGAATGATGGGTGCGGTGTAGCAAGATGTGAGAGAAGATGCAATGGCATCAACACATTTTTACCCCCCACCCAACCTTAAAAAAGGTTCAACTCCTATCTCTATAAGTATGGTATATGCATTTTATCTGTAAACAAGAAACAGTCCACTGAATTGTGTTGCATTGCTTGCTTAGCTTGTGATTAAATGTCTAACCTTACCCACAGGCTCAAAATCAGCATTAGCATATGAACATAAGTCTAATTAAACCTAAGCCTCAGACGGGCTAATGTGCTGATTGTGCTTCTGCTAAATTTATAACACCCCCTTCCCCAACAATGAAAATACTGTTTTGGTAAGATTATTACAAATTGCCATTAGCTTGCTCTTTTATACAGACTGGAACAAAGGCACAAAAGCTTTTAACAACCTTCCTCCATGTAGTGTGAGTATCTCATAAAAAACAACAGTGTATTACATGTATCACATGGGATTTAATGTGATATAGGGAACATTTGCCCCTTTTTCATGTTTCATCTCACAGTTGCTCTCATCAAAAAGTTCTAAGGCGGCAGATTAAAACAGTTTCCCCTCTTTTAGTCTGTATTTATCACCATTTTATGTTGCCTTAAAAATTTTATGTATGCCTTAAAAATCTTTTATGAGGTAAAAAATAAACATATCAAAAATCATCAAATAAAATGTGCCTTTTGAAACAAGCCAAGTATTCAGTCTGTTTTGATTGGTACAACTTTCTTATGCTATTCAGACCATGTAAAAAAAATGGCTGAAAAAGGCTTTATTTCCTTGTAATTCCACGTTTACTGGCAGGAGAGTGGGGCAAACTAGATCAGTCACTACAACCCACAGTGACAGTGACTTGGGCAGCAGTGCTAAGTTTAGTCCAGTCCAGTCTACACAGCCTTAAAGCTCAAGAATGGCCATCACCGAATTCAACCAGAGTTCAGCGTCTGTGGCACCGTCTGGCCTCTCCTCCCCTGGGCAGTGCTCCTCTACTGCTCCCCAGGCAACATTGTGTGTGACACCAGAGCCCGCTCCCACCCAAGAAAGTGACACATGCATGGGTGTCGCTGCCGTTTCACCTCCTGCCTGCTGAAGTATGAGGCAATTTCCTGCGAGTGGTGCATGGTGAGGGAGAGCAGGAGGCTAGCCGCAGCCCAGCTCTCTGCTGCTCTCCCTGATACTGTCAAGGAAGAGTAATGGCTCTCTGCAGCAACAGCCACCACCAAACTAATGTAGTGTGACTTTCGTTCTCCTTTCCAATGCATTACCACCATAGCGAGTAAGAAGGAGATGGCAAGAAGACAGAGAAACTGTGAGGAATGTGTGAGGAAGGACAGGTCTGCACAAGGAAAGACAGAATCCTTCACAGTTAGCATTCAGTTTCATTAAACCCTAAATACACTAAGACATGACAGGGATCTTTCTGTAAACCGAAAGCACTTGTGCAGTTATCCATGTCTTAACAACTAGGCAGGATGCAGCTCAGACTGCAGGCCTGCCAGGAAATTCTGAATTTAAGCAAAAGCCAGCAATGGAAGTCAGGATGGCTCTAACTAATCTTAATCATTCAAGGTCAGAGTGCTTAGGTACACAAAGAGAGGGACAGAGACGGAGACAGAGACAGGGACAGAGAGAGAGGCTAATCACTGAGGGGACCTCATCTAATTGGAAAATGCACTATTACAGCAGCTATTGCATTCTTCATTGTGATTGACCTTGTAAATTAAATAAAAAGTGAATAAAAAGTTGTCTCATCTCTATGCACAATTCTTGTGTGCAATTTCAATGCTAAAACAAAAAAGGCAAAGAAAGCTGCTCTGTTGGTTGAACTCTTGCCCTTCTTTCAGTTACAGATGTAACTGCAATCAAACTCATCTATAAATTATACTGTAATTGTGCCAAATTAGGGACTGATTCAAATTGCACAATATTACAATTCATTAGAGGTAATTGAATGCCATGGTCATTAGGCTGACTGCCGGCTGTTTGGAGATGTCAAGAGATAGTGGGTCTTCAGTGAACCCTAAAGGTCTTGGGTTGTTGTGGAGGGACAGACTGCTGTTTTGCTTGGCATTCACTCCACCACTGAGTCCAACATGCCATTAGAAACCTACTTAGCAGACAGCCCTTATAAAGTCCCAACACCGAGCCAGAGAAACCACATCTCTAGCCATTAACAACATGATCATGTGACCAAAGCATAAAAGTATGGTGGAAAAGATCAAGTTTACAGTTTAAGAAATGTGTGCAGAACCCACTAGCTCATTAAAGGTGCTTAAATTAATGCACAGATTAGTTTAAAGTTGTTTATTTGTATGTGTATATTTCTTTGGAATTGAGTTGCCAGTCCGCACAGGAGTTACCATCCCAAAGCAATAACAACATAAGATATGAGTAATAAATAAGAGGATATATCATGAAATAGACACAAAAAAAGGAAGTAATAAATATAAAACTTATACATTAAATTATACTGAAATGCTACTGTTTTCTATAAAACAAGCGCAAAAAACATGAAAAAAAGAGACATTTATATCTTACAGAATGTACAATAATAATCACCATGGCAGTACACAATCCATAATCTTACTTTCCACTAAATCTCAGAATTTAGAGAGATTGCCACAAACACAAATTAATCCACATGTTTGATGAAAAAGCGTTGTAATGCTGACAGTCCAAGGTGCTGGAGTAGACTTGAAATACATCTCAGTGGAGCTTGGCATATTTCATCTGTGCTGTAAATAATGTTTTATTTTCATATTTTCATCATATTAACCTCTGCACTAAGAAAAAATGAAGCCAATGAAAAAAGAGACATGCCGTGAAGAATTTTAATTACAGGAAGAGTTTGTAGCTTAATGTAGAGTTAACAGCAAGAGCTTGCAGTATTTTACATCACACATGTTTACATGTTGGTTATTGTAATCATTATCATATACTAATGCTCCTTCTTGTATTGTGTGCTATGAACTGTAGCAGCTGAAGTCACTTCTGTCATCAGAGCTACATTTCTCAAACAAAATAACACACACAAAATAATCTATCTTAATTACTCACACACAAAACTATAGAAAAGAAGATGCAGAAAAGCAGAATTAGGAAAAATTTAAAATGTGATACTTTTGCTGCATGAGATTAATATGACACTTCTGATACTAACAACAATTGTACCGTTCAAGTGTTGTTTATATCATACTATACATCAACGGTGCACTTAAAAATTCAAGTTGACATGATTCATGTTTGAACGCACATGATGAAGAGCTCATGTATCTAGTCACTTGCACCTCTATCAATCAGTAAAAGACTAAACTAAACCAATAAAACAAGCCAACTAAAAAAGTTGAAGTTCATGTTTGCCCATCCAAGTTTTTTAAGCTTTTGGCTCTTAGTCTGCAATGAAAGGGAGATACTTGTTTATTTTACCATCACCACTATTCAACTATTCTAAGATGGTGTTAAGATAAGCTTTTTAGAAATAAACCATAGCAGTTTAAGATGGTTCATAAACTGGATTATATAAATGCATGCCTGCCCTGACAAGTTCATATAATATGATAAACAAAAGATGTCTGCTGACACATCTGCAAGCAGCCTCATCAGTGTAGCTGCCTAAGAATGAAGTAAGCACTCCCATTGGTGAGTTTTGGGTAGGTGGTGAAAAATTTGTTTTCAGGCCTGTAGTATAACTCATGCATCCTGCTGGAGTTTGCCAAATTTTCTCAGTCACCATCTTTTCTTAATATCAACTCATTTCTCTCATCGTAAATGACAGCAAATCTAATCTAATACCATTACTGGCTGATGTTAAATATATTATGCTGCATTAAATATATTATGTTGTAGTAGAATAATTCAGCTGAATAAAAGTGCTCCTGATATAGAGTACCTCACTATCCCCTAAACACCAGTTATGTTCTGAAATCTAAAGCATAGCCAAATGTTTTTTTTTTTTATTTCATTAATAATAATTCCATCTAATTATTCACAACCTGCTACTGGCTTAAACAACCATTTAACTAACTGAGTTAAACCTCTTTGTTTTGATATAGGTGTGTGTTGTGCTTATTGACTAGGGTTGGGTAAAAAAAAAACAAAAACAAAAATAAAAAAAGATTAATTCACAGAGGAGCCTTTTTTTATCCTCCACAACTCAAAATTCATTCACAAATGTTAAAAATCTATTTCCTAAATGTTAGATGGTAATGTAATGCACATGCACAGGGTTGCCAATATATTTAAGGTTCAAATCCTTAACTTTTCCACAACTTCTCTCAGACTTTGTAACTGCTCTGTAGAAGTGAAAACTCTGGAGATGCCATTGAAAATGAAAATAGAAACAACAACTTTTAAAATGTATTTTTTTGTAGACAAGAGCTTGATAAACAGACTATTTTTTAAAGACATACATTTGTGAATAGCACAAAGAAAAGCTGCAAGATGTTGATAAATAATGCTCTGTACAAAGGTAAACATGTATTGTGCATGAAGTATACGTTATGAATTGCCATCTATTGTGTGTTATACACACCGACCCCATGCTCCCGTAACATATAAACGTCATCATGATGGAGTACTATTGTTGGACAGCTTAGAAATGTCCAAAATGTGGAGCCATATGTGTTGTTTTTGTCTTCAATCATTGTTAGCTCAGATGGCGGTACAGTATTATGTATTATTGGTTTATCAAGACCTCTTAATCTAGTTTACAGTATGAGTATCTGTTGAGAGACATGTTTACTGTACGTGACCACTAGACAAATGGATGCATCCTGAATGGGTGCAAAGGCTGAATTGATTATTATCAATGTAGAGAGGAAAGAAAAACAGATAAATAGAGAACCAGGGAGAAATAGAAACAGAGTACAAAAGCGAGGCGGATGAGAGGAGTGTAACGAGGCAGGGGTTGTCTGGAGCCCGTGGCCTGGGGCAGTGCACGGAGAGATGAGCTGGTGTGCACACTGCAGGGTATCGTCTGAGAATGGTTGGGCTCCTCTAACAACTACTGAGGCTAGGTTTGTAGCACAGTGGGTCACAACCTACGAGTGTCTAGCATGCTCTTGTGTGTATTTGAATGATGCATTTCTAAAAAAAAAAAATAGTGAAGACTTGCAAGACAACAAATGGAGAAATGAAACAAAGGAATGTCTAAAAGGAGAAATGAAACAGACCTAAGGTTCTGAATGAAACTTTTACTAACACACCTTTGCCGGCGCAAGGTGTATGTGTGTTCCTAAGATCCCTTCACACGGAACTGTGGGGCAGATGGCTTCAGCTAAGGGCAGCCCTCCCAGTATCTTCAAACAGGCTCTTTGAACACACAGCAAAGTTTTTCGCTATGAAGCCAGTCTCTGCGTCTGCCCTCTGCCAAGGCCTCCCACCCACACGTTTTATTTGCTTTTTTGTTGACTTGTGCAGCACTGTGACCTGACTGCATGCATACCTGCGCTTCTCTTTATCTCCAGCTTCCCTGAGATTAGCTCAGTAATGCCTTGCTTCCGCTGCATAATGTCAAAATTTGAAAAGTTTTGTGCTTCCAAAAGGGCTCATTATGCCATGTCCATTATTTCTGACCTAATGCTAGCCACAGCAGGGCGAGCACACTGCTTGAACTGGGTGTTCTAGTTCTTTCTAAACCTCAGCATTAAGTAGCATCTTTGATCTCTCTCCACTGTGACAAAGCAGCACCACCAGGCCTCCTAAATGAACCACTCAGACCTCAAGCAGCAGGCAACAACATCAAGTAGAGCTAAGTAGAAAATATGCAGATGCACTAGGAATCCACCCCCGAAAAAAAGGGGGTGAAAAAAAAGGAGAAGATAAAAAATACACGGCCCTCAGTATAATTAACCACAACGGGCTGGAGGCAGACGTGTGCCTCTAAAACATAAAAGAAAAGATTACTGCCAGTATCTTTCACAAATTGCTCTGAAAATTAGGAGTTTACTCAAAAGAAGCAGAACATTTCATCTGTTAAAGGTTATTTGTTATCTCCAGGCACCCAGAAAGTACTTCATTGTCATGATCTTCACAGGTCTCAGGGCCAATCATTATCATGGTAATCATGAATGATTTTCCAGACCTACAATGAAGAGAAAAAGCTCTAAGACAGTCTTCGTCATTGCTGGATCCTGAAAGATCTTGCCATTGCAATGAAAAATAAGCTTTTTGAACTATTACAATACATCCTCCAAATAGAGCCTGCAAAAAGCTTCTCCAAGGAGTGCAGGTGCTCCCTGGACTCATACAGGGGAGGCAGGCCCAAAGGTCTGTTTTGTGCTGACATAATAGATCACAGGCACCTTGTAATATAACCAGCACCTCTGCAGTGTAATATTGCCTTAGTCTATCCTGTCTCTAACCAATAAAATAGATAAACTAAAGTTCTGAATATTAAAAATTAACTTCACACAGACAATGTTACATAGAGTATATGTGTTATTTGGAAGTTCCTTAGGGATTACTGCCTTTGAATGAAACCTCAACTGACTGTACACATAAATACAGGGCTGATTTGAAAGAACCTGTAAAGGTATTGCAGTTCCAAGGAAGCATACATCACAAAAATAAATATCTCTCCGTGTCTCTCGTGTGTTCTTCTGTGAGATACAAAAATCAAATGCTAACAAAGACAGGCGTTAGCAGTAGCAATTGAATCGAAGCTAAAGTCTACCAAGAACTTATGAAACATTTTTAAAATGTATCTAAGGAATAAACTTAATGATTAACTGTTGCGTAATATTTTATATTTAAAGAATAAAAAATGGTACAGTCCATGTGTGGGCTAAGAAATCAAAGCAGTGAGCTAAAAGAAGATAAAAAGGGCTAAAAACTGCATAAAACTGAACTGGTAGGTGTTTTTTCTCACTAAAGAAGAAAGTGAGAAAAAAACACCATTCATCATGCTTGCAAACTCACCAAACTCTGCACGTATCATTGTCACCTCAATTAGTTTCTCTTCCAACCATACAATCTAGGCTAAAGGCCACAGGTCAGTCTTCTCATTCAGCAAGAAATCAAAATGATAATGACTCCTTATTAGAAATTCTATCTAGAAGTTCACAGGAAACATCAAAAGGTGCTGACAGGGTGACTAAGGGCAATGATGAGGCTTAGTGATAATCCACATCAAAGCAGAGGCCGAGGGTGTGGGGACAGCCATCAGGGAAGTAGGACTGTTGCACATGTGCAGCAAAAATAAATACAGGAAGACAGAAATTCTCGACGTACAATTGGGATAATTCATGCCTCTGAAATTGAAATGTATTATTGGTAACCATTCCCAAAAAGGAAATGGCTTTTTGGGGTGTCCTGATGAGCCCAGTTGAAGGCAAGCCAGTGGAGATGGGATAATGTAGTTTGGTAAATTATAAATGATAGCCCCACGGTAAAATGACATAAAGGAAATAATAAAATAAAACATCTACTGCAGCCGTGATGAACGTACACTGGAAATGTGCACTTCAGTAAACAATCAACCAATGTCAATTATTTGAAATTGGGCCGGCAATGGAGCATTTCTATTCCAGCACTGGCACAGTCAACCTTTTAATGGCAGGCTGTTAGGTAATAGCTATCCATCTGTTGGTCTCCAGTTTGAGTTCCCAACAAATCCCTCTCACACAGACCCATTACAGAGTGGCAGAACTGGCTCATAGTTACCTGACAGCGGCCTGTTTTACAGAGAGTCTGTAAAACTCACTGTGTCCAGGGAATCGATGTAGTTCACAGCATTTGTATCTTGGAGTTAAAGGTCAGTGGCGGAGACCTTACCTGCCTATGTCTGCAGCCTCCTTCTTTATCCAGATTTGCCAACTTGACAACCACAGCTCAGTCCAGTGTCCCATGTGTAGCCCATTTACAGTAAAACAGCACAGTGAACTCAGTAAACTCAGATGGAGACTCAGAAAATTGTTTGAATCATATTCACTGTCCAATCCAAGACACAAAACTGCAATCGTGCTGTAAGACAATATTCATGCAGCCTGTCTGACAGCGTCAACAACACTCCTCATCCTGGCAGTTACTGACTCTTTTATATTGACAGACACGACCCATGGTAGCTCTGAACGTCATGTAGAAGTGCATGGGGACCTTTTCATGTTTTTTGTTAAGTACAGAAAAGTCAACAAGCAGAAAAAATTGAAGAAGTATTAGTTTCAATGTAACCTTTTTTTTTAGTTTACCACTGAAGAGTAGGAGTAAGAGAAAGAAAAAAATTATTTATTACTGCCCAAATATATACTATAAATCTTCTGGAAATACTCAATGTATTTGATTTGGGTGAAACTCGATAATTTTTTTTTTTATCTCAACTATCTCATTTGTACTTTGTAATTCCCTGAAAGAGAAGCAACAAGGTTTCCTAATGGACAGATAACTTTACTTGCTATAGTTACCTCTGTAACTGCTGCTAACTCTAACTACCATTAGCTAGTTAGCTCTGTTAGCTATTAAGCTAGTCTTGTTAGGCCTTATTAGCTGATTCAGTCCTGCAGTGCCATGAGCGAAACAAGCAAGAAAACCACCTCGATAATGTATTCCTGTAATCTGAGAGTGTGTTTGGTATTTGTCCAGTTGTGTTCATTGGGAGCAACAAATTTAACACACGTTAATCGACTGGCTTCTTTAAATACCAGTTAACATTCACTACAAGTCCTCTTTAGTTTTGTGTTTTTACAGGAAACACGTAAAAATGTAAAACCACAAAGCACTCTGCTATTGGAATTTTAACAAATAATAAAAATAAGTTGTTACATACTTTTAATTGCAAGAAAAAATAACTATGAATAGCAGTGGATAGTCTAACTCATAACATTTCACATCATCAAGTAAAAGTCCATTAAATACAAAAGCTTGCTAAACCAGTGAAAGCTATCATTTATGTTTTCAGGGTCAGATTGCAAAACAAAAACAAATACTACAATACAGCAACTGCTTTTTAGGCTGACTCCTATCACTTTTGCAAGTCTATCTTGATTTCTGAGCTTGAATACCTTTTGTGCATTACAAAAAGAATGTGGCCTAGCAGAGTTTCACCCTCCATGATGAGTTTTGTAAAAGTAAACTTGGTATTGGGAAATTCTTGTAACAAATTTTAAATATTTGTAAGAGATAATAAAACCAAAATAATGAGAGCTTCCCTTGCTTTCTTTTAGCTTCTCCAAAAAAGCAGAAGGAAGCAAAAAAAAAAAAAAAGGAAGCCTCCATCTCGCACACTCACATTTTTCATTCCATATTCTCCCCTCTCACCCCTTACTAACCCAGCCCTCCACCTACAAACCCCATTTTTCAACACAACTGGGGAATTTCAATCCTACTTCATATCCTAGAACAAATTCCTTCCCTGATTACTGATGCATTTCAAAGCAGGCATCATTATATTTTCAGACCACTTTCTTTTAAAAATGTACTGAAAACCTTTATGCTAGTTCCCAAGGGCCCCCTTCCCTTCTTCTGTTATGCTCTTATTAGTCTGTTTCTCCTGCTGCCTGCTGGGCGATCCACATTGCTATTCATTTTCTGTCTCTCTGACCTCTGTGTGGATGGAATTCATCTGGCCTATCCCTTGTTCTTTACATTACTTTGGAGACAGGCAGCTACTGTCTGGTGCAGCTATTAAAACATAAACACCATTAAATAAAAATGTGCAGCAGTGAGACATGTGGAAAGGGCCAGAAAAAAAGGCAGAAAGAAAAAAAAAGACTCTCTCTACTGTGCTGATTATCCTCACTGAATAGAGTTTTACTGTGTAATATGAGTTGTTTGAATACATTTAGGACTAACAAGTTAAGAAATAGAGCCACCAGCCTTCCATGAAGACTTATTTTCATGAGATTTTATTGAAATGGATTTGTAATAAAATAAAAAACTCTAGATGTTAAAAAACTAAAAGCATCCTGCTAAACTGCAAAAAAGACCAGTGTGCCATTGGAGAGAGTTTAAACTATGTTGAATATCAATGCAGTCGCCATTACCTGCAACAATAGCAACATCTAAACACATCTGCCTCCTACTATTGCCATATAAGTGAAGTGCACTGATTTGAAGGACTGAGCAATAAAGCATTCTTCAGCACTACCCTCACAGGTGCACTTCAGTTGGATTTTTAAGGATAACCAAATGCTCCAAATGCTTACTGATTTGGATTTCAGTGTGAGTTTGCCATAGCTGGTCAGCTTTTGCGATCCTGTAATTTCATTTTAAGAATCTTAAGCCTCTTACAAGAGAATCAGTGGGTTTTTAAAATAAAAAAATACAACAACAAAAACATAACAAAACACAACACCCAATCTCTTGACAAAATTGACTTTTACAATTCCCTGCGCTGAATTAAATGCATTGTAGTACAACTACTGTTGAGATTAACCGGTAATGCAATTTTTCCTTAGTATGGAACTAACTCACTCAACTTAAATACACAGAATGCATCTACAACCTTTTATGAGCCACTAAGAGGCAGAGAGCCTACAAACATAAGGATAATGTTTGGCTTATCAAGTTGATATAGATACATATTGATACTTATAGTTCTAGCAACTGCATCTAGCAGACACACAGAGATCAGCATCACACTTGAGCTGTGTGTCTGGACACCAGAAATGTGTTATTTAGAGTTGGATTTTAATATTAGTGGGTTTGGTAGCACTGGCAACCCCTCAAGATTTCAATTAGATTACAAGTTAAAGTAAAAAACATTACTTGAAACAATGATATAAATTCACATGACTGCCAGTCAGTCCCATTTAAAGTTCACATATTCTAAAGAATAGTGTAAATGAGTGAGTGAATGTCTAATTGAAGGATTTACTGAGAAAATAAATGGGTTGCGAGAGAGGTAGATGGACAGGGTAGGAAGGGAGGGGCTTTTATTGCCATAGTCTTTAATGCATACTCTGAGTGGCTGGTCTGGCTAGGAAGCCCTGCAAAGAACTGTTGGAGTTGATGAGGTAGTCCAGCTGAATGATATACATCGCAGGCCAGAGGCAAGAGCTGTCCATTAGTTACAGGGGTTCCTGTAATGCCCAGCTCCAGTACATTATTTCCAAATGCATCAGTCAGCGTCGTGCAGCACAGATAAATTCTAATGCTTAAGATCTGTAATGCATACTCTCACCGCTGCTATATTACGCTGCAGGTTAGGAGGGCAGGAAGAAAGAGGGGGGAAAAATGTAATTTATTTTTCACTGCAGCCAGTATTCTTCCCATTAGCTTCAAACGTGAGATAAGTTATGGACTTTAACGAGCGCCTTTAGCCACCAGAGCACGCTGCACACAAGACTGCAGGCAGAAGAGGTGGGCCAAGGCCTAAGGGAGGGGGGATTTGCGATCCGGAGATCGG
>JAPZDY010000001.1:14095224-14114408 GCA_029783645.1 Ctenochaetus hawaiiensis
CACACACACACACACACACACACACACACACACACACACACACACACACACACACACACACACACACACAGGTCCTCCAATAGTTTAGACTACCAGATTATACAAGACAGGTCATATTTATCATAATTTTCTGGATTGTGTGCTGCTGTTTATTAAGTTACCAACTAAACTCATAAGTCTATTTCTCACAAGCTCTTGTGCAGTTTTTTCACGTCATGGGTCCCCATTTGTAAAAAAGTGTGTTTATTATTGATCATGTAACACACATGGCCGGAATGATAATTCTAACTATTTTCCAAGATACTTTCAAGACGATTCAGAATATCATTCACAATAAATAAATGAAATCACTAGTTTTAGGACATAATTAGTGTTGTTTGTATTTGATATAACTCTTTCTAATGCAGTAAAAATTATAAATCATTTACTTCACATAAAGTGTTCCATAGTTGTAGGAAAAATATAACATAATAAACAATGTCATATATTGTTCAGTTCTATATAATCACACATAACCATGATCTACAATTCTTATTAACAAAGGAAACATAATCCTTAGGATCTGACAGATTTAAAGCAATCTCTTACTGAGCCTGTAACATTTGCCCTGAAAAATCCACAAGTATTATAGGGATATATCAGAACAAAGTACTCCTCTGATGTGTTTACATGGACACGTGCCTTCTCTGTCCTCAAGGTTTTTTCTCCTCTTTTGGCAGCCTTGAGCTGTAGCTGCTTATCCCCTGGAATACATCTTAGTGTCAGTTATCGACAAGTGACTAATTAGCTGTGGGCCTGTAAGATTTTCCTTCAGCTGCAGTGGGGAGAGAATTAAACATGCGTAATCAATACTCTGTCTAATGTCTAGCTATCATATTTTGCTATCTGTTCAAACTCTTGGACTAGTCACTCAATCATACACTTAGTGCTTTTAGCCAAATAACTTATAGCACTTTACACATTTTTTTGGTGCACATCACTGAATCAATATGAACTCATCTTGGATTACTAAAAGAGAATAGCAAGGAGTTTCTAATTATTTGCTTATTCTGGAATCACCACATGTAGTCAGCAGTATAAAGTAATCATAATTAATCCACCTATGACACGATTAATTATACAAAGAAAATTAGGTAAAAATACAGAAGCACTACACATAACAATTCAATTTAGTATGATTGAAGATAAACCATACAGGAGAAAAAAAAAATTACGCTTTTTATATATCACCATTCCACCTAAAGCCCAACTCCCCACAGGCTAAATAAGAAAAGACAGCAATTCTATGCACAAGTGTCATGTTGTCTCATTTCACATCACGTCATGTGCCAGCTCTGTTTATCACAGCAAAATTGTTGAGCCTTTAAAGCAGATGAATTATGAAGTGACTACAAGACTCTTAATTACCCCATCTACCCAGTCTGAATAATGCAAGTTTCTGCTTACAACCATGTTAGTGCACATTGCATGCAATACTTAACACAACTGCTTAACATAGCCCTGGGGTCCAATGTAATGGTGTGTATTTCAGGATTAAACTCATTAGTGATGTGTCTGCATGTGTGAGTACACAGATGTGAATGCTTCCATGGACTGTAGCATGTGGTGCATGCTAAATGCAGCCATTCAGGAAAGAGACATGTGGCAGTCGACATGTTTACCCTCTAGCACTTGTCTCTGGTTCATCAGGCGTGAGAGGGCAGAGGGCTTCGGAAGCATCTGCTGGTAAGAGTGGATTGGAGTGCAGTGAGGCAAAAGGAATACATAAATACATAGACACATGCACATAAAAACATGCAAATACCTGCACAGTAATGACTGCCACTATGAATGTGAGAAATATAATTATACTGCCAGGATGGTAAATTTGTGTGCTGTACAATCACATACAAGAGACAATGATAGATACACTTAGCCTTTATTCTGACACAGCAAAGGCTTTCTGAGTTGCTGGTACATACAAAGGCAGATGAATATTTGTTTAATGTAGCCCAAAGTCTGTTAATAATGGAAATAAAAATGCAAAGAAGCAGTAAAAGGCATGCCTGTGTTGAGACCTTTAAATGTGCTAATTCCACTGATATGTTGACTGATTTGTCAGAGTCGGGCATTGTGAATAAAACAACAGTTTCTTGTGGTAGAAACACATCTTGCTCTCTAGTGATTGGTTGAGGAAAATACCATCTCCTTCCACTATGACTTAAGATGGATATTGGGTGTACTGAGTTGACAATTCTGTCAGATGAAAGGCAAGTACAGTAGTAAGTAGTTGTAAAAAAAACAAAACTGAAACTGGATACACTGAACTCTCAAACATGCATTTCCATCGAGTTTGTATTCGTTTATCTTTCCTGCTAGAGGATTGTCCTGCGAGACAGCAGTCAGAAAAGGGAACATGAAGCTCTGACCTGGTAATGAGCTGCAGGCTGAAGGTGTTTGAAGTGGGTGGTGTGGACTGTGATGGAAATCAGTTTCATTTTCATCCTCCCTACTGTTACTTCTCCAGTGTCCTGATCCACTGTCCAGATGTTTATCTGTCATATCATCCACATTTCTACTCACACTTTACTGACGAGAACAGCCCAATGCCACAGCTGAAAGAATTTGTCATTTGTTTAAAATGAAGATAGACATAGGACAATTTATAAGAAAGAGCAAGTAAGCAATAATAGCCTCAACATTTTATCCAAACTGGTAATGGACCGGCACTCTGAATGGGTCATTCTTTAAAGTTTGAGGACATTAGGACTGAAGTAAGACTGTTGCATCCCTACTCGTACCTTGTTATAATGGTATTCACCACATAACACTGTTACATTACAAACACAGATATCTTTACAATTCCCATCAACTCTGAATTTTCAACCAAGATGGAAGGTTGTTTACTGAATGTGAAAGAAAGCAATTATATTATTACATGGAGAGAGCACAGCCTTTTTAACACTGCGTGCTTTTACATAGCCTGGCTCAGGTCCTTATGGATGAACTGTATTTATGGATAAATCCATTTGCGTCTCAGTGATTTCAGATGCTGTTACTTGAATTCTAAAACCTTAATGCCGGTGGAACAAGATTGCCACTTTTATGGGAACATCCCGTGCAGAAATAAATCCTTACCTGCTAATGTGTGTTGAGGGGTCAAGGGGTGCAATGAATGTGAAAGGAGCTTTTAGTAAAGGCAGTAATATAGCCTTGCATCTCACTTATTCTTTTTTCTTGAATACATGATCACCTCCATCATTCATGTTCCAGCATACATACGATATGATACTATTTGAGTGGTGTTATGCTCCAAATTCCATCTAGGTCATAAAAATTCAGACTTATTAAGATGTCTGATCAAAAACATTATTACCATCATATTGGTATATTAAACTTTTAAAATACAATGATTTCAAAGATTAGACCCATTAACAAATACAATATAAAAATCTCCTGTCATAAAAAACTGGCCTACTTGTCCCTTTGTACAGCCCTGACTATCTGATATAGCACAATGATGTTCCCAGGGTCAATCAATTTATTTTGGTTGTGAATTTGAAAAAGGTTGGCAGGCCTGTCAGATCAAACATGGCTTCAGCAGACAAGCACGCGAAGAATATTAATTACCTGGTTATCAATCTAGCTGTTCAACCCTATGAGTCCAGCTGGCCTTCTACCAAGCTTTACTATTAGTTCACCCCATTGATACTCTGCCTTGGCACATGAAACGGATCTTGGCACTAGCCACCAAATCGGGGAGGTGCATTCCTGCCCTATTAAACAGCAGCACACTTGTAGTTCAGCTCCCTTTTGAGCTCAGCAATTGATGACAGGAGTTAGCTGGGCATGCAGTTAGCCGGCTACACACATGTTCATAAAAATGGAGTCACATTTGAGTAAAGACTATTTCTGTTTTTGCATTTATGCATCTCACCAAAGGGCTTCGCTTCTGGTAAACACCATCCAAGTCAGGTCTCACTACCACCTGGCCAAGTGCAACTGCTCTAGTGGAACTTGCCAGGCTGGCCATTGCTAATCCACATTCTAGTTACTTGCTAGAACGTGCTAGTAAGTCATAATGGGTCTACAGCTAGCAATTTTGTGTTGGCCGGTGATAGGGCCTGAGCAGCATCACCCTAACCTTCAACAAAAGTGTGCTACATTCTAGCTGTTGGTGACATGATACATCTGAGTTGGAAGCTACATCACTGCAAAGCCACGAGTGAACATCAACTAACATAGATGGCCCTAATTACTGTGAAGTGAGCCAGTAAGCAAGGTATGAGTGCTGTGTCTGTACTCAGGGTGGCTGTGTGGAAAAGGGAGCCAGGCAATGGGTATACTGTTGCTTTTTAGTGCATGTAGACAGTGCAAAGGTCAGTCTCACAGTGCCTCGGTGGGGCTTGATGAAGCTTGAACTGAACAGATTCTTGCTTAAAGCTTTTAGTAAAAGTGATCTCTGCGTGACCGCCTTTTAAGCTATGCAAAATGCAAAAGAGACATACAGTGAGAAATGCAAGGAGAGAAAACTAATAGCTGTAAAGGGGCAAAAGTTATGTATGTAAAGGGGTAATTCTGACCTCATAAGTACCTATTTCACGTTACAAAAGCCTAAATATGTTGTTTTTTCTGCCCCTGGTAGGAGCAGTTTATATTAATCAATTGGAATTGGGGTTAAGAATCACTTCAACATTTTAATTATTGTATAATAGAAAATTCTAACTATCTTTAATGTTGTATAAACTCATTGAGATGTGACCAAAGTATTTGCAACTAAAATAAAATGACAGCTATTTAATGTAGTAAGGCATCTTATTTTTCCATCATATGGGCCAATTGTCAGTCCTTGTAACGAGTTAATTTCCTATGTTATGTAAATGCATCAGTTACTTTAAAAGTGAATTTCAAAGATGAGTTATGTGCCTTTCATTTCTGGTAAATATTGTTTGCTTCCATTCATTACCTCAGCCTGGCCTCCTGTCAATTTGCAAAAGGGGTCCTTGAAGAACGCATATTTTATAACTAACAGTGATAACTAATATAAGCAAATGAAACCAAAGAACTAGAGACCAATGCTACCAATCGAAATAACGTGCAGTTTAAAATCGAAATGGTAAATAATGCCCCCAACACTCACTTAATCTCACTTGTAAGAGAGATTAAATTTTACTTAGAGTTCTACCAATATAACCATTCATCCATGCATTCATTGTCAACCTTTTGTCCAAGGTCAGGTTGCGGACCAATAAAACTAGTTTCTCTTAAAAGTTAACATTTAAGTTATTGGGCAAATACAAGAACCATTCATGGAATGAGAAGTAATTTAAAAATGCTACAAGTTTTTGACTTTACTTTCCCAAAAAATGTATAAGGACATTCCTCCTCTTTTTATTAGGTTATATTATTGGGTGCCTTGTTCTGTCCTCGCTAGTTTTCTTAAGCGTGCATATAACCTGTTCCTTTCAGATGGAACAAAGGGTATTTTTTTCCTGAACAGCTTCTGCCTATTATTGTTTAATATGACAAGTTATTGAATGAATTGGATTGTGAATATTGAAAAAAAAAAAAAAACTTTATAAAACACAAAAGAAATGGATGAACAATCCCTTAGAGTTTATTCAGCCAAGGTCACTAAAAGGGGTCATCGATGTCATTCAGCAAAAGATCAAAAAATTTCGAAAGGAAGGTTGTGGTTATTGTTCCTTGCGTTGGCTTGGATGTCAAGTTTGAACAAACCAAGTATTCTACAGACAAACTACATTCAGCAAGTTGACAGAACAGAAAAGGGCAGAGGCCCTTCTAATCTTCCTTAAAGCTGTATATTACAGTCAATATAGGCTCTTCAGCTTAGCCCACCAGACCAAAAAAGTTTCTACAGGTTGGCTTGATAGAGATTTTAAAAATAGCATAGGATTAGAGGATGACTTAAGTATATACAAACTCGAAACCATGAATAATGTAGAATACAGTACAGGGGGGTCTTAAAATATAACATAGCGATTCTTGGTATTAAGAATGCCATTCAATCCTGTGCATATCCTGGTAATGAGTGACCACTGTGACCACGGTGCACATCTTGTGACAGTTTGCTATATAATCAAGACACCTCAACTTGATGCACATCTCTGTGTCATTTAGTACACTGGCTGCACAGGAAACACAAGTAAATCAGTTTCAGTGATATTAGCACATAAATAAAAATATTACAACATTATACATTATAATATCTTCTTCCTATATGTGATGTGCGCAGTGGTCAGGAGGACAAAAAAAACAACATATGGTTTGATGTATGGTTTGATTATTTTCCTTTGTCCTGTTTGACATGAGAGCAGAGTGCTGATTAGACTGGTAATACCTGTTCTTTTATTCTTTAAATATATTTCTTTGACCTCTATAACAGTCTTTAAAATACGCAAAGAAATCTATAGACAAGCCACTATTTATGGTGGTAGAAAAACAGTTTATTGTTTTAGCTTGAGATGATATCTCAAGTAGTGTCTTATAAGCACATTATAGAAAATCAGTTTTTGTAAAACACACTGAATATACACTTGTTTTGTGTTAGAAAACTGAAACTTACCCTAAAAAATGTTTGAATTGCTTGTAAACTTTTTCTTTGGAAATTTGCTGTTTTAGTCAACTTTTTTTCACCACATTGTAATTTCTGCTTTGGTCAAACTAACAGTATATAACATTACAGAACAAGAGCAAGACATATGTACACATACAATAATTGCAATCAAACATGCTTTAAGTACACACTAACTGACCCTTTTTTCGTTGTCAACTGAAATATAAAGTTGAAAGGTCGATGACATCAATTGACAGTTGGTGTTCCACAATTTTAACAGACCTTCAAACTAAAGCAAATGTAAATTTTAATTTCCCTCTACAAATTTAAAATCTCATTGAACCAAAAGGAGGTGTGGTGTATTAAAATTTCCCTTTAAAAATGCTACACAACATATTGTGTTAGAAAAAAGTAATAAATGTCATGTCAGAGCACTTACATCTCAAAAAGTTTGGCATAAAAATGACAATTTGATAATAATGGATTCAGACAGTCTAGGTTTATTACATCATATACCTAAGTAACCAATCCTGTTGACTTGAGAGATGGGGCTGCTGTGAAACGTGGAGGATAGATGTACTTTCTTATCGGTATTTCGTAAGCTAAGTTTCACTAGATATAGATATAGATAATGTTGGCTAACATTATTCCGTCAAGCTAAATTTTCATGTCAGTTGCTTACGGGGCATTTCATACGAAGTATTGAAAAAGGAAATGACCTTATTCAGGAAACAGAGCATCTGTTGAGGTTTGTACATTTAACGAGTGTCGAAGTTACAAGCTAGCAGAAGAGGTGTGGAAGGAGACAGAAGCCAGATCTACTTAGTAAAGTGGGTTCTAGATGAGGAGAGGCTAATAATATATTTTACTGCTTTGGCAAATTCATTGATTTCTTGTTTGGTATTTGCATTTAAAGTAGTCTTTCAATTCTTTTTCATAATTTGTTAATGGGTTTGGCAGCATGGTACAAAGTTTCTTGTTTCCTACAAATGTCAGTATCTTTAACCCTTGTTGAATGCTTCAACCAGGGTGCTTATCTTAGCTAAATTGTTGTAAACATTTGTTGACATTTTACTTTATATTTGTTTTCATATTTGTAAAATATTTGTTCTATTTTTGACATCTCATCTGTACAATTACTGTCATTAAAATGCTATCAAAAGTAACTAAAATATTACAATTTCAAAAATGCTATTGCTAAAACTACCATAAAAGTTAACCATTGATTTATACAAACATGGGCTGAAGTGATAGTGATTTTTTAAGTGATTTTTACCAAAACCAATAAAGTGTGTTTAGTTCACATACAAAAATATATATCAGGTAAAACAATTCATGCAGTTATCTCAACCTCAATGTTAAATTTCCGATGCATATTCAGAAACAGCCTTGAAGTGCAAATATTTCACATTCAAATGAGTTTTTCATTAGAGATAATGAAAGGTCTGGGCAGAACAATCAGCTACGAGTTCAGTGCTAATTACGGAGAAAAACTGCATACACTTAATATCATGCATATTGAAAATTAATGCAGACAATTTCATTGCATCGTTACACACAAGAAAAAAAATATGTTGATAAAAAATGCAATCTGGGAACTCCGACGGCGTAAAATAGCACTGGATAACGATCTTGACATTCTAATTTAGAAAGGTCTGAGCTGGAATTAGCGACACCAACCACATTCAAGTGCAAGAGACAGAACAATAGCCAAAAGGTAAAATGAGAAAACACTGGAGAACGGTCAGTATTTCCATGAGATGGTCTCCTTTCCTTCTCCTAATCCAAAGTCCTGATACAGCAACAAAGATGGTGACACTCCACCTTTTTAAGCATGTGTGTGTGCCTGTGTGCCATGTGCTGAATGGGAGAGACATATTATGCCGACTTACATAATGCAATCTTCTTTGTCTCGTTCTGCTCTTCATAAGAACCGAATGTGCTCTTACACACACGCACACACAAGTACGCATGCACGTCTGCTGCTATACAATCACTGTTCAACAAGAAGGGAAAAGATGCCCCCTCAGGCTTAGGGGCAGGTGGGCACACTCACAGTGTTGTGTGCAATGGGACCTTTCTACAGTCTCAAGCTCGGAAGTGTCCAAATGTCAGAAAATGTAGAAAGTGTGCATTCCGACTTCCAGTGCAGAGGCAGCTGACAGAAAAATATGACAACATGAGGTCTGTAATTTGTGTGAACACAGGCCTTAAGGACAAATTCAGAAAAAAAAACAAACACCTTTTCTTTTGAGTTAACATTTATGTCCTCAATAAATTGTAGTACAATGGTGATGAAGCCGGTTCTCCAACGCAGTCTCCCGTGGCTTTTTTCCTCCGGAACAATAAAGAGTTTTCCCTTTAGCCATTAGCCTCACAGCAAGTATGCAAAGCAGGCCAATCAGCACAAATGACTCGTAATGAAATAATCACAGCAAATAGAATCCTGGTGGCGAATGAGAAGCCCAAACACCAGGTTTACAACTTCTATCAGGCATCAGGACGTGTCTTGTTATAGTCTCCCTGGATACTGCTTGGATGCTCTGTGCTGGGCTTGACTGGGCTGAGTGGTGGCATCTCAGAGTACTGGTGGAGACTGGCTGGAGCCCACATACGCATGCCTTGAGATAGAGCCTCTCTCTCCTTCTGTGTTTCTCTCTCTTCTCCATCCCACCCAGCACACAGCTGTCTTCATCCAACTGACTCATGAGGATATCCTCCACGAGAAGAAAAAGCTGCCAGCTCCAATGACAGAGAAAAAAAATTCTCAAAAGCGGGCATCAAAGAAAAAGGGAAAGAGCCCAGAACCAACGCTCTTGCAACGAGACAAAAAGAAAAGTCAGAAATCGCTGTCGCTCCGCCCAGACGAAATCTTGCACCTTTGTTTTTTGTCTCCCAATTTATTTAGTTTCGCAGTTGTTTTGGAGAATTAGCATCTGCTACTGAGCCTTTGTAGAGGGATTTAGGTGCCCCCCTACACATTTTTCCCATACCACCCGTCCCCGCCCCTTCCCTGCCTCCTTATCCCTCAGTCTGCCAGACAAGTTTTCCCCACCCAGTCATAGTACCCAGCCAGCAAGCCCTTTTTGTGGGTGTGCTTGTTTGGTGTGGTCTGAGTGTGGTGCATGTCGTGCCAGCTTGCATAGGAGGAGAAAGGAGGAGGAAAAAAAAAAAACTCTTTGTAAGTTATGGGAACACTATGAGACAGACGCAGGCGCTCATAAATTATACGGTTCATTTGCATATTCCTGGCATAAGACATTATGCAAAATAGGCTCCAATTTGCATAATGGATTCCTCTTGTTGCCTCAAATGCCCAGTTGCTGCTTTTTATTTAATAATGAAAAAACAAAAGTGTAAAAAGAGGAGAAGAATAGCATGTTGATGACCTATCAAACCCTCTGCCACTACTTGCCAGAAACAACACATTGAGAAGGACTATGAAGAGAATACAATTTTTGTGTTCAAATTATCTTTAATTATACAACCGTACAGCTGTCAAACATGAATTTTACACTGTAGATACACAGACTTTAGAAACAGAATACGAATGAAATGATACAGCAATCGGATGACGTGTCGTATGGCATCTGCGAACGTTAAATTGCTGTCCTAATAACACAATCCTACCTCGGTTATTAAAAGCAAGCTGCAGCACTGCTAATTAACTGCAGTGTGCTTACCCTCTTCAGAGGAAAGGGGGGGGTGGGTTTATTAAATAATTAAACTATTTTTGTCTTCCCCGTTAAACCTAATCGGCTTCTTACGATACGACCAGAATAAAAATCTACGAAAGAGAAAAAACAGATGTGGCCGGGATAATTATTTTATTAAATATGCACCACTGACGAAACACCTAATGAAAAAAAGAAAACCAATAATTACACACAGAGCCTTATCAAATTGTCAGAACGGACAAGTTATTTGTTTAGAAACCGTTCGTTATGCTTCTTAACGATTAAGCAGACATGCACAAATGCAGCCCTAAAAGAACAGAAAGTAATTGTGATACAATTAGAGATAATTACAAACGGTATGAGAGAAAGGAGGGAGGAGTGTGTAGCTTAGTAAGGGAGGTAGAGAATAAACTGTGAAAATTATACAACAGAAAAAGAGCGGAGGGTGGTAGAAGGTGGACTGGTAATTTCTAAAATGCCAGGACAACATTCTGCTGTAAGATCAGCCGGTAAAACGTCAGCTTCAATCAGCTACAGTCAGATAAGCAGCTTGAGATTTTTAACTTGTACTGTGGCACATACAGGCACAGTTCACCCTGATTTCCTTGCACTACACCAGTTCTGCTGGTTGTGGACCAGGACTCTGTTTCTTCATCCAGGATCAATGAAGAGGCAGAGCAAAGCTGAGGCACAGCTCATGCCAGGCACCGAGGTTACGTGGCAGGGCGTAAAGCAGCTAGCCAGCTGACTTTTAAGGACTCTTAACAGAATTCATCAGCTTTTAGAGACATTTAAGCTAAATGTTAATTAATGTCAAGCTCAGAGAAGAAAAAAAAAAGGGAGATGGAAGGCAGCTGTCCTGGGCATGTGGAAGGAAAACCAGGGAGAGGAGGAGGGTGGGTAAGTGAGGGACTGAGAGAGAAAGGGGATGGGCAAATAAGGGAAACAAGGAGCGAATGCGGTTGATGGCAGAGAGAAGTTGGCACAGTGCCATCCATTCAGTGGTAGCACCAAGGCGGACTTCTGTTCGCTCTCTAGGGTAGATGGTTAGATGTAGGCTGGAAGACAGAAGGGTCCTGTCGTCATTTTTGTAGCATCATATGCTTTGAGTTCTTTTTCTTTTTTTGTTTATTCTTGTTTGTATTTCTCTTTTGCTAATGGATGGGGAGCTGTCTTATAAATATTAGAAGTTACAGTGAAGATACTGGTCTCCAGGCACGCATTCATCCTTCCTTCAGTACTACCTTCGAGGACAAGTAAACATTTAGTGACCAAGACATCAGGACGGAACCTACACCTGAATGAATTTTTGGGACCTGCCATTAAGATGGATATAGTTGTTACTACTTGGCACCATAATGGACATGCAAGGGTGGATACCAGGCTCCCAAATAAACAGCAGAACTGTATCGCAGAACATGTGAGACAGGAAGTGAACCTACAGTGATGGTGGCCACAGGAACAACAAGAGGAAATGGAGGCAGCACCTCATGGGATTAATAAAGGAGTTGGAAATTCTAAAACAAAAACAAGAGAAACTTAAGGCTGTCTTGTTGTTCTATTCATGGCTGGGGGGGTGTGGCGGTGGCACAAAGAAAGCTCCTCCCATTCGCTCCTACTTGCTCTCCCTCCAACCATCTGAGGCACAGCTCTCTGTGCCAGGCAGCCAGGCAGCCATCTGGGCAGGAGACGCCATGCCAACTCATTCGTTAACAGTAAAGGATGTACTCTTGGAATATACGGGCGATAACAGACGCCATTTTTGTCTCACAGTTGGCATTTATGGACTTGAGTTAAAGACATGGTTTGGAGGATGCCCAAGGAGCAATAATTTGGCACTTACGGGTCTCAAGTGGTTTGCCAGCGGGAATGAGATGGCACCACTTGGCACGAAAAACTTGCGAAGGACGAGGGACGTATACCACAATAAAGCCAAATCGACACAATCGGATACCTTTCACGAATCAGTTGCCAAAAACAAAAGAGAAAAGAACAAACAGAGACCTTACAGCACCTGATATAATTAGAGCAAAATTTGCTTCATTAATGTGGCTGACACACTCAAAGGAACGGCTTGAATTGTCAACAAAAGAATCCTTAATGAGGATAAAACAACAACAAAAAAGCAAGATGAAGCAAGACAAAAGCGGCGAATTGTTCAACTATTAGCAGAGGGTGTGAAGTGACTGCATTTTCTGTGCCAACTCCCTTCCCCCTTTACCACACATTTTCCCCAGTGTAGAATCCCATCTATCATTATACTGGCTGGCAGCCACACTGAACATCTACCATAGGCACTGCTGCAACAGACGCTGCCAATCTGCCAATCACTTGCGTGCTTTCCAACAAGAGGAGGAGGGGGCAAGACTGGACCTGAGGAACTGTGCCTAAAGCTCTATAGCAGCTGTTTACAATGTCACAAACACAAAAGAGAGACAAAAACTGCAAACATGAGGATGCATACTAATGAACTGCCAAAACAAATTATAATCAGCAAACAGGCAGGAATTAATTGACTTTTTTTTCCACTATTTGATCTTGTGCCTATCAAAATTAATCGCACACCATGTTTTCCTTCAGATGTTTTTTTTTTTTTTTTTGTTTCGTGACAGAATGAACTTCATGGAGCTTGACAAAGTCATTTTAAAGTCATAAAAAGAACAGAGATTTTTACAACTGCAGCAAGCCAAGAAATAGAAAAGAGAATGCAGGCATTTGTGTGATTCATCTATATTCACAGCAATCATCATGGACTTGAAATCCTATAGGTTCAGTAAAGTATCCAGCAGCATGAAAGCCAAGTGAGAGAGGTGGCACGGACACAACAAAAACTGAGTGGAACGGGTACAGAAGGCACAGGAGACAAACTCAGGAGGCAACCTGAGTCTAAGAGACAGAGAGGGGGAGGTGCTGGCCTGCCTGCAACCAAACTGGGGGTAGAGAGGCCGTGGGAACTCATTACGCCTCTACACCCACACCCCACATCTCCACGACTTTTCTGCCCAATTCTTGCCAACCATTCAAAAGAAATTAACAAACTCCACCCTTTCCAGGATTTTGCCTCCAGCGTTTAACTATGATAAACAGATGCAACGCAGCCTTATCAACTGGTTTGAGTTGCAGTTCGGGGTTCTCTCTGGGTCCGGAGGAACGTTTCTATGGTTCCCGTGAGGTCTGCTGGCATCGGGCACGGAGCCAAGGATGGGCATCGCTGCAAAGACACACAACGGAGGCTTCCACTAAGTTCGTTTTCATTGTTAATATGCTCGGTCAGAATTAAAATAGTAATTAGCACCGCAAGGATATTCATCCTCTAGCACCCAACAACAATTGTTTCAATTTTTTTTTTTTCTTGGATTTCTTTGGACAAGAGGCATGGTTGTTTAATATGAATAATTAAGGAACTCATCCAAAGAGAGGGATTATAACATCTTTGTGCTTGCTACCCAACCTTGGAACTACCAAGATGTCTGAATCTGGTTGTACCACCACTAAGGAGGAACCGCTTGAAAGATGGCATCTTTCTGGGCATCTCAAATGTGATAATCACGGTCGCAACAAATACGATTAACAAATTAATTTGTAATTGCATTGTAATTTTTTCACATTCATCACGGAGAATCGTGGATATTCTAATCTTTCGGAGCTAATGAACTTTGGATAATCACCCTTTTATTTAATTCCATGGGGGATGTTAATTGTGCAGCGTCTTCATTACACAAATGGATTACAAAAAAAAAAAAAAAGAGGGCTTGCACGAGAGAACAGCATGGAATGGGGGGTGGAGAGTGTGTGTGTGTGTGTGTGTGTGTGTGTGAGTGCATGTGAGACAGAGAGAGGGAGAGAGAGAGAGAGGGAAAGCAAGAACGGGCATATTTTTCTTCCTTCGTTATATGCCAGTAGTCAAATAATGCCACAGTACTCACAAACAAGCAGAGAAAAGCTCCTGCATTGCCAGTGATGTTCATGTGCTCCCTCTTGGAAAAACCTGGTCTCTTTGCTCTCTGCCTCTCCTCTAGAGCACCAACTCTCACATATGAAGACATCTGCCTTCCCTGGTCCTGGATCTTACAAAACTGGAGCGAGGAGAATCCTTCCTGGAATCTAATTTCTCTCAGATTGGATATTATTTGTGTTATTCAAATGATTAGTGCATTAGCAGCATTGATCTTTGTTAGAGTGGTGTTGTTGGCGCGTGGCCGAAGCGGAATGCAGAGGAGACAACAGACACTGTGGCGTGCACTGGCTAATGTCCTCTGTGCTTAATCATCCTACAGCAGAATGGTTTTATGCATATTTCATTTGCATATCATTAAATCGCTAAGGCATACGGGCAAATGGCAGCGGAGAGCAAGGGACTGGAAACAGAAAAGCATAAAATATAGAGGAAAAAAATGACTCATTATGCGATGGCAATCTTCAAAGCTGTGTGCCTGGTTTCTGGCAACCTGCCAATTCGTTTAATTCAACATTAATTAAAAAAGTCAGTGTGCTCAACCTCTCCGACGTGGATTAATTGAGCACCTTACAATCTGTGCATGGAGCCATCTCACATACAGTGAATATCTGTTCACGTAGAACTAATTGATGTTTGCGGAATTGTGAATGGAACAGAAATTTGATGATTATCGCAATTTCAGACTTCATGAAATATTTGCATGTGACCAGCAAATCATGTATACAAAAAAACTTGTATCAATGAACAGTTTTCTATTTGTTTTGTTGGAGTTTATATAAGTGGTTTAAAATGTTTTACAGATTTGGGTAGAGCACTGCAGGTAACTGTTGGCAGCAGGTGTGAGTCAAGCTGGGTACAAGATAAGTGACTGAGAACTAAATATCTTCTCACTTAATGGGAATAAATGAGGCTCTTCCCCCGTGTTTCTTTTCCAATGATCCTCCTACATAAGAAAAGTGCTTCAAGTTATTCCTCACATAAACATACCCCCTAAGTCAACCTAATTCCCGTTTTATCATCAGGCCAATTATTTTTCATTTAATTAGTGATCAATTAATCTCCCCAGATGCAAAAACATACCACACAGATTCAAAATATCCACATTTCATAAACTTAAAAAAAAAAATCACATAGCATAGAGGAATACTTAGTTATTGAGAGATCCATTATCCCACTTTGAGTATTTCAATGGGTTCAGTCTGCTTCCTTCACATAAATGTAATTTCAAGATTTAAAAATTAATTCAAAGGGGACTGCAGAAAGCTTCTATCTTAAAAAAAAAAAATCATCCAAAAAAATTATTTTCTTAGGTTATGTGACTTTTCAAATAAAAAGTTAAAACTAAAAAATGCAGCCTAACTTAAAATTCAGTTCCTCATTAAACAAAATCTCATATTGAAAACAAGAAAAAAAAAAAAAGCCCCGCTGAGGAACAACATTAACAGCACGGAAAACAATTCTGTGGTAAAATTTTACTCCATAGAGACCTGTGTATCTAATTGCGGATCCCTTTTCCAGAAATCCTTGCTTAATTCTTCCCCTATGCAAGGCAAATTCCCCCCAAGCCAGAATATTCAAATGAAGTGAGCTTCACGCCTCACACAATTAGCCATGTTTAGTAATTTGAGAAATGATTGCCGCAGGTGCGAAGGGGAGGGGTAGCGCAGACGGGGGAGCAGGCTGGCAAGGGAAGCCCAGTGAAGTGGGTGGGTGGGTATGAGCTTGGCGCTTTGTAACCATGGCACATGCAGATGTCGCTGTAGTTCTTCCAAAAGCCTCTGCCAACTGAGTGAGAGGGAGGTAACGAGGAACTCGTTTGGCATCGCACACCTCCACCATGCGTTTCTGAGGAGGAGTGTTAGTGTGCAAGACTGGTGGAGTGTGGGAAAGAGGCTGGCAGCCAGGGCCACAAGAGCTGACATGGGTGAGACCAGTGTTATGGGAGATGCTACCCTGCATGAGGGAATGTGGATGCAAATAGCCATGGTGAAGCAAGGGAAAGGTTCAGTGTGGTGTCTGTGGATTTCTGAGCCTGTCATAAGATGTAGACATTATGCAGAGTGCTAATATTAATATGCATGCGGGCCTTCTTTATTATGCAGCTCAGCGTGAGGTAATATTGCCAGACTGTTCAGCCATCCTTTGGTTACTGTCTGAGAATGTTATCTTTTGCTATGCAAACACAGTCCTTATTTCCTCACCCTCCTGTGAAAATGTTTAATTATCAATGATATCCACTGAGGTCAATTTGAAAAGAAAAGACCATCTCAAATGGAAGCTTTACCAGCTGACACTGGTAAATATGTCAGTGGGATGATATGGTCCATATGTAGTGAATGTCATTTCATGACTACTTTTGCATTACTTTCTCATCAATGCATATATTTGATATTAGAGACTTTTTGTTGAGGAAACATCCACACTTTAATGACAGCATTCCATAAACTTCCATATCTGTTTGTTTAAATACTTGACAAAAGTAAATTCGACAGATAATACAAACAAAAAAACAACATATATTTGTGCATTAAAAATTAAGAAGCATTCCACATGCTTTTACATAATTTTTTATACTGTTCGTGCGCCTGAAACTCAGCCATGATTTCTTACCTTCCTCTTACTGCACAGACATGAAGTTGGTGGTGGGCAACCACTTCTGTAGTAAAATCCATTCACCTGTGCATGTGCCAAATAAATCCAACTATACCAACCATCACATTCACATATACAGAATTGGGCATTTAGTGACTATATCAACCAAGCTGTGAAGCAGTACTTTCTCTTTAACCATCTTGTCAGGGGTCTGCAGATTAATTGGTTCCTGGTAATTCTATCAGATTAGTATTAATATACTGTCAGGGCAGTTGAGGTGACCCACTGTATCTATCTGGCTCTTCATAAACTAGTGTGAAGGTCAACTGTCAATCAACCCACAAAATATGATAATCAGTCTTTAAAGTCAGCATGGGGATACCATTAACACCAGTGGTAATGGCTGATGAAAGAACTGTCATAGCGGAGAGCCTCCAGGGTTGAATGCTTATGGATTGGTTGGGACTAGAGGGAGAGGGGGAGGAGGAGGAGGAGGAAGCCAAGCAATAGAGTAAAAGTGCAAACTGTGAAATCTGGTCTTAAAAGCAACATGCATGTCTGTGGCACTGCACATTTGCAACACCATTTAAGCCAAGAACACCATACTATATGACTAGATAAATAATATTTAGTAGCCCCTTTTTATGTCTCTATCGGTGTCATAATTTAATGTCAAAGCTGCAAAGCTTTCTTTTGTTGGTGAAACTACAATAGCAAAACAACAGAAGTGACCCCACACTTGAAGGACTTGTCCAGCAGGAACTTGACCGTGAACTCACTCCTCTAACAGAGCAATCCTTAAAGCAAAATCTGGCTGTCAGAAAGATAAAGATGTACTATCAGAGTGTGACTATTCTGCTGGGCCTATTGAGAAGTTGTTGCAGTTTTCCCTGTTTAAGTGAGGGTAGACTTGGCTACCCATGAGAAACTTTGCTGCACATTGCATGGAGTAGAGTAGAGAGGACATCTTGGGGGGATACAGCCACCAATTCCCCTCCTCAGTCCTGCATGCTCAGTGACGTTCTGTGTGTTTCTATGTGACTGTTGGTATGGGTAACGTGTACTATCTGTGCAACAGAAGGAGGCAAAAGATATGAGAGGCTTGCCATGCACCTTGTCCAGGTCAGAGCTCGCAACGGCAAAAAGTGAAAAAAGGAAAGGAAGTGAGAGGAAGAGCAGGAAAGATGAGGGGAGGAGGGGAAGAGAGCAGGAGATGAGACAGTATGAATGAAATGGTGTGTCTGTGCTTTGTCCCACAGGGCCTGAACTGGGCGGCTGGCAAGGGAGCCATTACATGCATGTCTCTGACAGCTCACTCTCTCATTATGCTTGCAGACAGTTAACACCACCACTCTCACACTCCGGCTTTGCGATGCAGGCGTTATCATCATCCCCAACACAAGCTTTAATAGTTAAAGTGGCTTCTTTGATAATAAATAAATAAATAGATAAATAAATAAATAGTCTGTTAAAAGGAGCAAACAATGAAGCTTACTTCTTTAAATTTCAGCTCTGAAGAGTAGCTTAAAGCCTGGACTGAAATTCATGTATTCGCCTTGGTAAAGTCGGGCGAGGATGTCTTTTGATAAACAGGGTTTCAAGAAAGATTTGAAATTTTTCTTTTACGCTGAGTTCTGTATGTAGAAGTTGCTGCAAATACATTTTTCGTTTGTCGAAATGTGTGTATTGCCACATTATTGACACTTAAACATTTTTGAACCACACATATCTAAAATAAGAGAAAGCTAATAGCTAGTTAGTTGTAAAAAGTCACAATCAAGATATTCACTTTTGGCTTATATTCTCGCAAAACAATGATAAAACTGTTTCAAACATGAAGATCTGCAGCATCTCTAAATGAATCCAATTTGGAAAGTCTGTTTGCTGAAGTGCTGTTACTGCAAGTAAATGTTAACTTGCAGTAACAGCACTTAGTAACAAGTAAGTAAGTACAAATGACATACCAGAGTGTATGTGCGAACATTGTTGTCAAAAGTCAAATATTTTGCATTGCTTTGGTCATAAAAACCTTACCTTAAGGCCTTTTTTGACTGTGTGTACATGGTAAAGTTTATTTAATTTGGAGGAAACTGCACCTTGGAGTCAAATTCTTTGGATCTTTCATCACCTTGTTATTCTTCCTCTTCCTTCTTACCTTCCCAACTTTTCCAGCCCCACTTTAATGGCTCATCCCTATTATTTCCAGGGCTCTCTCTGCTTTGATATCACAAGATGTTGCCAACATGATTTCCATAGCTCAGCATGTTGGACAGAAAGCTACCTAGAAAAAGGGTTTTCTGTGTCACATATTCAGCACTAGGGATAGGAATCACAGAGTGACTCATGATAAGGTGCTATCACAATGCATTGCCCACAATAATGATGGTATCACAATACAGCA
>JAPZDY010000001.1:14114508-14124580 GCA_029783645.1 Ctenochaetus hawaiiensis
ACAATAATGATGTTATCACAATACAGCAATTCTGAGATACTTGATACATTGGAAAACAATCATCTCGAATACATCAAAATGTCTGTATTTATTTACTCTATTGTAATGTCAGTTTTACAGAATTCGGCAACTGAGAGGAAACAGTAAACACAAAGTGCACAGAGTCTTAGCCGAGTTTATCTTTAACACACACACTCTTACTACTGACAGGAACTTGTCCATGTCCACATGTGCTATCATTCCAATGTGAACTCAAATAAGGCGGAATTGCCAAAAGCAAAAAAGGAGAAAATACATGTATCTAATGATGTACTGATACTAGTGAGTCAAATTGGCAGAGAAATCCTTTTAAAGCGCCTCCATGTTTTGAAAAAAAATATAGATAATCTGCACCCAAGTATAGAAAACATTGCAAGAGGAAGTGATGCAATGTATGCCAGTACCCGTATTTTGTCCCATCTCTTTGCCATACTGATCTATTAATACTAGGTCCTGCTGAAACACTGTGGGCTTGCGACACTGAAAACCCCTTGAAATTACATGTTATTTGCAATTTACAGGACTGTCAGGAGACAACTTGTCTAGCTGAAATCTCTCCTGTCCCACCCACTCAGAAGAAGCTGAGGCTGTGATTGCGATGAGAAAAAGGCAAGAAGCACTCATGAGAATAGAGCAGGCACACATGAACATGACCTCTGCTGGCTGTGAAAAAAAATTCTGCTGCCTCCACACTTTATTGCTAAAGGGCAGTGACAGACTTAATTAGACTGAAAAAGACATTTCTTCAAGACTTTTTGGCAAATCTCCTTGCTAGGGTTATGAGAACTGCTCAAAGACTAGAGCCAACTTTGCATTTGTGAAGCAAGAGAACATTCATGGGTCTAGGTGATGTAGGTATTATTTAACTAAGTGATACAAAATATTTGTATAAAAAAATATTTCTTACAAAGCAGCAGATTACAGTCTGTGGTCTGTTGTACATGCCTAAATCACTCAAAAAATAAATTTGAATAATCAATAAAAACACATAATAAAAAGAAAAAGAAAAACAAAACAGACACATTATATACAATAAATCCTATAACGAAATTGGTAATAAATTCAGTCCTGTTTAAGTGAGCTCCTTTTCATTTAACTCCACACAGTAACAGTTTAATGCTTACAGCATGTTGTATGCGTAGACAGCAAGTTTTCATGGCTCTATTTACACATTTAAGCTTTATTTTACATCCAAATTTTGCTGTTTATGTAACTTACTAGACCTGGCCAGGAGTTAGACTTTAATTCTCACTCTTCGTATATGTGTCCAGTTTTATTTGATGTTTAGATTAAGGCCTTGTTTGAAAATGATTGACACAGGAGGCTTGTAATAAGGACCTTGAGACCCATTCTCTTATTTTTATTCACAAAAGCCAAAGACATCAAGTGGAGTTTTCAGTGCAAATCTAAAGAATTACCTTGATCACTGCCAGAACAAAAGGAGGAAATGTGCCATTTAGAGCTAACAGCCTTTAATGCCTTTTATTTTCTTGAACTATTTCTAGATTTGGCTTTTTCTACGGTGCTGACTCTGAGGAAAAGCTTTATTAAGATGAAATGCCTAATACTCCCTATACTTCTCAATGTGGTGCTCAGGAATACTAACCAAGCTCTGCAGGAAATAAAAAGCTGGACTTACTCTGACCAAAGCTCTTTGGTAATGTTGTGTTAGTGTGTTATGGTTTTGCCTGTCTAACATCACCCTGGTCATAATGAAGATGATGTGCAGGGATCAGGCAGAGGAAAAAAGGGGGCAGGACAATGAAGGAACGAAAGATGAAGGGTAAAGGTAGGAGTGGGGTAGAGCGAAGTAAAAGGTTAGGAGAAGGTGAGCTGGGACTATATATAGCATATGATGTCACTGATGACATGTAAAGGCTATATGTGTGTTGCGTTCAGGGACCACCTGGAAGGAAGTGTTAGATAAACCAGTATTATATGTTTCATTTTGTGGCTGAAAGATTTCTAGAAAAATATTTTGAGTATTTTAAATGGCTTTGCATATGTAATAAATGGTCTTGCTAGCCCCTGGACTCAAGAAATTGTTGGTGCAATGATTCTCCCACTCTGATGACATGTAGCTGCAGAATACAGTGGTGGTGTGGCAAACAAAGCTATGAGGCTGGACTTGAGTCTGAACTGGAAGAAAGACAGAAAGAATACACTAAGGCCAAGAGAGAGGGGATTACAAATGGTGGCACATAAGATTAATGTAGACTTGGATACTTCAGTGACATATGTAACAGGATCTACTGTAACTGAAGTTGCGGTGAGGAGAGCATGAAGAGAAATTAACAAGACAAACACCCATAAAACTGAGACAAGGATCTGAGATAAGCAAGAGAAAACAGATACATCCAAACACTCCTGGAATAAATTAGTTGTTGGAGAGAAAAAAAAAAAAAAACTGATGCAAAGAAGTGACAGAAAACACTGATGTCCCTGGGGGCCAAAAAAACTGCACTTACTTGAACAAGCACTTGTGTTATAATATATAGCTGTGCTACTATACTGATGTTTACTTGATGGATGAGTAACAGAAATGCCTCAAGAAGTCCAACACCTGAAAAGCATCACATCACCCAAACTTTTCTGTTGCCAAACCTGACCATGAATAATATTAACTGCATGATTTTAGATTGAGAAATATATGAAATAACTACATAAAAATGCTATGCAGAAGAAATGAAAGAGGCAAAAATGATGAAATGCCCTTTATGGATTTGGAAGCACAAAGTGCATCCATGAAAGCCTTTTAAGTCAACCAAAACCATTAAATAATCAAAAAATTAGCATTTCAACTATGACCAAATAAATTATCAACCAAGAAAACAGAAAGTTTTCAGGTGCACCACATGCAGTATATCTTTGCAGTCAGTCAGTCACTGAGGTCCTATAGAACTGGCTCTGCACATCTAACTGTTACATTACAGCTAATCAGACCTGATGGGGAAAGGTAGATTTCTGGCTAAAACTAAATAGAAATATATGGATTTTTGTTCACAACAGAACTGTTTTAGTGCCTTTCTAAATTTCCCATGTGATGTTTCACAAATGACTTACAATAACAACAAATTTGCCTTCATTTTGGGTTATTTTTTCAGTTTTTACAAAACCACTTGACTTGATTGATCTACTTATACGTTAATATTCACTTGGGAGGTGAACATTTTCTGTTGAGCTGTGACATATGCCAATAATTGTATTTTTATAGATAATAATAAAATGTAAAAATAAATAAATTAAAAAGAAAATAAACCTAACAATGTTGAAACTTTATGGTTGTGAATCCGCTCAGTGTTTTTGCAACTTAAATGAACAAAAAACATAATGTGTTATAATTGAAGTTCTGTTTACATTCAGTACACAATTCATCTAGTTGATGCTGTTGCAGCAGTAGTCACTAAGCTGTTCTCAGCGTTTTTTGTTTTTTTTATGACCAAATAAACATGTTGGCTCATTGGAAAGGGTTACTGACCTATCTATAGGTAAAAAAAAAAAAAAGAAAGAAAAAAAAGCGGTTTGTGACCAAATTTGTGTAACATAAAAATTATAGCAACATGAAAGCCGAATCCATGTACTTCTCCTAAATGAATCCACACATGAGCACAACACAAACAAATACATCCAAAGCAAAAAAAAAAAAAACTAACACATACTTGATTATGAATAGGGTCTAAATCAATGTCCGGAGAGGAAAGACCACCAACTCCTTGCAAGATGCATTTACAGGAAGAAGCTAGAGGATTTGTTAAAAGCACATAAGAGCCATTATCACATGGCACATTACATCATTCAATAGTGGCCCCACTGCAAATATTAAAGCAAAACAAGGGCCTTTGATACAGAACTCTTCTTTATACCCTCCCTACAAGGCCTGAGACTAAATTGGATTTTCCCAGCACTGTTTCGTAATTTGAAACATCCATCATTTATTATTAAAGAAAAGAAATAAAGGGAAGAAAGGGAAGTAGTGCCTTTGGCAGCATTAGGAAGCCTGTGTAAAACCACCACCCACAAATTTGTGCTTTCCACACCCTTTCCCTTATAGAGCCAGTAACTTTTTATACCCTCTCAAAACAGGTTAATGTGATGGCAAGCCAGTTATCTTTAGCTTTTCTCTCTCTTATTATTGTCAGTCATTATGGCTTTAAAATGCCTCAAATTATACATTTAGATCTATTCTGACATTGCAATTTAAAGACTGCCAAAGCATTGATATTTGACATGGTGTCAATGTCATGTCCACAATAGGTTCATTTTAATGTGAGAGGAAGAAGGAAGTGACTGTAGGTGCTTACAGGATTCAATATTCAATTTATTCAAATCTGTCAAATGATTTAATAACTTGTTTAAAAGTTTTTCTATGTTTTGAATATGTTTTGAATAAAAATCTCCAGTAAAATCAGACATCTGCAAAAAATAGCCTTTGGACTGGTAGCACTCTTTATCCCACAACCTCAGTGCCAAAAACGAGCATCAAATTGCAAGGGGTATTCCATCCATACAAGGAGTTATTGTACTGTAACTTCTTTACTTTCTGTAGGGAAACTGCCATTTTGGGGAAAAGAAAATCAATTTGATTTTGTTGTCCAAATTTCTTAGGTTCAAATGATAAGTTAATATAAAAAAGTGGGAATGATTTATATGGTAATGGATGCTGAGACAGCAGTGTGTTTGCATTTGCGTGATGGATATGTCATGTCAGACAGGACTGGCTGACGTGCGCCCTGTTTTGAATGGCCCCCACAGAAACAGAGGGTGGTGGTGCATCTCTCAAAGGGACCCGGGAAATCCGTCTTAATAAAGCACCTCCATGTCCTTTTATAATCCTGCTCTGTATTATCAGTATGTTGCAGCTAAGTGTTGCAATTAGAGCGTCCTTTTTCATGCAAATCAATTTGACAGCACAACAATCAGTTAGTTATGCTAGCTCCTGCTCTCTCATTCTCCCCTCTCTACTCTTTTGCTCCCTTGCCCTCTCCCTCCCTTCTACCTCATTTTCTCTGGCATTTGCAGAGGTTGCTACATTTGCATTATTTATCATATAAGGTTAGAATATGCACCACTCAAGGCAAGAGAATATGGTTATTAGCACAGTATTACAAATGTTAAATACAAAATGCAGTCATTTGCCTCACTCATGCTCCAATGCATTTCCACAATATAACAGGATCATACTGCACTTTAGCTATTTAAATCAAACATGGGATGATGGAGGAGGGACCTGTCCACGGCTCATTTTTAAAAAGACACATGCAAAGCAAAGTAAACACGACTAAGTCCTCGAGTTTTCCTAGTTTCCATTTTGCATCCCCTCCCTTTCTGTGTGTGGAGTCCTGATACAAGGCATCCAGGAATCCCTTTACTAAAAACATGCAGACATCCAACACTTGATAGGTTGCACTGCAGTCTTCAGCCTGACAATATTCAAACTCAAACAACAAACAAACTTACACTGCATGACTGGCTTTCATAAATGTACGTGTTAACGCATACCCCAACAGTAAGTCCCTCATATACTATGATGCATTTGCTAGTAGAATGTTGGTCATTGAGAATATTAATAGATACTATTTGTTTAAAGGAGGAGTCCCTTCAAAGGCCTGCATGGACTTATGCTAGTATGATGGATAGATGTGGCTTTATTACCATTAAAAAGTAATTTATAAGACAAATAGGGACAAGCTTTTTGAATTATGGTTACTTTATAACACTGTGGACATGGAGACAAAATTACACAGTCCTACAAAGTGTTGGTTTGCAGTTGTGAAAATTAGTGATTATAATAGATTTTCTCCAAAGCTGTGCTGGTTGCATATATTGCAGGTAAACTGAGGAAGTGTGGTTGATAAACAATCAGAATGCAGAAGAAAATGCAACTGTAACTCTGTTTCACACACACAGTGTATTATGAGTGCATGTGTGTGCGTGCATGCATGCGTGTCACCTGTGACCAGAGGGCCTTTTAGTCTCGCAGTGGTGGTGTCTCATTAACGTGCCAGCCCACTATAAAAACGATCTAAAATCATCTCTTCATCAAAGTCCTTAGTTAAGCACAGAGGCAAGATGGGGAGACAGCCAGGCAAAATCAGAAGGAAATAACTGCATGTGATCTTTTTTCTAAGGGTCAAATAAATTAAATCTGACAGAAAAAATATCGAGGGAGAATTTAAAAGAGCTGTGAGTGAGATGAGAGAGGGAGAGTATGCGTGTGTGAGAGACAGGGAGAGGGAGAGGAAGGGAAGCGTAGAAGAAGTGCTGCAGGATGGTCTGTGTGCCTTTAAACTGAAGTCTCAATCTCACGTAGTTTTGTTCCTTAAAAGGAAATCAGAGGGCTTAGCTGAGGCATTGCCTTGAAAGTCATGAATAAACATCAGATTGCCTTTCTGTGCATACATCATACATCACAAGATGACACTACCTAATGGAGGAGGATTCCTCGCCCTCCGACACATGAAAAGGCAGTGAAATTACCCAGCAAACCATGCAGTGCATGGTTCTAAAATGGACCGCTGAGGGAGAAAAAGGGAGGGGCTAAGGAGGAGTACTGAAAAAAGGAATCTCTCAGTAAAATGGATCCCTGTGATATCCATATTGTCTCCACATTGGCAAGCCTATGCTAAACGCAGGAAAAAAAAAAAAAAGATATACTGCAATAAGCATTTAAAATGAGATTTTGCTCCTGTTTGCATGTTTCAGCAAGCCACAGCATTTCTCAACTCCTGCACTGCAATGAGACCCCTCCAATAATTTCTGCAGGTGTTGATTCTAATGGCACATTAAGTAGCTGTAGTCATTTCAGACCAGACATTTAACACATTAAATGGTTATTTTTCCAGGTTTTATAGAAAATAAATTGCCTTATCAATTTGTGTTGGCTCAAAGGGTGATGTTTTTGAGGGGCAGTGGGCTGATTTCAGAAAAATGTCACCTATTCTCTGGCACAGAGAGCCTGCTGAGCCCACTGATAAGAGTAGCCGATTGCTCTCACTGTGTCACCCGCCAGAATTTACATGCCAATTGGGTAAAAAAAACCAACAACAACAACAACAAAAAACACACACACACACACACACACAAACAGAGAAAGAGAGCATGTCAGCAGTGAGATGAAAAAAAGGGAGGAACAGGGGACTTGAACACAGTTCAGCACAGTAGGATGCAGTGTTATAGAAAGGGCAGGAATCAACTACAGAAAATCTTAGTCGACTGTAGTTCCTCCTACTTTTCAACCAATAGATTGATTCAGGGAAAAAGTCTGCCTCTTGATTCACTATCAATCCGTCCTTGAACTTAAGTTGTTACCAGCCTTTTTAAAAAACAAGACAGACTAAAATGCACACAAACATGCCTCCATAAACAAACTTCATCTACTTAGCTATTCTGCAGTCTGCAGGGGAACGATATTGTGATTTGTGCATGTTCTTTGAAATGGTGTCAATTAGTGAAGAGCTGCATTGGTGTAACACGTACAGTAAGTCAAGCCTACAAATCTCTATTAGCCTTGGCAAGTTCAAAGTTACAGGAAAACAGGGTTGCGGGGGTGTGTTTACTTACCGTCTCACAAGTCAGTCTATTAAACCATATGATTATTAAAACAAAATTATTGTTGAGTGAAACATGTTGGAATATTACTTTGATTCTTAATTAGTATATTTTGTAACACATTATGTCCTGTCAAGATACACAAGGTCTGCATATGTTCCTTTTGTCCCTTAAAAATATGGATGAATAAATGTCCCCCTTCTAATGAAAGTGACATCACATTGTCTGTGTCTGTGAACTGGGTTAAAACAAGAGCTTATCAACCAACCAAGAAGAGGTCCAGAAGATGGTGGCTGGTTGGCAGCATAACAAGGTGCATAATGTTAATCACTGTGCGAACTGTGTAACTGTATTTTTTCAATACTCTGAGAATTTTAAATCTCCCACTGATTGCATTTATAAGGAGCAAACTGCTTTTGGCATTAACACAGCGAACATGAGATACAAAGTGCAATGAATAAGCATCAAAATAAATGTTTAATATAACAAAAGAACCCTGAAGAAAAATTCTGATCAAAATTCAGTGGAAAACACTTATGGTAAAATGTCCATGAATAATTTGTGGTTGGGATATGGAAACAGATCATTCTGAGCTCACGCATGTCCTTCATTTCCTATCTGCAAGCGTGGGTGCATCATCTGCAGAGAGCCTAAGGCAACTATACGCAGGACATTTCCACAGAGGATCACTTGGAAAATATCCATCAGAGAGAGATACTAATTAGTGCGAGACCATGTATGCATGTGTGTACGTGTATGTGTGTGTGTGTGAATGCCTGTGAATGTGCATACTGGGGCAGAGGGACGTACACCTAGCCAGGCGTGAGAGGCGTGTCGGGCAGCCGAGTGCAGTAATTTCTTTGATCATTTTTAATGGCCATTCTTTCATGTGAGGCTGCAGCTCGCACACAGCTCCCTGCAGGTGTCATCTCATTCCTTCAGTTGTGGGATTAGTATGCGGCAGGCAATAAAAAGCCAGGCCATTACACTGTGCTGCACACATACATAATCTCAACACAGTGGGATCATTACCCTTTCAAAGGATGATATCAGCTCACAGTCTGCAGAGAGACACAAAGACGGCGATAGAAGCCAAGCAAAAGAGGAAAAAAGGAACCAAAAGGAGACAGAAATAAAGAGGGAGCAAACCACAGTTGCAGTGTGGGATGAAGGGGGTTAGAGAAAGAGCTATCAATCAGCATTGCAAATAATGGTAGACAGACAAGTAGGCAGTGGATGATGGCTCAGTTCCCACCAAGGACTGGCACGATATGGACACAGTGGCACCTGTTGTATTCTGAGTAAAGTCAAAAATATCCTCAACTCTACCTTCAACAGTTCTCAGTAAATTATTTAGCCATTTCAGCCTTTTTTATTCTTTGCCTTCCAAAATGGTTGTGAAAATCTCAGGAATTCTAACAATTAGACAAAAATGTGACCTGGCAGACGCGACACCAAAACCTTAAAATTAAAACCGAGCATCAGGGTTCTTAAACAGTCCATCATTGAGAAAAGAAAAAGCCAGCCAGCGAGTCAGCAAGTTGGGCTGGAGTATCGCTCTGCCTGTAGCAGAACTTCTAACAGATCATCTCTGCAGCCCCACACATATTGTACTTTACACACCAAACACCAGTAACTAAAAAGCCCTCCACAAGGGCAAAGAGTGCTCCCACTGTGTATTTCACAATCTCCTGCACTAGTGTAAGCCAAGTAGACAGGTAAAAGGTCTGTAACAGCAACTAAAAGATATGTGGATCTGTACAAACCAGCATGTTGTTTCATTATTAATAGGGGCTCTGCTAGTTGAGAGACTGCATTCCCCATGTTGGTCCACTGAACACGGTGCAGTTTATACACAGTTCCTGTCTATTCATTTAACTCCTATAACCTGTTCCAGACACTTTCTATTATACAGTACATGCAAACGTTGATTGCAGTTTCTATCCAACTCTTTGAAAGATTAAGGATTGAAATTCTGTTATTATTATTTACATAACTGAGTGTTTAATACTTGGACCATATAAAAGCAAGAGACATGTCTTCGCTTTCTCCATCTGCAGTGTTTCCACTGTATTCAGTGGGCCACCGCCTCATAATTATTGCTGCGACCGCTTTAAAAATGTCATGAAGTTGCAATTGCTCAACTGTGTGCTAAACAGGACTCAAACAGCTGTTTGCTCTCTCACCACTTTGAGGATGAACAATTCAAACGGTGACGGGATGTCAGTCACCCACAAAGTCATGACAATCAAATAACAGCACAAGCAGCCTACAGCATCTTCTCCTCGGACAGGGTGACAAACTGGGCAGAGGATGGGATTAAATTACCAGAGAGTGAGAAAAAACGTAGATTTAAATAGTTTATGTTAGGTTAAAAAGATTATATAGTTGATCAAAAATGTGCAGTGTGGGCCGCCATTTAGCTCAGTGGTTAGCGTGCGCGGCCCATGTACGCGAGGCTCAGTCCTCCGCGCGGCGGTCGCGA
>JAPZDY010000001.1:14130356-14152254 GCA_029783645.1 Ctenochaetus hawaiiensis
AAGAAAGAAAGAAAGAAAGAAAGAAAGAAAGAAAGAAAGAAAGAAAGAAAGAAAGAAAGAAAGAAAGAAAGAAAAATGCTTCACAACAAAAAATATATTGAATAATAAATAAATAATAAAGAACATTACCAAAAAATGTTAAAGACTCATGTTTTAAAAAGCAACACAGAGTGAAAAAAATGTCTTCATACTTACATACACATATCCTGAGCTTAGAAATTTACCTTTTCAGTCACACAGGTAGACACACAAGTCTTTAAAATACTGATAACGCTTTTGTGCTTATTTAAGTTCAGGAATGTATTACCTACAGGCAATGACATCATACTGGGCTTAGTCACATTTAGTGTCATGAAAGCTACTGCTGCTCTGTCAACAAGCAGATGGAAAATTGTGATAAATCCTCAAAGTCTAAGAGGTATTTGCTTTTCAAAGCATCTATTAGTGGCATGAAAACAGAGCCAAGCCCAAAGTGACAGTTGGCACACCTGACTTAAACAACAAGGAAAGCCTATTGGTTTGATTTGGCCTTATTTCCAAGTAAGGTCGACCACTTCAATCATTGTGCATGGTGATACATTCTGGCAGCATTCACTTTGTCGAAACTGTGGACCCTCCATAAAAAGCAAGGACCCTCAAACACAAAGCTAATTTCCCCCATTCTAATATACCGGTTGCAGTTGTCTTTGTGCCTGTGAGATGGGTTAGTGCATATCAAGCTCTCCGGGGTGACACCATGGCAGTTCATTTTTTAAGCAGCCTTACCATCACTTGAGCAAGTCAGTGGCAAGGACAGAGACAAAGTGACTGCAGGATCTTCAATCCAGCTGCGAAAAAATATAACCAAACAAATCATCTGACCAAGATAAAAATACTGCAAACCAAATAATGACACATATATTAACCACAATCCAATACTTATTACTAACCAATCAGCTAGATCCAGTACAATGGGTATCAGTGCCTACACAGAGTTCCATCAATTCAAAATTCATGATGAATTTTTATTCTTCTCTTCTCTCAAAGCATCCATTTCAGATGAGATGAAAAAGTAATATTCCAGCAATAAAGCCTGATTTACATCCCCTTCACTGTTCCCCCTCTTCCTTTTTTTTATTTGATCATTTAGTCAGGATCATATAACTGTATATCAGACACAAATGAAATCAGGTCCCATGCACATTAAGGCCATGTCTTTCTGCAGCTAACATCCCCTCCAACCCAACCACCCAGCTCCACAGCAAGCCAAGGGCAGAGTCCCATTCATTTTCAGGCCCATTTCCTCCTATGATTAGGCGATCAATCAATCCCAGCATTCAATCTCATCAGGCAGACGGGATTATCTGCCCATCTTCCCCTATGCCTCTTTCAGCTCACTCCCTCCCACACACAGCAGCAGCACATTAACATCAGATCAAGTATCACCAAACACGAGCAGTCTACCACATCCTCTGACCACAACCAGACAGCTTCTCATCTTAGCCATCTCGCACTTAGCAGCTCCATCTCCTCCCACTGGTTGTGCTCACAAATACACACATATGCATACAAAAAAAGACACAATGTGAGTGTTAACTTGTCATCTTTTGTATGGGTGTGACTACACAAAACATTCAAACATTCTGCCTGTACATAAATGCATAAGAAGGACGATACCTAGGTTTAATATTTTGTTGATTTGTGTTTTTACGTTGCCCAAAATGTTCCCAACAATGTTCAAATCCTGAAATATCAATAATTTTTGTCAAAAGCATGTTTTATTTGAAGCCTGTTTGTCACTAAAACTCTTACTGTTTTACAGACCAAATAATGTGTTAGAACGTGTGGAAGAAAGTCTGCAAACATTAATAAGCATAACATGAACACAATTTTAATAATTTGACTTGTCTGTGACCATTTTTTTCTTAAGTCAGTGCATAATTTTTCATCATCAATAATGGCTGTTTAACAGAGAAAAACAACTGCCACACCAATTCTGGCACCATAAAACTACATCTTTTGTTTTTTTCATTATAAGCAAGAGATTCCTGGTAATAGAAATGACATATTGTTGGTAAGGTGAGCATAGGTTTCGACTAAGTTTTGGATATCATATTAATTTACAACACATCTTAAAAAATAAGACTATTTATCAGCAATTGACAAATAAGAAAACAGTAATAGATGGTTAAAAAGCACAACATATTAATATTATATCTCCTGTAAAAACCTCCTACAATTCCTTAACTGATGATAACTAGAGTCTACCAATTAAGATGGTGCCCTGAGGAGTTCTCTTATATATGAAAATAAATCTTTTTACTATCATCTAAACTTACTTTGTGCATCCTTGAAGCAAAACAGTGTTGAATTCATTTATTTCTTTTTAAACCATTTCCAAAGCTGGTATGTAAACTATTTCTTATTCTACAATTTTTACATTATTGAGTAACTTGCAGTCTCTCTTCCTCCTTGACTTTTGTTGCTGTATTGCTGTAATTTTTATTGCTGTATTCCACCATTTGTAGATCAGGGGAACAGTGTGATGTGAAACCATATGAATTTTGTCACCAACATGTGGATGCAGGTGCATCCTTATGAGAATGAACAAAGGAAAAAAGAAGACATTTGTAGGGTAAAAATATTTAGCACAAAATGAATGTCTGTTTAAACTCAGTTCCCTTTACTATGAAAATCTCAAATCATCACTGGTACACCTGATTGTGTCAGAAGACTCATAATAAATGTAAATTACCTGTCAGTAATCAAGCTGTGACAAGTATAATTATATGTAGTATGAAAAATTGTGGATATAATCATTTTCTGCCACAAACTACACCACAAGGATAAATGAATGATCCAAGAAACTCTGTCACAAGTTCACAGAGGGGAAATATACGCTAAAAAAGGAAGAGGTCGCACCTAATATAACACTAAATCCTAAAGTTACTACTATCTTATGCAGACTGGGAAAGGTTATGGATCTGCTCATCCTCATCATTTCTGTTATTCTTTGGTGGAGATGGTAATGAGAAAAAAAAATCATATTATGAAATGTTGAAGAGAAAAAATGAATTAGTAATAATCTTAGAGAGACTAAAAGCGCACACAGGGAAATGAAATTACTTTTTATGGCATCACTAACATTTAATATTTCTAGTTTTTTTCAGATAAGCACTTGGTAAAAGGGACATTTTCCTTACAGCTAAAATATTTAATGAATCCTCCTTAATGGCAAAAAGCTTTTTGATGTAGAAATGCTAATTCTTAAAACAACACGGATGAAACTGTCATGTTTTGGAGACACACTACCTTTTAGTAACCATGTGCGAGGTTAATAAAGTGTCACATCCAAAAGGCATCTTCCTCAATCTTTCCGTGCCCAAACCAGCATAAAAGTACTCAGCAATATCCCAGACACAAAACCACATCTGGTGCACTCACACTGGTAAAATAACGACTCTGCAACAAAAACAGTGTCACACTGACTTTAAACAGCACTGTGGTCAAACACAGCGTCGTAAACAAAACAGTAAGTGTTCATAGCTTCCTTAACTACTTCCATCCTCTTCAGCCTTACTTATATTTGCATTACAAGACTCCAATTTACATTTTTACATTTACCTTTTTTTATTGGAATCTTTTTCTGCTCTTAGCAGCTTTTACATTTTTTTTTTCACCACAAGGCCTTTGAAGGTCCATCTACTCTCTAATTATCATTCACAACACAGAAACTGAGCAATGACTAGGTTTGTGTTTTTTAAAGTCTGGTTTCTTTTTCTCTTCCACCAGATTGTTTTTCATCTTTTCTTGTCACTGAGTAAGTGTCATGGTGTACTGATGTCCCAGAAATGCAAACAAATGTTGGCATTATCATCCCATACATCTAAGCACATATGGCATAAAAATAAACATAAATTATGAAACAATCATCCTCTTTAATATCAAAAACGGTAGTATTGTAAAACTGAAACTGTCATATGATGCTTAAGTATCTCTCCGTGGGACTTTTGATGTCCAGAGAAGCTGAGCCTGCTGCAATAAATGATTTTAATTACACACCTGAATCCTCTTAAGTGTTTGTTTATACATGTCTTTGTTTTTAATTATGTGTTGGGACTCACCAAGAGCTGTTAGATCCTAGATTCAAGTCCTTGTGTGCCACCTCTTACTGGCAACAATTAATCTAAAGTATTGCTTTTTATTAAAAAAAAAAGACTATAAACCATCCTACAAACCTACTAATTGAAATTCAGGAATGGAATTTACGGCTGCTTATGGGCATTTCTGACTATGTGGATATCAGGCTGGCTACACTTGATAAGCAGAGAGTCAGTGCCAGGAGCTAATCCAAACACTAATGCATCACTATAAAATTCATAAACAAGAACTGTTGTATATTTTATATTCATAAATATCCTTTTCTCTCTTTGTTTCTCTAAAAAGACAGAGAGAGAGAGAGAGAGAGAGAGAGAGAGAGAGAAACTTTTGGTGAAATACAAAATCAGAGGGGTGTCAACTGGAAGACCTAGTATCACTGATCACTCAGGCAGAAAATATATTATAAATACACAAAACAATAGTTCAAACCCGCCAGAAAACAATCTACAGATGTTGATATGTGGACGACAAAGGTGAGCAGCATTTTATCCCTTCAGTGCAGGTGGCTGGTGAAAACTCAGGGTTGGGTAAAGGTGATACTGTGCAGAAAAAAAACCTGCCTGGCTAAATCATACTCTTCTGTAAAGTAGCCTTGACCTGCTGCATGATCTTGATAGAGCTGCCGTACATTTAATTCATATGGATACACTGACATCCCACAGTTTGCCTTATCTCAGTGGGGACCAAGTAATATATTTGGGATTGGATTAAAGTGATCCCACTAAGAGAGGATGGTAGTGACAGATAGACAGGAAGTTGTGCAGACCAACAAAACTGGTGATACAAATATCAGTATTCAACATTGGAAAGTCTTGAATAATCATAAATGAGGTTATTAATTTAACAAACTAACTTTATACAAGTTGAATTTGGTAAAACTGACAAATCAATTCATTTTAAAATTTTAACCATCGTGACATAGTTTATGTGGTAAATAAAAAGACACAGAAGAAGACCTAAAAAATGTTGATAATGGCTGAATTACATTAAGATTCTTAGGTTTCAGGGTCCTGGTATGAATCTTTTTCACTGAAGAGATTCTGACTTCTTGTTTCAGAAAAAGTGAAAAAAAAAAATTGTTCAGGCTGGCTTACTGCCTTTTAGTGTCTAAGTAAACCATGAGTCATGGAACAAGCTTACTGGAATAGATTAAAAGGATCTCATTATGTACGTTGTGACATGCCAAAAGTAAAAAAAAAAAAAAACCTCTATTGTGCAAAGTGGCTCACTGTCACATTGTCATGGCCAACCAAAATTACCAGTAATCACAAATAATTTTGAAATCTGCATGCATGTTTTAATATAACATTCTTGAGTAATACTTAAAAAATACTCGCCTTACACTGAAAGGTCAGTCTGAACCGTACATTGCATACATGTGTTGGAGGTTAATAAGTTACTACAGTGGACAGGAGCCTGATGTGAACAATCCTTCGCTACATACTCACATCTCCATTTTTAGTGTCTCACAGTATCTGATGAGATGACAGGCATCAATCTCATATTTTGCCCCCAGCAGACAGAGAAGATCTGGTTTGTTGGCATGCTAATGGATTAACCCACATGATTTTATGGTTATTTTGTGGTCAGAAATGGTCAGGGAACTCTTCAAATGGCATTAAAGGCGTATATCATTGGAAGTATGTCATTAAGGTGGCCATCAGCATCTAGACAACATACTATTTAAGGCTGTTGGAAGAAGACAACTTGATGCTTTTTTGAGTATCAGAACCATGAAGTCAAAAGCAGAAACCTAATATTTGCACAAATGTATTGCCTTTACTATTTATATTTTGATCAAAACATTTCTGATTTATATTAAAATAATTTTATGTGATAATGTTAAAACTACCTGAACATTTAATTCAATACAATAAGTCAATTCAATAAGAGTTCAATAAGTCTTTGACCTTCTGGACCTGATGAAGCTTTAAACAACAGTCTCTGAAGCACAACTTTAAAAATAAGGTAAAAATGTAGTCCCACAAAAAGAAAGAAAGATTATACTACGATGTAACAATGATAATGACAGTTTGTTTTTTTTCAGTTTCTTGTGTCTCTTGATATTAATTGATACTGAAGGGTCAAATGAAATCATCAGTTTAGTCAGATGATCTTGCGGATAGGAGTGCACTCCTTGGGGCCGGTGTGAAATATCTGGCCAGTAGAAAGTGGCCATGCAGGGCTCATAATGCGACTATGACTTGGCAACATCTTTGTTACAAAACTAAGATTATTAAAAAGATGTCCCTCGGCAACTCATTATACCATCAGCTCAGGCCATTTTTTCCTTAAGCCTTTAATTAAATCTGAATGATTGCAGAAGTGCAGAACGTCAACAGCTACATGACTGCCAGCGAGAGCTGCATTATGCCAGCAGGCAGATGACTTATTAATATTTTTTTTATTAATTTTTTTTCTACATGCTCACAGCTCAGTGGCATGCTTTTTGGTTTTCACAATGTTGACAATTTCTTCAGTCTCTACTCCCCCATGTCCCATTCTTCTGTATCTTCGGAATGTGTTTGTAAGTCAGATCACCTAAAAATAAATTTCTTTATTTCTTTTGTGACATTTATGTGAGTAAAAGTCTTTGAAAAACATAATGGTTTGGCAGTGTATTCGGGCAATCCTTGGCATACAGCAGAATCACGCCTGCTTTAATCTCAGCATGTTTATTGTATAGAATTACGCTGATTTATTAACATGTAAAATGTAACTATGAGTCTATTAAGAAGAGAAATTAGTGTATGAACTCACTGCCCCAATAAAGAAAAGAATGTCACAAAGGACAACAGAAGAGATTGTTTTTCTCTGTTTTTCCCTATAATTTGCTCTTAATGGAGCTGAAACACTCAGTAATTGTGGTATTAGTTAAGTGGGTAGACATGCTAAAAGAAAAAATGTCAAGGTAACTTTTGAATGGTTGCTCTTGTCTTTTGTGCTTATGAGAGCTGCAAACTAAAGGGACAAGATACAGACAACACAGTTATACTGTACTGTGGGTGACATACAATAAGACATTATGCTTCTTAAGAGGCAGCACGGCAGTTAACAATTTAAACAGAAACACACTGAAAACACATACCAGGGTTGACTTTACCAAGAGCTTTCAAGTCAGAGAACCTAAAATAATTAGACTTTATCTGGCAGTTTTGACATCAAGAGCTTTTTAATAAAATTTAAAAAAGCCCTCTTTTCATCTCACCTTGCTTATTGAACAATATATATTTTTTATTGATAAACTTATAAAAGTACTTCTGAATCTCTATCTAAGTCAGTATGTCACCTCTGCCCCGGGAAGGAAAAGCACATAGACATCATTCTCCTTTAGTCTCACCCCCAACCTACTATTAACAGACACTGAAAACGTGGTACTATAGTACCATAATAAGGGGATAGGCATACTGAAAACAAGCAATGTCAAGGCAGCTTATTTTAAGTTTTTGTTTAATCCTCTTGTTGTACTGAGAGCTAAAAATTAAAGCATTAGTAAATACACATCACACAAGTGCAGTGTGCAATGTGTGACATACAACACAATTAAAGGACAGGTGGAAATGCAAAACTCAAATTTGGACACATATTTTACGGCATTAAAACCCTGTGCAAGCAGTTAACTATATACTTTGACAAAGAAAATTAAAGTAGCCAGGAGAATATACACACAAAGAGAGTGACCCTGTAATAGTGTGGAAAGGCCTCGAGGACACATCCTGCTGCAGGAATCTCCCTGCAGCACTGAGAAGAACTCATAAACTGGATGATCTGACTATCGTTTACTGCTGGTTTGAAAACCTGGACTTAGGTCTCACCCCTGCTCTATATCACTGCACAATCACCAACACCAGCAGCAGTCCCCGCAGGATCTTTCAGAAACAAAAGACCAAGCAAGCACCAGGCTGAGATTACCTCACATTATCCTGTCTGGAACCCCTGTGCTGACCAAACGGTTCCTGTGGCACGAGGATGTGCATCGGAGACAAGGGAGCAGCAGCCAAAGTTGGAGGAATTCTCCTCTAGCATCCATGCAGTTACTGTGGCTCTTGGAAGGGTTGTGCACAACCCTTCTTCTCCCTCTACAACAACCACTGCACTTCTGAGGACCTGTCTGTCCTGAGAGTATATTCACAAATGATGCAACCCAAAAAAACAAAAAAAAACAAACATATTTTATATGCAAATTAGCATTCATTAAAAAAAAAAAAAAGATATGTCATAACTGTGCAAATCATGCATTCTTGAAAGCACTGGTGCACAGAGCTGACATACAGCTGATTTCTACATGTCTTGCAGTTGTATATTAAGTTCACAGGACCGTCAGAGAAGCTAGCTACCCCAATCTCTGAGTGTTAGGGATGCTGCCATCTGGAGAATGTTGCCATGTCCTCAAATCCAGTGATCAGCATGCCCACCAGGCAGGCTTGTAAACAATGAACACTAGGTCTGACCAGAGTAGAATAATTTTACTCTCTTACACACGTTTAATGAGATGTAATAATAAAAAAATCTTGCTCCCCGAGGTTCGCAGATCCCATAAACCTCAGGGGATGGTCATCGAATTAATCCAAGAAACAGAGAAGTGTGCATTGTCAAACACATATCTAATATCCGCTACAGAATAATAATTATTATTATTAAAAGTAGAAACACATTCAAAACTGTGGAGATTATGGTGGATGATGTTGTGGAGAAGATCCCCCTGACACCAACCCTCTTATTACACTCAAATTATCTGTGATCTCTATCCACTGGGACAGTAAATGGGACAGCAACGCAGACCTCATCAGAAAAAATGCCAAGCAGAGGATGTCTCCCCATGGCCGCCAAGAAATTTCATCCTACCACAGAGGTGTACAGTATCAATGCAATCCTGTTTGGATCGCCCATCAAACAGGACAAGGGCAGATTACCATGACAAAACAGCACTGTCAAATGAACCCCCCAGGTTTTAGACATACTCTGAATAAAAAATTGGTTAGATAATATCATCCCAGGATCCTCATTTCTCGGCCACAAATTGACTGACCTTCTCCCTCTTTCAGGCCCTGTAGACTACTGTACAACACAGTAAACAGTTCATTTTCATACTTCAAGTCTTAACATTTGTACATTTGCATTTGTGCTATACTTAGGGCCTCTTGAGAGTATAAAATGTATTTACTGTTCTATATAAAAGGTTTATCTCTGCTATTCTCACTGCATATACAGTAACTAAGTCAAGAAATTGATACCTGTAGTGAAACTGCCTGCACATGTGAACAAACTTGTCCATTACACCTGCTCCTAATTTTCCTATCTAATTTCCTCTTTCATTAGTTTTCCTAATTAATGAATAAGGTGTGAGTGCCCGAGTCATTAACAATAACTTGGGGATCAGCAGGAGATAAAACATTAAGGGTCTATGTCACTGATGGTGGTGATGAGGAGGGAAATGTTTTTTTTGCTGGTCACCAACAGTAAGATGGAAAACTAATTTAGGTGTTTTTGTGAGTTATGTTTGAGTACAAAATGTGTGAAAGCAAAGCTCCTGTTTTGTACCTAATTTGTTCAAATCCTTACAGCAACAGTCGGTAACTGCCCTCCATTGGTGCCCTCTCTTGTTTTTCCACCATTTGCCTTGTTTACACGTTGAATTACTGGTTTGAAGAATGGTTTAAACATCTGTCCTAAGTACACAATAATTTCCAAACACCGTTGTGTTGCATCCCCCTCCCTGGTCTAAGGGGACACAAACAGTGTTAAGTACCAAAAACAAACAAACAAACAAACAAAACAAAAAACAAGCAAACAAATAAAACAACAACAAAAAACAGCAGGCATAACTGTGCGCCAGCATTCTTGGGGTTCAGGTTTATTGTTTGAAGCATTACAATTTTGTGTAACTGTAATGTAGAGTGGCAACACAACTCTTGAACTGCTGCCTGTCATACACCACATTTAAGCAATTCACAGCAGGTACAAAACAAACAGAAGGCTGAGAATTTAAATTTGTTCTTTGAAGAAAAAAAAAAACATTCACTCTAAGCACAGGTGTTGAGTCTGTGTACTTGTTTTTATGTTATAGCAGGAAAACACAGGTGAATAAAGTAGTTTTTTTAAGATGTTTATTAATACTAAAGCCCAAATTCAAAAAAAAGATTAAAGCACTGTTGATGGATCTGTAGATTTCTGCACACATTAGCATTTGTATTCTAAACTATCTTGACAGCCTCTGTGGGCATAAAATTAGACAAAGAACAAGCCTGAGAAAAGCTGAGGTGGGGTGAGCAAATTAAGAAAACATACCCAAAATCAATTATTTTGAAGCTTAATCCACGTTATCTTTCAGATGTTTTAGTGACACACACACACGTGATAAGAAGTGACTTTAATTTTGAAGACTCTGACCTCTTTAATTATAATTAAAGAAGCATTTTTTTTTCTAAAAAGAAAGGAGATCTCCTCCATCTGACTTTAACACAGTCACAGTTTAGAGAGAGAGCATCTAGCTGCCGTTTAAGGAACTGCATCTTCAGGCACTTGTGCACTCAGCTGTGCTGGTTACTGCCTGGGCTGCACACACAGCTTTAACAAGCGGGCTGCTAATGGGAAAGCAGCAGCTGTGATGGATGTGGCTTCAGCTGTTACAAATGTGAATGTGGCTGCAGGTGTCATAATCATATTGGATCTGAGCATTTTTGATTGTGCTCTTTGCAAACCGTTTGATTTGAAAGACAGCTGACTCGGAAATACATATTTCAATGCATAAATAAATATGCAGTGCTCTACGTAGTTTACTTTTTTTTCTTTTTAATAACGGCCCAATCTGTGAGCACCCTTTATCCAGAGCCCTCAACCTTGATTTCCTCTCTAAATTTCCTCTGAGATTTTCAATATTTTAGTTTATTTGATATACTAGCAGTGTTTAAAGTAGGTAAAGTCAGTTAAGGATACAGAAAAACCTTTCTGCTGACTTGTTTAGGGTATCTTCTCGTATTATCTAAGATTTAGCTCAAATTTTCAGATTGTGGGACTGTGCATGTGTGTGGAAGAAGGGTGGATTATCAATCTGCTTTATATTTGAAAGTAATTAGAATTTTTTTTAAGCCCTTCAGAAAGACGCAGAGTGGTGGTGGTGGGGGTGACAGGTTAATTGAGGAATAATACCCTTCAGAATGATGGATTTTGGTGACTTGAGATGTCAGAATCCATTATAGGAAATTTAAATTTGCAATTAAAGTGGGAGGTTGGGTGCAGAATTCTTTCATTTTAATTCCCCCCTGCTTCCTCCCCTGTTATTATTAATGTTCTACATTAAATGGCCAGGCCCTCTGTTCCCTGATTTGGCACTTACCCACCATCCAACACAGTTTGCCAAAATGAGGCTTAATTAATGAACTCATACATACAGTAAATCAAACAGTTTTTTTCTAGAATAGGGATGCTGGACTAGGGGGACATTTTGTGAGGTAATTGAAAATATACACCTCATAATGTTGAGAGCAAGAACAGAAAAAAAAAAAAAATTCAGGTTTCAACAAAACTGGTCGCAGATTTATGATTCCTGCTCGGTTTATTCTTTTTGTGTTCCGTGTTGAGAACTTTTTCAAACATGATACTTAATCTCAGTCAAGTCAGACCTTACAGTCTTTTGCTTGTGGGCTGTGTAAGCTTGCTCCCGGTGGACAGATTCCCCTTGTAAAAGGACAGAGACTGTAATGTGATGCCGATAAGCAGTTGACCATAGCTGATGATGTTTCTTCACCTGTTTACATAGCTCATATATAAGGGATTTTGAGAATTAGTTGGTGTATATCAACACTTGTGTCAATAAATTTCTAATGTCAAAGCTTTACCACCTGCTACAAACAGTGTGTACATGTCCTGTCGTGCATCTAATTCTTCTTTACAAATTACATTTCCAATTCAAATTGTGCAATGTACAGCTCAAGTCATTATTCATTATGCACAGCTTTATTTTTAGAATCGTGCAAGAAATCATAGAAAGTTTTTGTAATTTCTCAAAATTACACTATGAAAACAATAGTTCTTTTTTCATTTCTGCAATTAAGCTTGTCATGTCATTTAATCTTTAAGCAAAAGGTTTTATTAAATATAATTAAAACCTTCAAGCTACACTGTATTTGTATTACATTAGATAAGAATAAAACTAAAAACAGATGGTGACTGTACGAACTTAGAGACATATATTGTCTTAGACATAAAAAGTTTATATTAAGCAAGAATAAATGTTAAAATAAACAGATTCTAGCATTAGTTGACATTTAAAAATCAGTATTTTTAAAGTGTTGTTTACAAAGTTATCATTGAAAGAAACATTACATCTGATTTTTTTTGTGTTTACATTTTGGTACTAACAGGCAACAGAAGCAGTGTCTCTGTGCTTTAATAAACACGGAAAGAAAAAAAAGGACTGATGTACAATATTTGGTAACCATTGTCAAAATTGAGGTGATGGGAGAAAAAAAAAATTCAACACCTCTGTTTCTCTGTGAGGACTATCAGCAGCAGCAGCACATTAATGCCACTATCAGCTACTATATCACCAGTCAAAGTGACAAATGGCAGACAAGCGCCTCTCAAATATTCAGGGAGGGTGTAGTAGTGCAGGGGTGGTAATGGGTGAGAGTGTTTTTTTCTCCATTTGGCAGCAGGACTTGGTGTAAAATTTGGGGGGAAAGAGAGATGGTGGGAGTAAAAGTGAAAAAAAAAAAGAGGCAGCTTTTGGAGCCGGTGTGTTTGCATGTCTACATGACATGCATCTACATGTTTTAGAGCGGAGAACGAGTTATTGTCTTATTGTCCTCTCTCTGCACTCCCCTCTCCCCAGCCCCCCCAAAGCCCCCCTCATCTCCCCCATCATTCGGACAGCTGGAAACAGAATTCATCCGATTCGTTCTGCTGCTTTTCTCTCTCCCAACTGCCCCATTCCCCCCACCGTTCCCCAGTCCCCCTCACTGTCGTAATAGGATCTGCAGGAATCATTCAAAGGCTAGATATAATTTACTGCTTGCTGTGCACAATACCTCCTCCCACTCTCACCCCCCTTTCTCAATCGCACAAGGTGCCCTGCGGATGAACTAATCATACTTGAAATATTATTTCTGCTTCTTATTCCTCCATTTTATGAACAGCTCCTTTTTATGGTGCAATGGATTTAACCCCTGCCTGGTCACACTCACACCAGTCTGTGCAGGAAGAAAGTGGGTGGGTGGGTGGTGTGGGTGGGAGAGCGAAAGAGAGAAAAACCTTTTGTTTTAATGTTTTCTTTGTTTATGTTTCTGCCTTCTTGTTTGTTTTGATAGATGTGTATTTTATCCAAATGTTGATTTCCCCAGGTGAGGAGTCTATCTAACAAAAAAAAAAAACATTTCTTAGGGAACATACAAGTAATACAGCCAAGAGCTTTACCAACAAAACCATAAAAAAACTATTCCACAGGGCTCTTTTACCCATAATCCCCTTGCTCTCTTTATGCAATCCACATATTTGGACAAGTAACTCCTCTTCATTCATAATATATACACCACAGTAAATGTTCTCATGCATAACACTAGTATTAGCATATGGTCTACAGTACAGTAATAAAAAAAAAGCAAAAACAAACGATAACAGAAACATGAATTTGAAAATACTGAAAGCTGCTTTTTTCTCATGGACAAAACTATGATGTACCTCAAAGTTTTTGTAAAAAAAAAAAATGACAGAGTCAAGCGGTTTTTATTTGGCAGCTTAGTTTGCATGTTAGTTGAATTCAAGACAGAGAGAGATTAATCGTGGGCCAGCGCACTTTGGAGAACAGCAGAAAACTGATAGAGACTTTTATGAAATTCTATTGATTTGGCACTTTGTCCATTGATCTCTTGTGGGACCAAAGGTCTGGATTAGGATTAATGTTCTCTAAACCTGTTGGGGACCTGACACCATGAAAAAACGGCATAAGCCCTTTTTTTCCTTTTTCTAAACTTGATTAACTGACTTTTAGAGAACTGATTTGTGACATGAACATAATTATGAAAACTAAACATAATGCAAATTTATTTTCTCATTGAGCATAAAAAAAGAGTCAGTAGAGCATAATCTTTATCAAGACAGCTTTTATTCTAAAAAAGGTTGAATATATATTTTTTTACGTTATTTTATTTATTTTAGCCATTAGCAAGGTAGGAATTTCTCTTCATCGGGTCCACACAAATAAACAATACATCATAATGCAAAAATCCTAATCCCCAGACTATTAAATGTAATCAAATGAGTACTTTCAATATTTTGAATAATCAAAAATATATTTTACCTTTAGCTGACAGAACTTAAGGGTGTTTTTTTTTATTGATATAATTAGGCCCACGAGCAAAGGCTGTATTTTTATCAATTTAACAGTAACTTGTTCCCATAAAATCAAACATTAAAAAAAGTTAGCTAGGGATTATACAATTAGCTGGCTACTTTATGATTTTTGTTTTTAAAAAAATGCTGCTTCTGTCATTAACATTTATATGGATTTCACTTTTTGTAGCAATACTGATAAATAATACTAAAAAAAAACAGGAGCATTTAAACATGTATTCTGCCGTTTTTTGCCTGCAGTCACAGCTGATGCTACAGCCATGTTTGAATAAATTGTTTGGGTCTGTCAGAATAAAACCCCCAAACTGTCCCAGTTCTGTTAGAGCATGAACAAAGTATCAACCAATGTTAACTTTTACTAATCTTGACACAGAGTTTCTTATATTTGTCAGTTTGTAAGTTAATAAATCAGTAAAATGCAGTGCACAAACACTAAAACTAGTCTGAAGTCAGTTGGAAACAGTCTTTCTTGTTTGCCCACCAGAGAGAGCTGCCAAGTTGATTTGTACATTGTTTCGCTTTATTTAGTTCAGATGTAAGAATTAAAAAAACATTTATATAATAAAGAAGGGAGCTCTGCAAGAGAATTAAGAAATAAAGGAAGATCATTTTTAATATATTTTTTTAAAATCTAAAATATTAATATTTGGTTTAGCTAAGAAAACTTGGTATCCATTGCGCTATGCTTTTTAAAACACATTATGTGTTTTTTGAAGATGTGATCTGTGTAGCTTACATTTTAGAATACTTTATGTCTGTTAAATAGCCAAAGTAAAATGGATATTTTTTAATATAGTGGGACTAAATTTTTAACTGTACCTTTAGTGACTCAGATTTGCCGATAGATCAGGTTGACTGAAGATCTAATTAAACAGCTGGTTAGTGACTTTAAACCAGATGCCATCAGGATTTGGTCACGATACTCTCTGTTCATTTATGGTCCTATTTAATCTCTGCATTTAAGGTATCCTGTGGAGCTGATTGTGATCAAACTTTTTTAAACATAAAACACATACTGCCACCAACTGCCAACTGTCAAAAATGCAAACGGAGTTAGAAATGTCCAGAGAGTATCTTTAAACTCTGTTTCCTTTTGCCTCATACTGTAAACCATCATTGATAATGAATTCATCACTGTGGCGTAACTTTGGAGTGGTGCCCTCCATGACTTTATTCATCTCTCTGTCACAGTGGATTTTATCTTTAATTCTGCTGATGAGATAATTGTTGAAAAAAGGGACAGTGATGAATCTCACAAAGGCATTTTCATGTCTTTAAAATTGGCTCAGGAGGGCGCTACATCAACTTATCAAGTGTGTGTCGGTGTGTTACAAGCACTTTTTAGGACAGAATATATTTTGACTTTACTGTGGCAAATGATGATTTGCAACATTGTTTTTTGGCAGCTCCTGTCTGTTAAAAGAAAATACTGTAATTACGAGTCAAAATAATAACTAGCTATGAGGTCTTCAGGAACATTGTGGTCTTTTTTTTATCAATTATCTGTTCTTCACAATTAACCCGCTTGATTATAAAAAGTCTATAAGTAATTAGTCGAACACTTTTTCAGATGATGGCTTAAACAACCTTTTTTAAGGGGCTGTCATGAGAAAGAAAAGAACAAGCACCCACTTTTTCATGCCTTTGTTGTTTTTTTTGTTTCTTTTTTTGTTTTTTTTTATTTGCACTGATCTGGCATCTACTTAAATATATTGCCTTAATTTGGATGCACACCGACACACTTGTGCTCAATCACAATTCATGTATTCTTTGTTGAGTATGTGCATATGGCTCAGCAGACAGAGAGAAAAGGATAATGTGATAGTGAGTGAATAAAGAGACAGAAGGTGAACAGGAACAGAAAAAGTAGAGAGGAAAAGAACGAGAGAAAGGCAAAGAGAGGGAGGTAGACAGAAGGTAGCTATCAGCTGTTCACTTGTACTTAGGGAGCACATTTACTTTCCATTGATTTCCAATGCTTTAGTCAATTTCCTGTCACTTTTCATTGCAAGTACATGTGATCTCAGTTTAGCTGCTTGCAGGAAAAAGGAGAAAGTCCAAAATGGATATTTTAGAGAGTCTATAACACAATTGCCACAGGCTGTGTGTTTCTTGTCTGCAAAATCTAATATTACTCTTGGCAGATGTATAAAGAAAAATAGGTATTTAGCGACAAGTTTTTATTGTTTAGTAGACGACCACTTTATAAAACAACCAATGTAGAATTTGATTGTGAAAACCAGCCAAATGTTTACTGAAGGAAAGTGGATGCAGTAAATGTAAAAACCTACTAAAACCTTCTTATAGCAGATCATACCAGATGAAACTCATATATCTCCATACAGAAACTGAACAGTCAACAGACAGCTCACTAACAGATGTGGTGCCCAGCAGTCGCCATGAATCACTAAATCTACTGCGGTTTTAACCAAAAAAAAAATGTTTTACTACTTTTTTTTTATCTGAGGTTTCTGCATCTGATTTTTTTTTTTTTTTTTTGGAGTAGCGGTTTCTTTTCTGACTTTTCTGTGCAAAAAGCATACAGATTTGATTTGTATTCCATTAGTTTTTGTTTTTTTTCTCCAATCTCCCACATCTTTAATGCAAATACTCATTCACCTAGTTTTTATTTTGGGCTTTATTTTCTGTCGTCTGCCCTAAAAGAGCATTGCCAACTTAATATTCAGTTTGAAATAGCACAACTCCAAACAAAGGGCATTTTTTTCCCCCAGCACATCTGCTTGCGAGGAAGACAGGCCTTAACACCTGGAAGTAATAAAAGACCAACACTGAGAGAGAAAATAAGGTAGGATTATTGTTCTGTGTGAGGAAGAGATTATGTTCAGAGAAAAGACAGTGAGGCATGTGGCTACACTTTCACCTCAAACAACGGGACAAGAAAGCAGCCACTGATTAAAACTGAAATGAGCTGAGAAAGAACATCTGAAAATGAAGCACATTTCATGCCGAGACAACAAGTAGAAAGCTTTATCTTAAATGGAAATAAAATAGACTGGAATATTCCAAAGGTCCTGCAGAACTGTTTCTCAGTAACAATGTCATTATCTTACCAGAATGATGCTAGCTGAGAGAAAACTGCATAGCATTTTCCCAATTTTGATGAGACTCATTTGTTGTATTTCTATTTTTCTCTGTTCTGTGCTGAAGATTTGCATTTGTCAGCTTTATTTTCCTCAAACACAATCTGCCGGGACTTTCAGTGAAAAATGAGAAGCACAGGATGTTATCTTACTTTCCATCAAAACTATTCTAATTAACTTCCTTTCAGATGAATATTTACCATAAACATCTTACCAAAAATAAACAGCGTTTTTCATTTTCCATTCTTAAGCACAGTCAAAGGAATTCAAAACTGCAGAAAAAGGAATTTCTAATCATTTAAGAGCCAAAGCATGGAACAGGACAAAACAAGTAGGAGGAATGCCTCAGACAGGTAATTATTCTGTGATATCAAGACACTTATTTTCTTGTGCAGGCCAACATCAAAGCACGAGGATGCGAGAAACATGCAACGACAACGGAAAATGTGCATCTCCCCAGATATATGACCTAACAATGGCCCTCCACAGAGCATGTTGGCCCGTAACATCGAGCACAATCCAAATAATCCACACAAAACCCAATTCAAACTGTGGAAAGGGAGTAAGGGATCCAACACAGTCTGTCCCTTTCTCATCGTTCTCCCTCATGTTGACTGGAATGACATTAGATGCCAGGGCTTGTTTGTGCTCTAATGACAAGTAAGAGGGGACTGCTGTCTCCATGGCAACAGCCAAGGCTCAATACATCATACCTTGTTACAGTAGTCAAGCGGGGACGTTTGGTCAAAAATTAATACATCAAGGAAGAGGGAGACAGAAAAGAGTGTGTTGCAGGAAGATTGCCCAGCATTTGTTATATGAGTTTGATAACTGTAGCATTTAAATGGTGGCCTCATTAATTTCAAGCTGCAGCAGCAGCAGGCAACAATTTGAAATGGATGTTCAGTGACCTTGGCTTGATACGTTGAGTGTCATGTCTACACGGGGAAGACCATGAGAAGGAAAGAGAGGCAGACCAAAGGATAAGGTGTGTGCATTAGTGTGTTAGCGTGTGTGTTGGGGGTAGGGCTGGCCTCAAGGCACTGTGCTGCAGATTAATTGTGTATGATTCACAATTGCAGGAAATTGTAAAAAATGCAAAGTAAAACTGCTCCAGTGTTAGTCTGACTTCTGCACTGTGTAGGTTTGGTTGGATAAACTTAATGGTATGCTTTGAAGAATGACAAGAAGAGAAAAGAAAGAAGGAATGTGTTTCTCATTGGACTATTTTTTTAAGAAGTATTTGTCAGAATAAGGGTGGTAGGAGAGAGAGACATATGCAGCAGCTATAGGATAGAGCGAAGAGTCCCAAGGATACAGTTCAGGCCAGATGCATGAATCCAGCCTCCCCTTAACCAAACTCATGCATTTTAATCCACAGACTTTTAATTTATATCCTGTATTATCAGGTCAGATGCAGTGACCGCTATGGAGAAATGAACTCAAATAAAATATTAGTAACCTAACTGGCAAATAGGACAGCTGAATTTTTCATCCGAAAACAACCTATTCACAAAGTAAAACATTTGGCTGTGTTCAACCTGATGGAAGAACGTGCTTCTGCCAAAAACAGTTTTTTTGTTGTCTTTCATGCACACTTTTATTGCCTTTTTATTTTGTATTTGAAGTTTTCAATCACTTTGAGCGGGCCTTTGTGCTTCCCCTAAAATTATCTGGTAAACATAATGACTGTTTGATTTACACAATATGAAAAAGCTCCAATCCAAAATGTGCAACCGCATTTTGGCTCACAAGATAAGCCATCCTGAGTGACAGCCCTTTTAAGAGCCAGACAGAGTAAATCAAATAAGAATCTGTCTGCCTGCAATATACTCAGTTTTTTCGTGGACTGCCTACCTTTGCATGCTTGCGCATATGGCAGCCACTGTGATTGGCCCTTATTCATGTGGGAACAATTAGTAATTCACTCACTTGACAAAAAGGCCTCAGTAAGACCTTGTTAGATCTAATTATATGATAATCTCAGGAAGACAATGGTCGGTGATGATAAGAGAGTCATTCCTATTTGTATGTAATCAATGTTTAATATTTATCATTCAACAAGCTCTTATGGAGAAGGCTTTAATGAGGACTTATCTTCACTTGAGTCCCTCTTCAACATTTACTGCTCTCTCTCCAATTGACATTTACTGACCTCCTGACAGAAGTGGGGAATGACTGTTTCTCCCACAGGATCTGCTGGTATCTTTGAAATATGTTCTTAGAAGGTTCTTGTAAAGGGTTAAATTGTTGATGTTAAATGGAATGTTGGATTCTGCTTGCTGCCTGCTAATTAGATTGTAATTACAGCTGTGCTTTGCGAGCCTGTCTGTTCCAATTAGAAACACTTTTGCGGCTAGTCTGCCTGACCTTTCTTTTGAAACTTCTCTACTTTAAATTAACGACACATACAAGGGGATAAATGCTCCAAAAAAAGTAGGAAATTATCATGTTTATGAAAACTACAGAAAACACAAACACACTTTATTTAAGCAAAATATACATTTTCAGCAAACAGTCTCATTTTTAGGAATCAAGCCATAATGTATTTTTAATGTAAGAGGGGAAAAGAAGGAAAAAGGGCACATACCACCAATTTAAATATGGTTACACCACATAATAGGTACCAAACTTTACCAGTTTAAGCATATACAATGATTTTTTATATATTGGTGTATCTGTGAAGAATATAGAGGGAGAAACTGGACTGAAGCCCAGTGCGTCTTCAACAGCGGTAGTGTGCCCTCCCTCTCACTGAGAGGAGCTCTCAGACTGACTGAGGAGTGTCTCAGGCATCCACGGCACACCTGGTCTCCATTATCTCTCCATTTCACAGGCTTGCACCCCCTAACAGGGCAGCCTGGGAATGGGCCTGGCTCTTTCATCTTCCCATCATTATAGCAGCCAGCCCAGGGTCAGGGCCCAGTCTGACAGGCATTCCAGCAGCAATACACTACAACTGATTTTGGTTAAGATTTAAAAAAAAAGAGAGAAAGAAAACAAAACCAAAGTCAGTGAAATATTAATAAGAACAAGTCTCAAAGCAATTATTATATTAAGAATTCTTCTCAGAGTTGACATTCTCCCCAAAGCTATGTGTAATACGATGCTGCACCTCAAAGCTGTGCCTCCCGCTTCCTCAACAGCATCACCTTCCCTCACCCGTGCCTTAAACCTAAACCTCCTTTGTGTACTCTGTCTCACTGGAACTTACACAGATACACAGTTGTTTTACTGTTTCCTGACAAACACACAGGAAAGACTACAAGAAGACGTTTTTCTTCTTACAAACGTTCCAATATGAAAGTAGTGTTTACAGGTGTGTGGTGATATCATGCTGAGTGTTAGCTTTATTCTGTTGGTTTATCACTCTTAAATCTTGTCCGCAGTGGGACATTCGAAGACAGATCAAGGCGAAGCCAAATTCCTTCCCTTCAGCTTTTTAACTGTTAGAGGGATTTAGCAGACCCCTTCAGACAATCTGCGAAACACATTTATGGAGGAAAGGATACACCACCTGATGGTTCAGGTCTGACATGGTCCACCCATTATCATTTTGCATTATGAGAACAAAATGAGGTGTGATAATTGATCTCTCATGTACTTCAGTTCACTCTCTCACGACACTATCAGCACAGCTTCGTTTAAAGGCGAAAAACACTCTCAGGCAGAGCACACCCGAAGCCTTTTTAATGCATCATCACTTTGAGGTTACCGAAATGACACCATGAGAAGCACTTTGAAGTGAAGTAAAATTATCCCTTATTTCTGCCCCCACAAATGATTTATTAAGGGGAAAAATCGGGGGAAAAGAGAAAAGGAAAAGGGCAGACGAAGGATAGAGAAGGACAAACACATTCCCAGCACATATTCTCTTCATTATGAGGGGGGTGGGGGGGAGCCGATCATTCAATTACTGACTGCCGTCACAGGCTAATATTCCTGCCTGTCAGGGCCCATTCTGGCTCAGTTTTGGTCAGAGTCCTTCTGATGGACCTCATTTCCTGTTAAACAGAACCAGAAGGTGCTGTGAGAATGGCGACACCTGATCCTGTGTTCAAGAGACGGGAAATGCTTCGGCAAGGCCCAAAGCCTGCCAAGACACCCTCCACACCTTTTCCAGCATGAATCCCACGCAAGTGGGAAGCCAGCGAGGTGGAGTTTAGGCAGAAGGGTTTTATAGGCCGTTCACTTAACCTGCACAGGTGGGGGTTAACTCAGATGTTTTTTGTGGAGTTGTTTTTTTCCTTTTCCCCCTTTTACAGTATGAACCAATGTGAAGATAGGTCATCCCATTTTGAATCAGG
>JAPZDY010000001.1:14159495-14171798 GCA_029783645.1 Ctenochaetus hawaiiensis
CCCAAAAAGTTAAGAGTAAGACAGAAATAAAGTTGAGATAAATTACCTGTCCATAATCTAGTCTATCGGAATGACCAAGACAACATCAAATGAAGCGTCTTAAAGTTGGACAATACAAAAGCTAAATGTACACAAAGTTTTTTTCAACCTACCATACTGTTTAAATTCATTTCCAATGCAACAATCTACTTAACACCAAAAATGTTCATATCTATCATAAATACAGAAGGTTGTTTCTTTTTTTTTTTTTAATCAAAACTCTTTTTATCGCCCATTATTATGTCTGCAATGCTCTCCTTGTCTGGGTATGATGGGATTGTGATCCCCCCTCCCCCCTTTAAAAGGATTTCTAATTTTAAAATCAGCAAATCATTTGCTTTTTTTTTTTGAATGCCCAGAAACAATGCCTTATTAAAATTTCATTTAACTTAAAACTTTCCGTATTCAAATCAAGTTCTAAAAGAAAAAAAAGCTCATCTCCTGCTGGAACAAAAGGTGTAAAACATGGATTTCTGTAACAGAAAAACATCTGTGAGCTGTTGACCTGAGAATAAAATAGACATTACATTATTCTTTAACTTTTGCAAGCCATTGGTATCTGAATGCTTAAATAGCAAGAAAATTGATAGACTCTTCTCCCATACAGTACATACTGGCTTTTTTGTGACTGTGCTATTAAGTAGAAATTATTACAAAACAAAGGGACAGCTTGTTGACGTGTATTTCTTCAAAAGGGTACTTGGGCCATTTGTCAAGTTTGAGGCAGTCCATTGCCATACAGTACAGCATTCCTTTACCATTACCCAAAACACAACTGCAGCGATCTTTTCTATTCTCATATATAAGTATGCATGTATTTCAGTTGAGTAAAACAAAAACAGAAAAACAGAACAAAAACCAGCATGTTGATATGGGAAAACAATCCACTAACATTAAATTTTTGGTTACAAGCTTTGGAATTGCAGTTAGTCTTTACACATCTTTTTCTGAAATTGGTTTGTATACTTTTAATGTATTTTTAACATTGCTGCTTTTTATGTTTTTTTTCAGTTTGTGATTTTTTTTGTCTTTTTGAATGTTTTTTAAATATTGTCCATCACTGAAAGCTCTTTTACAATCTGATGGAGTCTGTTCCTACACTAGCAAGATTACTACAACTACTACTGTCTTTGACAAAACCAGGCTGCTGCGGCTCCTCCGCCGTCCTGCCCAGCCTGTCTGCTGACTTCTGACTGCTGTCAGAGTCAGACTCGTCGGTAAAGACGTCTGTTGGTATCGAGGTCTGAACTCCTGAGGTGCTCAATGAACTTGAGGTAACCGTTGAAGGTGAGGACATTGGAGGAAAAGAGGAGGAAGAAGAGGAGGGACTGGCATTGGGCTTCCCAGCTAAAGCTCTGGAGAAAGGGGCCTGGGGCCATGGTTTGCCGGCAGCTGTGGTGTTGAGTGGGGTACTAGAGGAGGAGCACAGGGAGGAGGAGACAGCAGAGGATGGCATGGTGGCTGATGTTGTTGGCTGGGGAGGGGGGCTGCTGATGGGATGAGTGGCAGACTGCGAGGTAGATGCGGTGTTAGGATTGGGGAAGCAGGCTGAAGAGTGAGGTAATAAACTAGTAGCGTGCTCTTTGGCATTTCTGGCTGATCGCTTGATTGTTCTGTGTTTGTGCAATGCCGATTCCAGGTGTTGACTGAGTGCTTTCTCCCCATCCAACGTAGTGTCACAAGCCAGGCAGTCATAGAGACTTCCAGCCCCTGCACCTACGCCACCGGGGACACGCAGCAACATCTCTTGCAGGTTTGCCACAGACTGACCGAAAAAACAGTTAGATTTAAGGTGGGTAATAGCCGCTTCTTCCTTGGTGAAAACTGCTTGACACTTGCGGCATGCCAGTTTATACTGCACCTTGGGGACGATGTACTGGTCTAGATGGGGGTCCACAGCTTTGCCATCCATCTCGTTCTGCTCAGAGGGTACTTTATTATGAGAGGAGGAGGAAGAGGAGGAAATGGGAGGTTCACCATGGGGGTTGCCCTTTTGCTCTTCTGTTTTCACTTGATCTTTGGCAGATTCTTTGCGATCCCCCAAGGTTTGTGGGGGAACTGGTGTTTGGCTCGCCTTGGGTTGCTGGATCTGTTGAAGCTGCCGCTGCTGCTGCTGTAGTGCCTCCTGCAAGCTCTGCTGATATTGCTGGTAATGCTGCAGCAGGGACCCTGGAGACAGGCCCATCAGTGCTTGTGACAATGCTGGGTTGTAAGGGAAGAGACTTTCCATGCCATACATCGGTTGTAGATAGCCCCCCTGTAGAGCGCCAGGGATCTGTGGGGTGTAATACGGAGAAAAGCCAGGCATGAAGTAGGGCAAAAACTGGTTTGTGAGGAGAGCTGTCGGGTCTGATGCCAGAGCAGCTTGCAGGGCCTGAAGTTGGGCTGGGTCTACCACATACTCCATGCCAGGTGTGGGCATAGAGGTGGCAGGAACAGCTGTGTCTGGTTTCTCTTTCTTGGCGCTGGCAGCAGAAGTGGAAGGGGCAGGGGTGCTTCCAGTTGACGATGGGGTTGGGGGCTTCTCTGTCTTTTCCTTGGGCTTCTCCTTCTCTCTTACCCTCTCAGCATCACATTCTTTGGGGGGTTCAGAGCGGGAGCCGGACTGGGCGGTTGAGGAGGTGGAGTTGGATGTGGATGTGGGGCTTGAGTGTGAAGCAGATGTGTTGGTTTGGGCTGGGCTGGATGCGGCAAGAGACGATGAAGAGGGAGGCTTGTTGGGCAATCCAGATGTAGGGAGACTAGGTGAGGGAACACTGGCACCAGGCATGTTCAGGAGGTTTGAGGGTTTTGGAGGAGTTAAAGCTGGAAAATTTTTGAATACAGACAAAAAATTAAGAATTAATATGCATATATCTTAAATGGATATAATAAATTTTCATTAAAAGATTTTTCAGCTGCAAAAAAGTGTACAGTAAGGTCCTTTATAATGGAATATACATAGAAAAGTTAAATAAAAATCTGTACATAAATGATAAGATAATGTTATATTCACTTAGTCAAAGTCAGTCAGAGTGAGCCATTTGTTATCTCTGTTGCGGGATTTGTGGCTCTAAATAATACGTGTTGGCAGATAAGGCAGATTGTGTACTTAGTGACAAATAAAAATAGCAAAAAGCCATTACATTATGATAAAAAATTCTAGAGTATGTATGCAAGTGTAAATATGTACAAATAATAGACTGATGAAAAGCTAAAATTATTTCAAGAGGAGTAGAAATATAGTGTTAAAGTGATGTGTTGATATTTTACTAGGCTCTACATTTCAGTATGTGATAATTCAAGCAGGTTAGTTACATTTCAGCTGTAAAAAACCCTCTGTATCTAAAAATTTAGCTGTGTATTAGTGACTGAATGCCAAATGGTGACGTACCTGAATTGGATGAGTTAAAGCTGGAAAGAGAGGGGCTGCCAACCCCTGGTAAAAGGACAGGTGGGATGCCTTGCAGATTTGGATAGGCTGACTGGAGATTCAGCGCCTGCATTGCAGGGTTGTCGAACATCCCCTGCTGCTGCATGGCCTGCTGCTGTGCCAGTCCTAAAACTTCATTGGCCTTCTTGATGCGGTCCATTTCTTGCTGGGCCATAAGTTGGCGGACAGTGGCTGGGTCAAAGTATTCTTTTTCCTTATCGATCTGACTGCCAATTGTATCCTTCACCTTCGAGATGTGTTGCTGGGAGAAGATGTGATCACGAACAGAGAGGCGAGCACTGTACTTGACACCACACAAAGTGCATTCAGTCTTCGGCCCCTCGTACGATGTCTGATTTATTCCAAAGTGCTTGGCCATGTTGAGCTTTGCCTTTTTCTCCTTGGCACGGGCATTTTGAAACCACACCTGAACCACTCTCTTTGGAAGTCCAATGTCATTGCCAAGTACCTCACATTCCAGCATAGTGGGGGTCCTGTAGTCATTAAAACAGGATTTCAACACTTTGAGCTGGAGGTTAGTCATCTGGGTTCGGAAGCGCTTTTGGCCGGGTCGATCTCCACTGTCAATGCTTCTGTTGCCTGAGGCTCCAGGACTTGGTGAACAGGGATCAGCCAGGCTGGACGTCTCACTGTGGTCAATCATATGTTCATTTTCATATTCCTTAGCATAATAGCTTGTTGCAGGGCTTACAAGCCCTGAGGACATCTGGTCATCATTTTCAAGGATGGGGGCTGAACCCCCAGACTTAGACAGGTAATCACCACTGTGTTGGCTGTGCTTTGCATCAGCACTGTCATTATCAACATTGGCCTCATCACCTGTGGTTGTATCGGTGATGGCAGTATTCACAGAAGAACAGTCGTCATTATCCAGTTTGCTCTGATCAAAGCTGAGGTTCACAGAGGACATGCTTGCCATGGTGCTCTCAAAATCTTCCATTCCCTCAACTTTAATTGCTGAAGGGCTTAGTAGAGCCCTGGGAGACAAATCCATGCCTTTGTTCACTGGTGACATGGAAGAGCTTTGTCCATCACTGTTTGATGGGGCCAGTTGGGAGTAACTTGATGTCTCTAGAGCATCCATTTTTATTTGCATACCCTCCTGTTCAGGTAGCATGCCAGCAAGAGCTAAATTATATCCAGCACGTTTGGCTTCATGCCAGTGTCGGGAACGAATGTGTGCCTCAAGGGCAGTTTTTGCTTTGAAAAGAGCACGACAAAAAGGGCACCTACGATGAGCTTGAGCTGGCCCTACTGCTCTAAATTGCCCCTTTCTCTCTCTAGCTCTGGTATTTTGGAACCAGACTTGCACTACCCTCTTTTTCAATCCCACCTCATGAGCAATGTGGTCAAGCATTTTACGTGTAGGATTTGAATCTAATAAATACTTCTGATAAAGGATCTCTAGCTGTTCAGGTGTGATGGTGGTTCTGAGCCGCTTGTCTCTCTGTGGCTCTTCTCCGCTATTTGTGCTGTCATTCTCTCCTGGGCTGGTGCCAGCTTTCTCCTCTAACTTCCTCTTTAGGGAATTCATGGTGGAGGTGGGGGTGGACGGAGAAGTGGCAGAGCTGCTGGGAATCTGTGGCATTGCTCCAGAGAGTAGCTGACTTGCTAGGAGAGGATTGCTGGGATCAAATAACATGAAAGACATGTCAATTGGACGGTCAAGAAATTGAGGGTGGATGAATTGATTTTGCACAGACAGAAAGTGCAATTGCTGGTGCTCCTGCCAGTGCTCAAAGGAGGGGAAGCCAATTTTGCACTGCTCACACTGGTATGGGATCATCTGTTGTGCCAGTTGTTGTGTGGCAGAGGTCAGATGTGCATTTAGGCTCATGTGAGAGCTTTGCGATGAGGCCTGGCTTGTCTGAGAGGCTGAGGGACCACACTGCTGTTGTTGCTGAGAGAAAGAAGGAGATGAATGTTTCATGGGCTTAGAAATAGACTGAATCTTTTCTTCTCTTTGAGGTCTGTGGTGTTGTGTCTCAGACTGCGGTTGATGCACAATTTCCTGCTTAATGGAGGTTTGGTTTTCTCGTGGATCAGCAGAAATTTCTGATAACTGTTTGGGCTTCTCATCATAGAGGTTTGAGGTGGTTGCTGGTGATGCCTCCTCTTTTTCAGTGGATGGGAGGTGTGAGAATGCTGAAGTGGAAGGTGGAAGTGGGCAGAGACTCGAAGAAGAGGGCATTGGGGTGTGACAGGAAGACCCAGAGGGAGTGTAACATTCATTGGCAAGATCCAGTGAATCCTCATTTTGGCTGTCATACTGTCCCTCCTCATCTTCATCTTTGTAACACAGCTTCTTTTGGTGTTTTATTAGATCAAATATACGCTGGAAAACCAGACTGCATTTCTTGCACTGGTAGTTCAGATTTGAGGTGCGAATGTAGCGGTCATTTGACAGTTCTCGTCTTTCACCATCTTTTGCTCCATCCCCTTGGTTTTCATAATTCTTCCTTGCCTTCTGCCGAGCATTTTGGAACCACACAACAATGACACGTGTGGGAAGGCTCAGAAGATTGGAGAGCTGTTCAAATTCATCATCTTTAGGATAAGCATTGGCATCAAAGAAGTCCTGAAGCACTCTTAGCTGATAGTCAGTAAATCTAGTCCTGGATGATCTCTTACTTCCACATAAGTCATGTTTCTGAGGTTCAGGGGAAGGAGGTTTAGAGTCAACTTTGGTTTCCTCTAGAGTTGTTGTTGGTGGATTATTGAAATTGTATGGTGAGTCTTTGTTGCGCTGCCGCTCTTTGAAAAGGGTGTTTCTGAACCAGTGCTTTATGACTTTTTGTGGCAGCCCTGACTTGTCTGCCATTTCTTTAATCTGCTCCTCATTTGGTGAATTGTTAATATCAAAGTACTGTCTCAGGACCCTAAGCTGATCATCTGTGATGCGTGTGCGTGGCCTCTTGTTCTGCTGCTGCTGTAGCATGGCTGGTGTAAGTTGTTGTTGATAGAGCTGGGCAAGGTCTGAGGCCAGGCTTGGCTCAACAGATGGTAACTGGGGAGGCAACTGAGTAGGCAAGGACTGGAGAGACATGGGCTGCATCATGAGCGGTGAGAAGAGGGGCAAATCCATTGGCATGGGAATTTGGGCCATTGGAACTTGCGGCTGTGGGGTCGGTACAGTTGGAGGTGTAAGCGAGGCAGCAGAAACAGGAATATTTGGTGTGGGAGCTCTTTGGGGTGGAGGAGGAGGTGGAGGTGGAGGTGGAGGTGGGGGAGGAGCTGGAGCAGCCTCTGGTGTGGGAGGCCTCAGTGGATAGAGTTTATCATAATGCTCTCTGTATTCCTTGGCAAATCTCTCAAGGGATCGAAATGGAAAGAAAGCCTGGTGGATATGCTCCTGGTGGCTCTTTAGAATCAGTATGTTTGAAAACAGCTTGCCACAGGCTTCACATTCCAGTTTCTCTAATCCCTCAATGGGGTCCACCACTCTTGTTATCCCACCTGGACCACTTGATCCTGTAGGTCCAGCTGTCTTTTTCTGGGCTTTCTGTTTATTTTCATTGTACTGAATTACTAACTCAAACCCAAAATTTTCCAGCAAGGCTTTGGTTGCATTTCCTCGAGCATCTGAAGCGATCCTTGGTGGAGGCAAGCCACTATCATGGTTTATGTTAATTGAAATATGCTGGATGTCCTTCTTTTCTTTTGACTTGATGTCTGCAGAATCTTTGTTAACATATTCCTCATTTTTTTCAGTTGTTTCTTTCTCTCTTTGTATCTCTCTGTCTTTCTCATTCTGAGAGGAAGAATGTCTCTGCTTTTTTTCTGCATGCTGAAGGAGAGACGCGCTCTGCTGCAGCAACGCCATCTGCCCCTGAGCCTGTGAGTGAGACTGCTGCTGCTGTTGTTGCTGCTGCTGCTGTTGTTGCTGCTGTTGCTGCTGCTGTTGTTGTTGATGCTGCTGCTGAAGATGGTGGTGCATCAACTGCTGTTGCAAGCAACTTTGCTGGGCCTGCTGAGCTGAGTTTTTTAGATCTTCCAGCACTGAGGAGGTGGAGGATCCTGCAATTCCAAGCGAATTACTGATGTTGAGCTCTGGGTTCAGCTGAAATTCTGCTCCAGGAATGTAGAAAGGGAATAGCAACTGCTGCTGTTGCAGGGGGAGAAGTGCATCAGTTGTCATTGGGAAGTGCTGCAGAAGTGCTGGGTTAAATAGCTGTGATTGTAAGAGAGCAGCCTGCTGTTGGAGCTCTTGCTGCAGTTGGGCTTGAGCTTGGGCTTGAGCCTGGGCCAATTGCTGTTGTTGTTGAAGCTGTTGCTGTTGCCCCCTAGCAGATAGCATGTCTGAAAATTTGGACTTTTTTACTTCATGGTTCTCAGATGGTGAGGAATGACAACTCATAGAGGAATTCCCTATGCTTTCAATGTTATGAGTCTGGCTCATATGATTTCCTCCAAGAATAGCCTGAGCTGTCTGAGACCCAGAAGAACTATGGTTGGTAGAGCTAGAAGTTGAGTTGCTGGCTGGGCTTGGACTAGATGTTGAAGTGCTGATGCTGGACCCCCCACCACTTAAACCAGTAGCACTTGCAGAGCTAGTAATCCCTCCTGCTGCTTCAAGTTTGGCTGCCCTAGCTTTGGTCTGGTGTAAAACTGAGCGCATATGGATCTCTAGAGTAGAACTCTGGCTATAGGCCACATTACAAGTGCTGCACTTGAATGGCTTGTTGTCAGGGCTGCTGGTGGGCTCAGGCTGGCCAGTAGTAGACTCCTGAAGAGCCCTCTTCACCTTGTGCAGATGAGAGACAGAGTTATAGTGAACTAGAAGAATGTTCTTCTGTGTGAAAGACTCTTTGCATACAGTGCACTTGAAAGGACGGGATGGATCCAAGAATTTCTCCATAGTAAAGTTGGGGCCCTTTCTGAAGGGCAAAGCCCGTTTAGGTTCAGATCCAGAATCTTCTTGCAATGAGCCAGAGTCACTTCCTGTTGGGCTTTGTTTTTCCTCTGGGTCACTTTCATCTCCCTCTTTGTCATCTTCTCCCAGACTTCCAGGCTCCTCACCAAGGGATGGGTCACCCATTACCATAATGTCACCATTCATTAATAAGCCCCCATAAAGCTGCTGGATATCAGCTTCACTCAGCTCCAGGTGGCTGGTTTCTAAATGTTTCTTCAAGGCCTGTAATGTTCTGAAACTTCGCTGGCAGAGGCAGCACATGGTAGCTGCCCTGATCACGTGATACTGTGAATGGAGCTGCAGTTTCTCTACAGTCTTGAAGGCCAGACTGCATTGGTTGCAGCGATACTTGTATACATGACGGTCTGAAACAGGCAACTGGGGCCTTTTGTTGTGAACCTCATTGAAATGCACCTGGAGAGAGTTTGAGGACTTGAATACTTGATTACAGCCTTTCTTCCAGCACAAGAATCCTGTAGCATCATCTCTCTCTGATTGTTGATCTTCCAGAGGTGATTTGCGAGCCTCAGATATTTCTGTAGGGAGTGACACCCCCTTCTCTGGATCAGGATCTGATGCATCTGTGAATAAAAAAGCCAAAATAAAGGAGTGATTCAATAGATAATACACTTGTGAAGCTTTTTTTCCCCACAGTTATGTAAATGAAGACATTAAATCAGTCATCATGTTATTACACTTGGAAAAGTGTAAGAAAATGAAAAAGAAAAGACTAATTGCAAGGCCTGTGTAGTGTATACCAATCACTATTTAGATTATTGTATGAATGAAGGCCTTAGGATGAAAAACAGCATTGTCTTTCAATAATCAGTTTGAAAACATGTAATAAAACCATAACCAACACAATTCTTTTGTAAACTACTACAATACCTAAATACCAATTCTTTATTTCCAGTCTATGTAATAATGATTATTTTTTGATATTGCATTATTGAGTGCATGTTCTTAAATCAAATTATTATAAACTCAGACATGATTACCTGATGTGATTATGTGCCATTAGAAAGCACATACATGAAATTAATAGAACTGATGTGTATTTTTTAAAGAAAAAAATGCAGGATTTATATGTGAAAAGGTGACATGCTATATAATAACCTCCAAGTTTCAGATACTAACCACTCGTCTTCTTTGTTTCATCAGAGTTAGAGTTGGCTGTGGCATGAGGGGTGGTCTGGGACTCTCTGTCTGGACTAGGTACAGGTATAAACATGCTTGCAGGAAGCACCTCACTTGCTGTTACCTGGAAAAAACAAAGCAAAACAAAAATTCTACTGTAAATAATATTGCTTCCATTTTTTAAAATTTATAGTTTAAAAGACAGAAAACTACAGACAAAAATGATGATGAACTGGGTTACACAGATTAATAATATATGCTGTAACATTTACAGTTTAACAAAGCAACTATGATCATAGTAAAAAAAAAAAAATCAATATTCTTTGTACCATTTCCATGTCAATGACTTAACAAACATGTATAAACACAAGCACAGACACAAAGAAATCTGTTTTGCTCAGAATGTGGTGTTTCACTGTCCTGTGCTTTGGTATGTGCAGATTCAAGCTCTACTGCAGCCAATCAGGATGCTGGATTTCATGTTTTACAGTATCTCAGACAGCAAAACATTTATTGGGAGGATAATAAAAAAGTACCAATGAAAATCATCATTGGAAAATTACTTATAAAGGGGCAAAAAGTAGGTGGCACTTGTTTAATTTAAACATTTCAAGGACAAATAAATAGTGATAGAAAAAGTAAAGAGAGGAACCCTGGTTCTTCCTGCTCTCACAAGGTTGGAGTCAATCATGTGTGAAAGACAGCAACCTTTGTTTACTCCTGCTGTTCTCCCACAACTTTCTCCCTATTTCTCCTTCTGATCATCTCCTTAAACCCCCAAACCTGATAATTCATAACAACTATCAACTAACAGTTCTCTTTTTTCATCTGCTAAAACTGAGTGAGGCTTGAGTCTCTTCACATACGGAGTGATCAGCTTCACTCTACCAGCTGCATTTTAATCCACATCATCCAACAGCATTTCTCCTATTTTCTGGGTTTTTTTCCTGCTGAATCTAATTTTTAGGATACTTTCACTTTTATCTCTAAGCCCAAAGACTTACAGGTCATCCTTTCATGTAATATTAACAGTCTAAGTAACTTCTGTTTTTCACTAGTCCTCCTCTCCATGCTCCCCATCAGTCTACACTAAATATAACCTAATATAGAAAATCAAAATTAAAAAATGGAAATGCATAATAGTTATGGTACAAACAATACATTAACACAATCAATTTGTGATGATCAGATATCTAAAACTAATAATGAAGATTTCACATGTTGAAATAAACATCTGATGGAACCTGCACTGAAGCGTAAGAGAGTGTGGTGTCAGATGTATGTGACTGATTCTTTAGTTAATTAACCATAAGTACCATATGCTTTCTAATGACTCCTCTAATAGACAAAGTGAGAACACAGCACACTGTAGCAAGTAATAAAGCCTACAGGCCAGATTTAAATAGAGCAGAATCATCCTCAAGCAACAAAAGTTTCAAGGTGAAGTAGAACAGTTAACACTTTCAATCACACAGTGCAGCCCTGCATGGTTAGTGTGGTCATAAAATAAAGTAAAGAATAAAACTTCTAGCCATTTCCATCTTTGTTTTTTTAATCCTATCCCTTGCTTCAAAATAAAATGTGGAAAATTAATGCAACCAGCATGGAAAGTCACACAACAAAAAAGCAATCATTTACATTACAAAGTGGACTGTTTCTAGACAACTGCTTCATTAGACGATTAGTGGAAAAAGCAGAGTATCCCAAGGTCACTTTTAATTTGGACCGCCTAATTGGCAAACATAGTTCAAAATGGCTATCATCCAGCCAGACTCAGAATTAATGAAGCACAATTATTTTCATTACCCCTATCTTACACAGACTGAAAATTAGACATAGAGAGAGAGAGAGGCAGACCGGAGGAGTGTGTGTATAATGCATATGTACATGTATACTATACTGTGTAAACGTATTGCATTTGAGACAGAAAGGCATGAGAGACAGGGAGTGGAATGAAAAGGAGGGAGGAGGGAGTGCAAAGAAGATAGGTGGATGAAGGGATGAAGGGTGGGAGAGTGAACGCATCATTATGCATGCCTGGCAAGAAATAAAAGTCACCTATTTCAGAATTAATTTGGCTCCTCTCCTTAGACATGTGAAAAGGATAAAGTACCTTTCCATCTGCATTCACAAGTTATAAAAAGGTGCTGGCTATAATGTGTGTTATATTACCTCTGTTCTATCACAGCCCTTGTAGTGGTTCAGTACATTACTACCTCTATAAAAGAAATAAATATTGCTGTCTAACATACTAATGTGCTTGCCATTTACTTTCTAGATGGGGGATGAAGATGGCGAGGCAGCAGACTGAGCAATGTTTTACTCGGTGATTGTCCGGCAAGCTATTTAGCTTCAAAGGATTGCACAGAAAAAAGATTTGCTCAGTTATTTATAAGAAACAGGGCGAATAAAATTTTATTTCCCCTTGATGAGCATTAAAGGAAGCAAAGAAAGTATTCTCTCTTGGAATAACAGGGTACACAACTATATTGCAACTGACATAAATCTGACTTCAGGGATTGTTAGTCAAAGATCACATGACTAAAGCTAAAAACATTGCAAACTTTGCATCTTATATCTTGCAGACGTGGACTAAACACTGGCACAAAATTTTAAAACAGTGTTTTTCCTTCTACAGAGCTTTTGCACATTTGCATATTTTTTGGTATGAGACTTCATTTTGGTCTGATTTTGGTCTGATTTGTAGAAAGTAATAATATTCCACTGCTTTTACTTGAATTTAAAAAAGCGGGTAAACTATTCATTAAACCTTGATTAA
>JAPZDY010000001.1:14171898-14188147 GCA_029783645.1 Ctenochaetus hawaiiensis
TCTAACATATTCATAATGAAAGGCTTTGTTTTGACTCGCACAAAGGTGATCATAGACACGGCGAGAATGTCAGTGTAGTAATAAATGAACTGGGAGCTAAGAGACCTGCTCATCTTGAAACCATTAAAAAATACAAAAACAGATTATGAGTTCCCCTCCCCAAATGACTGTGATTAGAGGAGAACTGTGAAAGGGCTCTCTGATGATGGGCACATTAAGACAATGAAAAAGAGGAGAAAAACATGCATCTTAAAAAGGCCCAATCATTTCCAATGAGCCGACGGGATTGCCTGCAGCCATTTCACAATTAACAGCATTCTTTGTGTTAGATAAAGGACTGAATGTTGGCAATCTAAGGGAGCGAATGACAATTCTCACAGCCAGCGAGCCTCTCCAGGGTGAGGGACTGATTAAGAGCAAGTGACTCATCTTGGCATCGCTGAATCCCTACACTGATCCTTGACCTAACAAACAGTCTAAAAATCTGACTGACTATAAGCTGCTCTGTATACCATGCAGCTTACCCATGCAGCACAACCATACATTTGTCTATTCACTGTGCTTTTCCTCCAATGCAACTCCCTGTCTTTTATAAACTTTGGATAATGCATTATCTAAAGTTCTTATGCATTCTACGTGCTATAGCGCTGGATGACCAGAATAAATAATGTGTACTCTCTGTGCCAAGCTAATAAATACCAATCTAACAAAACACAGGCAAACTACAGGCCACCTTGATGTATGCTGGCTGGTAGAGAAAAGGATTCAGAGGCATTGTTGGCTCAGAAGTATTCAAAAAAAAGACAGAAAAATCCCATACAATCTGGCGACAAAGAACTTACTGTGGCAATAAGCTTATCGACACAGTCAGGAGCCACACTGTGGAGGTGTGTGAGGTGAAACTGCAGGTGGATCTTGTTGTTGAGCATGTCCTGGCATAATGGGCAGCGTAACATGGGTTGGACAGAGTGCTGCGTCATCACGTGCATTCTGAGTCGATTCAGGTCCGTGTTAGTGAACTTGCAGTAGGGGCACTGGTACATCTGGGTGAAGGTAGAGACAGGAACAGCAAAAAAAAAAAAAAAAGAGAAAGAGAGAGAGAGCGGGGAGAGATAACAGATCCACAGAGGGTTAATAGGTTGGAATGGGTGCACTGAGCATGGTGGGCCTGCTTGAAGACGAGCTGCAGATCAGGCGGAAGATTGGGGCCCCTTTCCCTCAAGCAGGCAGATCCCTCTGATCACAGACAACTGTGTAATACTGAGCACCACTGAGTCTTGGCACCCACTTCAAAGTGCTCTCATCTGTCAAATACTATATTGATTTTCCACCTTATACACAATTAGCAGTGCAGCTGCAGCAGAAAGGTTAAAATAATTTTCAGTAGTTTTGAAAAAGAAGCCTGCATGATATAAAGCGGATCAGTGAGATAGCTAACTGACTAAATAACTAAATAATTATCAAAAGTATATTTTAAATTTCTGCTTTAATTGATGTGCAAGTTTCAAGCCTATAATGAGGCCTTGGTAATTGAGGATGAGATAACCATTAGCATGAACCCCTTAATTCAAAGAGTTTTATGAACATCTGAAGACGTCAGTGTTATCAAAGTTGTGGGATTTGTATCTCACCTGCTCCGCAGAACTCTTCTCGGCTGTCCTGGGACGCTTTGAGGACAGCGGGCTCTCTGAGGTCTCTGACCGCGAAGAGGGCCGTTTGGAGGGGACTGGGGAATCTGACTGGTGCCGCTCCAAGTGGCCGGAAACTGCTGAACATACACACATTCACACAGACACACGCATGGACAGAGAGAGAAGAGCAGACATGTCAAGACAAGGTGAGGACGTTGCAGCCAGGGAGCAGGTCAATCAATAACACTGTGGATAAAGGGCTTTAGAATGTTTTTTTTTTTTTTTTTTAATGGTATATAACTGGATTTAATAGTAGTTGGTCAGAAAAGGTGTTGTTATGGACTCATGGCTGCCCACTAACCATGGCTGCCCTCACCTACGTGGTTTCTTTCTACCAGTTTCAGACTACTTCTACATTTTACATGGATGGGATGCTTAAATGCCAATTAATATACTTTAATATTTTCAAGCTATAGTCTTGTCTAAATTCTAAAGTGAATTTGTTTTATTATGTGATCCTGTTATGTTAATAAAATCATATTGAAAGAAAGCTCAACACTTTTGTAAGAAGTATTTGATCTTGTGCTTTTAACTAGATTTGCCCTTGTTGTCACAGAAAGATCCACATTACAAGGGTGAGATTCCGATTTTTGATATCTTGACTAATAGACACAGCTGTGCCTCGTCAAGTTTCGTAATAATTTTAAGGGGGTGATCTGGCTATTTCTAAGGGTTGCAAAAAATGTTTTGTTTTTGTTTGTTTTTGTTCTTAAAGCAAGCAGTGCCTACGGTTTGACCCAGCCCAGAAAATTCTTCGGCTCTTAATTTTCTCAAAAGCAGAGGAATACCAGTGAAAATCTTGTTTCTCTGGCTTTTCTAAAACCAGATAAGTCTCCTCTGGTGTTTTGTAGTTCCGTGCAAGTGGACTGTGACACAGAAAAGAAACAAACAGCCAAGCTGGAAAACCACTTTTTAAATTCCTGAGCAAATCTCAATATTTCCTCAAACTAGGTTGCATACAACACGAGCTTAAATTTAACTCTAACTTGCAAGACAAGAAAATATGCCATAAGGCTCAAAGATGGCATCAGACTGAAGATTAGTCATACCCATGTTCACAGGATACGGTCATGCTTTGCTCAGTTTTCTGAAATGTGCAAAAAAGCTACAGTTATTGTCAAATGACTTTTCAGGGGTAAAATACTGTCCCTGGAACTTAATTTAGACCTCGAATCTGCCACTGAAATGCTGCGTTTTTTTCCCAAAGGTTTTTATCATATATTTTTTTTCTTTCCATGACTCCAAGACAAAGCCTCACACAGCAAACAACAATAAAACTACAACACATGTTTTTAAATTTTAAGAAAAACTACAGCTGGGCATTACACCTGAGTACTCAGTTTAGTCCAGGCTCACAGAGGAGCTAAATCCACATGAAGCCAGCATGGGGGAGCTCCAGTAGCCCCACGCTTCGTCACCATTGGAAAGAGTTAACTGTGAAACTTAGAGAGGTGTCTTACCAACCCCTGACTAACCCATAAAGAGCTGCATTTGGCCTGATTTGTACAGTTCTGGAAGGGCAAATTGAGAACAGAGGGCATTGATAGGGGAGGGGTAGTTTGGCGGGGGGTCAGGTTAAGCAGGGCTGACCACGCTCCTGTTCCAGACATTAAAATGTCAGCTCCAATCAGGACAAGGGCAGTTGAGCTGATTACCCAGTGGGGGACCTGGCTTTGGACAGAGCAGCCTGCAAGATCTCCCAGAGACACCGGGATCAGCCAGGGAGGCCCTATTAGGGTCCAGTCACAGTCAATCCTATTAAACACATCCGCCAATAAACAAAGGGAATGTTAAACAAAAGGAACCTCCTATTCCCTGACATTAACCTCTCAGTCATGGCACTGTCCTCACCAATTCTTCCTCCTCCACTCCACTTCAGTTCATCCTACTTCCCTTGAACTCATCTCTCGGGGAAAACAAGAACAGTCAACTGGGGTCACCTTTACATTTCAACAATCCGGTTGCTCACATTTAATCATCCAAAGTTATTTCTCTTTCAGTTTGCCCTTTTAAATTAGTGAGGAAATGCTGAACTCTGAACCTTGGCTTTTTGTTTCTTCCATTCAAAATAAAAACATAACTAAAGTTTGACTTTTCAAAGGCCTCAAATGCAAGGTAGGAAAGGAAAAAGTGTTTCGAAAAATATGGGCAAAGCAAGGAGAAATCTAGGGAGCAAAACAGCAACAAAAACCAATCAGCATCTTATAATTGCTATTAGATCAGATTGCAACTGCTTTTTTATTGCATTTAAGCAATAATGAAAGGAAACAAGAAAACACAACTTAAATATGTCTTGTTATCATCCACTTAAAATGACTTCAAGAGTAAAAAAGAAATTTTAAGACTTCATTTTAACGTGACCGTAAGAGCAGGTAAGGCAGGGCTCATGCTGCAGCTATGACATACATACATACAGTACAGAGAGAAAGCATGGATTAAGTAGACACAAGTATCCTCTCAGCCTTGTTATTAAGAGGATAAACATAATTGATTATAAGTATAGTCCACTTTCACAATTACTCAATAAGCATCAGAGAGGTGAAACAAGTGGCTGTTTATGCTAATACTGGAGAGCTGTCGTACGAGGGCCCAAACCTGCTTTCTAGCTAAGGGTGTTTTATGTTTGTGGTTGTGTAAGAGAGAGACTGAGAGAGAAGGGGACAGATGGAGTGCTGGGGAGGCTTACTCAGACACAGTCACTCTCGTCACGGCCAATTAGGACTCCATAAATCTGATCAATCGCTTTTTCTTAAGAAACCTACTACCTGACACCATCGCAGGCACCATGACTAACAACCAACTACTGTATCCTGTTTTACCTTGTCAAGGCTTGATGAAAAAAATGACCAAAAACACGGAGAAGGTAGTAATAAAATAGAGGTGACTTTTATTTTTTTTTACTTTTTTTATTTTGGGGGTGGGGTGCGAGGGCAGTCTAACATTGTAGATTGGATCAACTAAAGACTGAAACATCACTTCCTGATGGAGCAGAACTATTACAGGAACAATGTTTTGTCCAGAACGAACAGAAACAAACAGTACCTAGCAGATACTTAAGGGTAAAACTGACTTATAACAACTAGAGGTGAGGTTTAAATATAGATAAACATGGGCACAGAAAAGTACGATGACAAACATGTTGTAAAAATATAATATTTTAACATGATAATGCTGTTAAAGAGATCTAAAACTACTTTTTATTTCTGTGCTTGAACTCTGGTGGCTGGCAAGATTAGCAATGCTTGTAGCCTAACAAGTAGTCCTCCGCAGAGACCAGTACAGGCTCCCCCTCTGCCCCTCTGTCAGTGACCTGAATGTCTGTCTGTTAGCCTGACCTCTTCTGCCTGGTCATTAGACATGAGCCCCCATCCACACCAAACCTGCTCTGACAGATACACAGGGTGGGCTTTTGTTTGAAAGCACAAAAGGCAGAGCAAGAGTGGAGAAAAAACCTAAGAGTCAATTAGGTGATTATTAATTCATGCCCCTTTTCCGTAAACCAGAGGCTTTTGTGCTGTCGAGTCCCGTAAGTGAATTGGACTTTGGCACCTTGTCTTACCTCCCATAGCTGGACTGTATTATTCAAGCAGCAAAGAGGGCTGTCAGCACACTGTGCCGCTCTTTGAAGCAATCACTGCCTTGCTTTGCTTTTAAGTGGAAAAAAGATGGCTGCTGGACAGAGTGACTGACGCAGCACAGACTGAATTAACCACCACAGGTCATCTGCCATTGAAATCTTCCAGGAGTGCAATCACAGCTGCCATTAATCTGCTTTGTCCTTGGGAGAGGTTGTCCATATTCTAAAATGTGAATTACAGTCAACAATGTGTGCGGAAGTGGAGGATGGGAAAAAACGAGTCCTGGTGTTTTGGAGGGGAATTCCCGTCCTACTGACTGACATGGGGTCGTCATCAACTCCAGAGCCTCTTCCCCCTCATTACCACAGTTCCTGTCCCGCCTTGGCAGCTTCAGGCCTCCGGTTGTAAAAAACAGAACCTATCATCCAGTCCGTCCACGCTGGCGAGGCTGCATAACTTTACTGTCACTTTGCCCAGATCGGCCACAGTCTGCCAATCACTTTAAACCCAAAGTTCAGCCCACAGTTTCTTTTCATGGTGTAACTCATGGTCACTTAGTGGTGTACTTTTTGAAAAGAGATCCCCTGCACCCTAAAACCTTGCACACTGTGGTGTACTTCTGATGACCCTCTGCTCCAGGCAATGCAGAAAAGCCTGACCTCTGTTCCCTCTGCAAGTTGGCCATTAATATGGAGATGATTCAATCCCCCCAGTGCTACAGCTTTTTCTTTTATTGCTATGCTAACAATATCTGAACAGTGTCTTGCCTTTTCTTTTACATTTTTACTATTAATGTGTCAGAACTCAGGTCTGTGTTTCATTTCCACCACTATTTTTCATTTAATTGCTCTACAATAATAGATGAAAGAAATACAAGAAAACTAAAACCTTGAACTAAAAACCTGTTACTGAAACAACATGAAGACACTGAAGAAACAATTTCCTATTGTGCATGAAGACAAAATCTTCTGTGCAGGAAAGTGAGTGTTATGAAGCCCGATGGCATTCTTGCAAGAAAAGCAAGATAAAGAAAGAATTGGGAGGGAATATTAATTAGAAGAAGCGTTATTAATCTTTAGGCCACAGAACAACAGGATGACATGGTGTTCACCTTTACAGGACGCTCAGAGACAACACTGGTGCTCGGCCATTAGACACCCGGTGGTAAAACTCATAAACAGTGAGCTTTCAGGGAGTTGGCTCACAAACAAGGACAATTTATGGCCTATTATCTTCAAAGACAAAAGGAATTACAATTTGAGGGATGACAAGCACTCAAAGGACGTGATATGAATATGTAAACATTTTCTCTGCTCTGCCTCCTGAATTCTCCTTCTATTTAGGTTTTAAAAGCAATAACAAATCACCACTGCACTGAATGTCACCCAGTTTAGACTAACAATAACATAAACTTGAATAATTTGATTGTAACTAACCATAAGCATGCAATTTCAACTTCAACCACAGCTAATATTAAATCTGCATATCTGCACTGTTATATGGAGAAACATCCATAACATTTGCCATAGCTGTTCCTCAATGAGCAACACAAGAAGACTTACAGCACAATACAGAGCACAATAAAATATGAGCAGACTGCAATGCCACAGTGCTGAGTCTAGGGGATGCTAATCATCATGTTCATTAAACAGACCAAATGCAGCTTCTACAGTGTACAACACGACACAACATCAGCTCCTCTCTCACACAACACACCTGAATGTGCACATGTGCAAGCTGAAGCACATTTATACAAACACAGGGGAGGACATGGAGCCAAAGACACACACAGGGCACACACACAGGATTATGTAAGCACACCCAGCTGCTCAGTTTTCATCTAAACAGTTTCTCAGGTATAATGTCAACACTTAACTGAAAACAGTTTAGAGCAACTTTTTTTTTACTGTCTGTTTGAAAAACTACCACAGAAGCCTCATGAGAAAGAGGAACACAACACGGGAAAATCCTGTAAGATTCAAAATTATCTGATGGGTTCTAGTACAGTCAAGTAAAAAAGTTAAATAATCTGTTGGAAAATGTTCAGTCTTAAAAAACTTTTTTTTTTTTACTATCTAATTACAAACAATTTACAAGTGCTCTTACAAGTCTACAGCACATGCTTTAAACCTCACCACATTAATTAAATAAGCACTTCTTTCGTAGGTGTTAGTCTAAAATGCACGCAAAGGTTTAATTATGTATAAAAATAGGCTTCTCCTATTTTGATTTTACTCATCAACATTAATAAGCGAGAGTTAAAAGCAATGTTTTTGAGGCATAATGTAGCAGGAAAAAAAATACCATAATCTGCACTATTTGTACACAGGCAGTGTGAAAACGTGTGCAGCCGCTAATCGAATGCCAAATTGGAACCTGCACATCACCTTTAATTGGTGCTCCACAAAAGTATGTCAAAATACTCCTACACACTTGCACCTTAACAACACTAACATTCATTCCCAAGCTAACACAGACAAGTCCAGGCTGGGAAGTGATGCCACAGCGTGCACTTAATATTTTATTCCATCTGTGATTAAAGAGAGACTGTGACATGACTGTGATGATGGCACCTAAAAAGCAAAGTAATTTACATTATAATTATGAATACAGTTATTCCCATTTACTCTAAACATGCAGTTATTATAACAAACTAATTTTTCTTCTTCCTTTTTGCACTTATTTGCCGCTTTATCACAACCTAGTCTTATTCTTTGTTATTATGACTTGCTTTACATATCTTGTGTTGTTGTTGCACTGTTTCATTATTTAAAATTTTGCAAATGGAAGAATAATTACCAAAAAAATGCAGAGTGTGATTGAAATTTACAGTTCAAAAATAGTTTTAAAATATTTCAGCATTCTTTTTAATTAAAAGATATGATTCAGATGTTGGATTTAAGAATACCCATCATTTTAAGTTACATATCATCCCCATGTTTTCAGTAAGAGGTGTAATATGTTTTTTTTTTTTTCGCCTGTAAGTCTGTGTGATCTCCATGGGTTTTACTCTTCTCAGGATGTGGATGACCAAGGCAGGAAAATTATTTTTCACCCCCTCCCCTTGCCCCAGCTCCCATAAATTGAATGTAAGGAAATAGGTATGCAAAGAATTATTTATCAAGCTCAATTTCAGAGGACTACCATCTTCCCAGCTCCAGAATGGAGAGATGATTTCTCTCTCCCTCTTCCCCCGTCTCCCCACACAGCCTTCCCCCAACTTTCAATACAACCTCTCCCATACATTTATGTTAAATATGTCAAATCGCATTGTATCCAAGTCTGCTGGTGTATTAACAATTCCCCTCCTTCCTCCTCTTCACCTTCCTATCTCCTCCACACTCGCCATCATGCCTTTCTCCCTGCTGCATCCCCATACATTCAGCTGTTGCATAAATGCTGCACCTGCTCTTTAATGAAGGTAAGGACCCCGTTTCTATGCAGAAGCTTTTCCCTTTTTGCTAGTGCTGTCTCAGCTTGGCCAAGAAGGTGTGGGGAGAGAGGAAAGAGGCTCATGGCCATCCAGTTATACATATTTCATAGCTAGCATTAAAAATGACCCTTTGAATTACTAATCACCCGGGATGATTAAACTGCAGCTACCGCCAACATGAACATCATTTTTATTTTTATTTTAATAAAATAATTTTTTAAAATAAATTATTTTATTAAAATTACTTTTACGATTAATTTGTATTTCTTACCTCGGGATATATACATACTATAATACACTGTATAATCACAAAAAGTTGGGCCACACTACCTGCAGTGTTGAAAGTATGACATTAACATATGTCTCAATGTCTGTACATGCACATATATGTATTATATTTGAGATAAATAAAAAAACAACAGAATAATGAAGGCATCTTTCAAGACATGACATGCTGAATACATATGCATTTTACAAAGGCTTCTGATGTACCTCTAAATGATTTTAATGAATACTGAGGAGCTGTTGAACAAGAAAGGGAAAATAAGATTGACAGTGGCTTTAAAAAGGAGGAAGCCTTTTTTCTGTGTTTTCGCTAATGCTGTCTGTCTGACAGTGACTGTCATTTGTAAAGGAACAATGTTGTGCTCTCTTCCAACAGTTACATGACAACGCTGTGAAGAAATACTTCAGTAGTTCTAATGATGGACCTTAGAAAACAGCTCAGCCTCAGACAGTGGGAGACTGAGCACCTCTCAGATAAATAACAGGTTGGCCGAGATGCACATACACTATATTCGAACATACACACCATCTGTGTGCCTACTGTACAAACATCTTCAGAAAATCACCAGCCAAACAAGTGCTCCTCTGTTTCCCCCCTGCACTTGCTTTGAATAGGTACTATTCATCAATCACAAAAAGTTTGAAGTACAAAAAGGGACCCTTCCATTAAACTACAGCTGTCTACCTTTCGCTGACAACACAGCCTTGAACCCAGCGCCCCAACCTACCCACCCACCTTTTCACTGACATCAAACAGAACCTCAGACCTGGTTCCCTAATGCACATGCTATTTTTAACTAAGCGTTTCTAATAAGCTGCTGGGAAGCTGTAAATTTTTCATATGCAAGCACATATTTCCTTTGTGAAAACACAGAAACACACTTATTTGGTGATTAGCGACTGACAGAGGGGAGGAAAGGAACTGAATATGCTTGTATCAAATTGCATGCCTTTCAAAAAGGAGGAATCCTAATGCGAGGAGTCGTCTTCCTGTGCACCACAGGTATGAGTGAATTATTAATCGGCCAGCTCATTTTAATGCTTTTTAAAGTGCTTTATTTTGATGTGCTAAAACATACTTTTAGCCATATTCAGTCAGGCATGCATATCATTATTTCTTCCATCAAAGAAGAGTGTCGCCCTTTCAAAGAGCACAAACAACTCAGCCTCATTTAAAATAGAAGTTCGAATATCAAAGACATTTTACAAAGGCCGGGCTTCAAACACTGTGAAGTTTTTTTTTTTTTTTCTTTTGCTACACTTTATAAAAAACTTAGGTATGCAAAAGGTCTGAATTGTTTTCTAGCTTTTAACCTGACTAGTGTAAATCAAAACATCCTGCAGTAACACAAGAAGTTAGACAAGCGAGAAGCATCCATCCAGGCCTGTTACTGTTCGGTGTCATCATTATCAGAAATCTCCTCTATTGAATAAGACATCTCTTAACTACCAACACTGTTTTTCTAACACAGGCGTGCAAAGTAAATCGTGCATAAAAAGGAAAAATGAAACCATATTTCATTTACACTGACGCTCCAGAAATTTGAATACAATCAGTAAACAAAAGCTTTCTATATAATTAGACGCAATGATGCACATAAACATTTTACAGTGTGTGAGACAACATCTCAAGTTTTAGAGTCTTGCCTTGAAATTGTGCTTCAGTCATGTTGAGGGGATAAAGTTTGGTAGCACAGATTTCACAGTGGTCAAACATGGTCTGTGTTTAAATGTACTGCAGGTGTCAACATCTTTCACGCATCTGACAATCCAAAGAAAACTCTAGATTAAAAATGGCTTCATTCAAAGCATTAGTGTTTACCAGTATTCATTAACACTTTCATTTATACTGCTACTGTTTTTATCACAGGCATTAAAACAGTTTTCGTGCTCCAAGTATTTCTTCTGGCTGCAGTAGCACCACCAACAGAACCACAACTGCTATTAGAGCCATAAATGTATGTGTACTTCTGCTATCATTGATGCTGTCATCTTTCATTGTAAACAGTCCATCTGTAAAAATAATATAAGACCTTCAAGATAGATCCCAACAATCTCAAAACTGTTTTACCAGTTCATATTTCTCTATGTTATCATTAAATAACTGGCGCTACAAGCATAAAAACAAAATCCACACATGCATGCTTCCATGAGAGACTGATAAGGTAACAATGCTGAACCATTCAAACTGAAAACATCACCTGATTACAAAATATGTGTAAGACTTTAACCTAAAATGCTTCCAAAAATGCTCAAAATGCTTTTTTTAGGAAATGCGAACCCTCCCCTGATTTGAGAACGCTCAGGCCAAAAGCTCCTCCCCTCACCATAAGCCCACCCCCTCTCTTTCGGAGTCACCACCTACACCTGTCAGTAAGGAGACCCACACTTAAAACCATCCTGATCTGATAACAGTAAACACAGGTAAGTGTTGTCTGTGCCACTGTGTGTGTGCAGCAAAGTTGAGGAAGGGGCAGCACTATTACATGTGAGTATAAACATGGTTCAGCTGGAATTACATGTACAGGCCCCCCTGTCTCCACATCACCTATTAAGCAGCACACACAACAGAGGTCACGTGTCTCCTCAAAATATTACCTAAACTGACATTTTATACCCTCTGGATCAGACTGGATTTAATGCCTGGAACCTGCAGTGTAGAAGTGTAATCTTTGAAATCTAGAGAAGAGTTCAAGGGGTTTTTAAATAGTGTTAAATGCTTAAAAAAATTTTTTGTTAAAATTTATTTAATTTAATTAGACGAAAGGCCTGATGTACAGCACCATTCTGGTGCAGGGTCACGTGTTGCCTTTGAGTAGTTTTCCCTAAATGTGTGTAGTGTAAATATTGGCCTTACCTGTCCCTTTGGTGAGCTCCTTCTCCCCCCCACTTTCTCTGTCTTTGGTTTGGTCCTCCTGGTCTGTGGTGGTCTCACTAGCAGCCTCCACATCCTCACTCAGCTCTCCTGAAGGGGGAGGGAGGACGGGATATGTAAATTACCACGCCATCAGAATTGGTGGAAGCACTTAAAGGGACGGCAGCGTTTTTTTCTATAGGAGCTTGCAACAATTACATATGCTGACACACAGTTGCAAGGCTAGCAGACAAAGAGGGCAGAATCTGCTTTCTGCTTGCTGTCCTGTGTTGTCTGATCATCACAGTGATTTTTATTTTGACAGAAATTATATGCTTAGTTGATTAAATTAAAGTGGAAATAGAGAGGGAAATATAATGTCTAATTATTATTATTATTATTATTATTATTATTATTATTATTATTATTATTATTATTTAGTAAACAAATAGCTCCCCAAAAAAGAAGTGGTCTAAAGTAGGAAGATGGAAAGATAATTGTGTGCAGCATCCGTCATTAGAAAGCCCTTACACAAACCCCTATTAATCTTTCTCATGCACACAAATCAAACACACACACACGCACATACATTACTGTCCTCTGCTGCAATCTGCTAGGTTACCAATACAAGCCCCATGTCACTTTATCTAACCTAGTACTGTGAAAAAAAAATCATAAATATTTAAAACTTTCGGAGCCATAATTCATTTTATTTTTACACCAAGTCAAAGGCAGAAATCCCCTGTAACCACCTTAAAAGCCTCAGCTCGATATATCAGGCCATTTAGGAGCATCGAAGTCCAAACAATGGATATCCGATAACGCCATTTGTAAGTAACACACAGAGGAAAAGATAGCAAAAACAGATAATAAAAAGGGCATCAATCTTGTTTATTTCCCTCCAGTGCCCCCTGAACACCCACCCTTTGCCTGTTAAGTTTGTTTAAAAGTAGTGGGACTTGCATGCAGTAGCATTGATTTGACAACAGTAAACTAGGCCGCAGTCAATAGCCCCTATCAGTTATTACACAAGTCAGCTAATTCTCAGCAAATGTACTTAAATGCTCTTTTGAAAATGCTTTCATGCTCGGGTCTCTACTCTATGAGCTATTGATATATTGACAATGCTACAACAGCTACTGAAATATCCTGTTCAAGTATTCAGCCCTGCAGTCATCACACATCCAATCTTAGCTCACCACATGACTACCCACAGCCAAAACCACTTTTATGATGTTACATTATCCCCAACAGTTACTGTTTATCCTGTCAGTTATGAAACATTGCATAGACCGTATATAGAGTTCACATCGTGTTCTCAAACTCCTGGTATGTGACTGTATCACAGACACACTTTGATCATGTCTCTGCACCACGTGGCTATTCTCAGAGTTCACTAATGACAGGTCTTACTCAGAGATGGAATACTCAGAAACATCTAATTTTTCTCCTGAAAGGGTAAATAGAAATTCCTTATGAAGACAAGGCATGTGTGTAAGTGAAAAATACAGTAAAGAAAAAGACTTTTTTTTTTCTTTTTTTGACATTTCAGTCTTTGCTGAGTATGTTAAAAAAAATCTTTTCTCAGCAGGCTGAAAAGGGGCTGGATATTTAAATTTAACTATAAAATAATTTCCTATTTTTAAAAAGGTAAACAGAAAACTGTCTTCTTTGTTTGAGGTTGACAAAACACACACTGCCGCGACAAAATCATAGGACGTGGTTATTAACATAATAACTGTATTATTCTAGACAATTGCATGCTCATACATATGGGGTTATTAGGTTTAAAAAAATCAAAGTCAGTGGAAAACTCCTTTGTATTACTGGCAGGACAGAAGCAATATCTTCCATTTCCTGCTTTCTGGTACAAATGCTGTAGGAAGCAGCTGTCTGGTGCATAGATTGTTGTCACACGTTATTGCTAAAAGCTGCTCCTGTGATCCAATGATCCTGTGTTTAAATAAAGATATTTAAAAGGGATGACTGCCTCCCTGTAAAAAGCATATTTTAAGTGTTCCCTGGATCACTCACACAGGCATACTTTTTATTATTTTTTTTGTGTGTCGTTTTTAACAATGTTTCTATTATGTTTCCAAGGCAACCCATGAATTCCATCCAGCGCGGCCCATCTCCTGCTGGTGAGGCGGATCTCAAACATTCCAAGAAAGCCAAGGAACTCCTGCATAGTCCCAAAATCCCATCCAACTCCCGCCGGCATAAATCTCACAACTCTGCGAGAATTAGGATACTGTACAGCTGCATAGGTGCTCAGATTACAAAATAATCCCCAGGTAAATTTTTTCACCTTTAAAAACGGGGCAAGGTGTCATTTCTTAGCTATGTGACACTTGTAGTCAGACTAATTCCCCACCTACACATTAATACACACTTTGTGCTTAAACATCACTGTGATAGGCAGCAGCCAACACTTTAATGCTATTCAGCTTCCCTGTTCCAGCCCCCAACTTCCTGCATGCTTACTGAACTGCACTGATATTTTTTTTCCTCCTTGTGCTCTCGATTCTTCTTTATTTAGATGTTAAATCAACATATATGACACTTCTAGCACACACAACTCAGAGCCCCGTCATGCAGATATTTAATTCCAGAAGCAGCGTTACATCTTTAAGTGGCAAATGGCTTTGCCTATTCCTCATCTCATCTTCAACGGTATTACAGAATGATTAAAGCCGAGCAGACCATAATTAATGAAAGGTCATGAGTGGCCTAAGAGTAGGATGCAAATGGAAGAGACACTAAAACTGTAGCCATAGATTAACTCTGAAAATAGATGAGGAGAAACACTCAAAGCTATGGCAGCAGGCCATTTCTAACCCAAATCTCAGAGATGTAAAGGACAATAGCCTGAAGGTTGTCTTCTAATTAATTGTCTTCATTAACCATCCTAATACAATGATATGAAACAGTTCCATTAATCTAATCATGCAAGCTGAATAAGCCTATTGCCGACACAGAGATTACACTCATTTGTTCTGAGCATATAAATATCAGCTTTGCTCTGCCAGTCACTCATTGGGGACAGTCCATGGGCTCTCTGTTCCCGCGTCTCACAGACAGAAACACACAGACACACACTAACACTCACACACTCTCGTACACCATATCTGCACTCAGCAGCCTTCCCCTCATGTTTTGCCTGTAAATGCAGAGGCTTAATCAGGCCCATAGGTGTCACTCTATACAAGCTGGGAGAGAGCAACTTGCTCACACACATTAATGAGGTGTGGGGGGAAGGGGCCGAGCAGCAAAAGACAGAAACACACGGGGAAGGGGGAAAAAAAAAAAAGAAGAAATATGTGGAGATGACAAAAGCAGATGCTATGCAAGAGGCGTCCGGTGAAGATGAGACACTGAAAACGGCAAGATTACCTTCAGATGAGAGAGAGCAGCCTTCCTTTCCCCTGAAGAGCAGTGATTACACTAATGCTAATCAGACTGACAAGCACAAACGGCCTGATAAATAATTGATGGTAACCACTGCACTTTCCAGTATTCCTTCCCAGACTGTAGAGAAGAGCAGCAGCAAGTAATAATAGTCACTCTAGATATCTTTCACTAGGTCAGGCTCCTCCTCCATCCTCGGCCTCAGCAGAATACACTGCCATGATGATAACTGCCTTTCTTTATGACAAAATTCCAGTCCTACCTGAGAAAGGCTCCGGTGTTCCTCAAACAGCGGAGACGGCCTGCTCTTTTTTTGTTGCATATACAGTATCCCAACAACACTGTCTTATCTGTCTCTCTTGACTTTAAGTCCTGGAGAACCGGCGCGGGGGCTGAGCTGAGCTTCTCCCTCTCCCCGGCTTTCAGAAACTAGAACCGAGGGTTGAGCTCTGCTTCTCTCAGGGCTCTTGTGTGGAGCTGTTGTGTTGTCTAAGCTCTCATTACTCTCATTATGATTATTGAGGCTGTTGTTATCATTTTAACCAGGTGTCACAGGATCGCACTGTAAATCAGAGAGGTGTGCTTTCACCCCCTTTATCCAGGGCCGGACAGCTTCCTTTTCTTTAACGCTGCACTGTCGGATAAAAAGCAATCTTATTTCACACTTCACAGACTCTATCTTTCTCCCCTACTTTTTCTTTTAAAAATCCCCCTCTTGCCCCCCCCCCCCCCTCCCCCAACTATCATCCCTTGCACCCTTTCCTTATATCAAAGTTGGCCTGACTCTGGACTAGAGGGTGCAAAATGAAAGTGACAGGAGGGTACTATGGGACAATGAGACACAGGACCCATGCTGAGGGCTTTCATGCATTGTCCACTCCTCATATCAGCACCTCTGCGCCCCATATGCAAGACCCCTCTTTTAAATCACAACACACAGGAAAACACTCCTACTGATTGTGGGGGGGGGGGGGGGGGGGGGGGGGGGGGGGGGGGGGGG
>JAPZDY010000001.1:14188483-14227276 GCA_029783645.1 Ctenochaetus hawaiiensis
ACACACACACACACACACACACACACACATACACAAACCCACACCCCCCTCACACACACACACACACAAAAAAAAAAAATCAAAGTGTAGCTGTCTCTGCACTCTCCTCACTCATGCTCTCACTCCCTCTCTCCCACACACTTTCACATTTTGAAAGGAAAGAAGAGCACGCTACCTAAGCGCTGCTGGTCGGAGTTACGTGTTAGATTCCTGACCTGTCTATGGGGGGATTCGCTGGCCTCTCCCTGCTGGCCCTGCTGTGACCTCAGGATCTAAATGTGAATGAATACTTTGTGTCTCCATGGGGCTGAGGGCAGGAGGGGAGGGGAGTGGATGTGGGGTGGTGGGGGTGGGGGGGGTGGGGGGGTAGCAGAGGAGGAGGTGCAGGAGATTGGAGGAGGGGTACAGGGTTAGGGCAGCTAATAACTAAAAAAAACTTTAAATGGCAAGTTAATCACAAACAGCAGTGATAGCTCACACTGCCTTGGAACAATATTGCGGCGATCCCCTCCTCCACCGCTTCCACTATTTTCCCAGTGGTGCCTGCTCATCAAACCAGCCCCATAGGTCTTCCTCACGGCACTTAATTTGATCCCCCTTGCCTTTCAAAGTCACTGGCCATTTTAAAGGACGCTCAGTGCATTCAGGTCACAAGAATAACACACACACACGAGTCATGTGTTTCAATAGAATTCTTCAACAGGAAAAAAAGAGAAAATTAAGCACTAAATGTTGCTAATTTGACTGCTTTTTGTGCTCTAGGTACTAAGTAAGTTAGGAAGTATTATTGAGCACCATGTTAATGTATTAAATATTTTTCCCTAAAGTGGTATCTCATGGGAAATTACACTAATTAGAAATATTTCTCGTGATAATGGCATGTTTAGATACATTACAAATAAAGTGGATGAAGTGAGTGCCGCTCCAGTTCATTTCTCTTTGTGTTTTACCAGAGTGATGAAGGAGAGGAGGATCTAGGTTAATGTGGCTGTGCAGGGAGCGAGCATTCAGGGACTGCTCACTCTTCTGCCCCAGCTGACACGCACACACACATACACACACCACCACACTGTGACTTCCTTGAATGTCCAAGATGATGGCCGCTCACTAACACATATTATGTTCACAATGGAAGATGCAGGCTGTACTTTTCCCTGCTAGGATGGTGGGCTAAAAGCCTGGATAGGGGGCAAAAACATCACTGGGCAGTGCTCTTCCATCTACTCAGCCTGAGGGACTTTGTCCTGCACAAAGAGTCACTCTGCCTCTCTGCCACCCCCCACCATGCATTTGTGCTTGTCGTCTTCCGCTGCTGCCTCCTCTTAAATCAACCTCTTTTTATTAATGCATCTTTTACTTTTTCCTCTAACTCTAAACAACAATGCCTTCACTTATTTGCGGTTATTCAAAGGGACCAAACAGATTCGGGGTGGGTTGACTGTGAGTGTGGGGGTGGCTGAAGGGGTGTCTGAAAAAAAAAAAAAAGAGGGGTAAAAAAAAAAAAAAGCATCACTGCTGTCATGAAGAACAATCACATCAACTCTGAAATATTCACCAGTGGGTTGGAAAATGCGATGGTACAGTTATGACAGACGAACAGGCGACTCCCCCCACTCTAGCCCACAGCCCCCCCAACCCTCCCTGCCTCTCTCCATCAGGGCGGAAGCGTGGTGGACACTGTGAATATGTATAACCCGGAAAATGTATTGATTTTTCATTTGGCAAAAAAAGGGACACAAAAATCACATAACCTGAAACTGTCACAGCTCTTTTGTTCATAGCTCATCTCTCCTGATGTTTGGCTTTTGGCACAAACTCTCTTTAATTACCAGGTACAGCGAGCTTCAGAGCCTTTCTCCACAGAGACACAGCCACATGCAGCCTGCTGGGCTTAACAAGACAGCCCACATCTATTATATATGACATACACCCAGCAGCTTTTGTTTCATATCTGACTAATAAGCACACTGAATATGACTATACCCACAGTTTGTTTTGTTATTATACACAAGATAAAGTGCAAAAAGCTTTCTTGAAGAAAACCTTGAAAATTAAATATATAGTTTGCCACATTAAAAATAGCATTTTCATATTAAAAACCGACGCTTGATAGTCTCGGCCTTTATTTGATGTGCTTTTCTGAAGTGGTTCTGCTTAACATGAAATTCTATTATTGATCGAAGTTTTCCCAGGTAACAGGCAGGTGCTTGTATGTTTGTCTGAGCGTGCACACTTGTGTATGTGTGTGTCCATTAACAGGTACTTATCTGTTTATCTCTCCTTTTAGGCACTGTAGACCAGTACAGTGGACTGTCTGAAAAAGATCTCTGCCTGTCGATTTATCGAATGCACCATTTGCATATCTTTGTAGTGCATCCATCTGCCTGTGTGGACTGTTCAGTGGAGGTATTAGCTCAGAAAATCAATGCTGCCATGGTTGGATGTATGTAGCGCCTACTTCGGCGCGTGTTAGGAGTCCGACTCACAGCTCCCACATGGGTCCTATTTACATGAGTCCTGCCGGCAGAGGCTTTCCTGCCGGTCCTTCAATCTTTGTAAACTTTAAGTACACAAACACATTTCTCAGCATGCCCCTACAGAGCGGGCTGGTTCGCCATCCTGCTCGATGGTCATCCAGCCTCCCTGTCTCCATCTACAGCCCAGGGCCTGATAGGCTGTTTGTTTATGAAAGCGTACGCCCAGATAAAACAGAATCCCACAAGGTTATGAATACCAATTTTGCTAATCAATTTTATTTAAAATATAAAATATAAGGTATTGATGTGTGTTTTCTCAAAAGTTAAATGGCCTGCTAAGTTCAGATGTTTCGGGATAGCTAAGAGAAGAGGTGGAGGATGGTGTGCTGGTGTTTTATCTTGTTTATTTATTGCACCTTTTTTATAAATTACATCATACAGCTACAGTACAGATAAATATGGAGACCATGTGTGTGTGTGTGTGTGTGTGTGTGTGTGGACCTTAATATGGATATATATTTTTCTAGTAGAGCTTGCAGAAGATACACTGGACAACTTTACTTCTAACAACCACTCCGGCTGGTTGCTCATAGCTAATTGCTAAAGAAATTCAATGATTACACTGCAAAGGCACTTTAAAACATCCATGAGAGAGCTACCACTTATTGAAAAAAAAGAAAAAAAAAAACTCCCGCTACCATCCATTCACTTTCTAATACAAATCAAACACAAGGAGCTTTCTTTCACCATTTGTCTTTCTTTCTGTTCCTCTTTGCATAGCCCATCCATTACTTTCACATGAAATATGAAAAGGCAATATCCTCTCTGTGTTTGTACTGAAGCGTAATGCAATTGTGTTGTCATTTATAGGAAATAATCGCAAACCTCTCTTTCATTTTCCAGTTCAAATAACCATGAAAAATTAGCCTTCAATGTCAGGGAGGACAACAAAGGGATGCACACAGACTATTGCTTCACCACCGCGCTTGACATTTCTCCTTAATAGGAAAACGGGTGGTTGTTTCTATCTTTCGTTTTCAATCTTTTTCTTTCTCTAACTTCATTTTTTCCCTAATTAAAAAGTTCTGCACTTGGATCTTTGCAAATCTTTCGTGCGTCTTTATTCACTGTGGAGGGTCTATATGTAAGCGAGGGTTGGAGGGCACCCGGCTCATTAGCACCCCTACCCCTGTCTGCTGATGGCTACTGTTGAAGGGAGATGTAGCCAGACAACCACTACGGGGCCTAGGTCGCCGTGACTACCGTCCAGCAGCCTGATAGATAAATAATTCAAGAGCTATCAGACTCCCTGGCAGCAGAGCAGCCCCAAAAACACACACTTAGGACACACAGCTTGTAAAGGCCTTCCTAACTTCTCAGCGTTTAGCCCTTACAAATGATGTACAACCAGATGTCTGTGCAAGACCCCACACAATTAGCCTTAGCAGTATTCAGAGGATCCTTTTAATTTAGAGAAACCTTTATTTTCAGTGTAAGCAGCAAAGTAATTGTAATTGCTTTCCACATTGCTGTCATTAAAGTCTTAATAGGCAGGTTATTTTCCACTGTAATTATGTACAAAGTAATCAACCAACTTTAGAGTGCAATTATTGGATATGCATTTAACTGACTCAGAGAGCTTTTTTGTGATTTTTTTTTTTCTTTTTGCAACATTATGTATAAAGAAAGTGAACAAAACTTATGTCAATACTGCAAGGTGAGTTGCAAGTAAATAGAAAAATCCTTAACATGACTGTGTGAGCAAAAATAGCAGCAAATAGCATCTTTACTGCAAATGTACAAGTCTGATGAATTCATATGTGATGATCAGCTAAATGTATCTCTATTGAAAAAAAAAATTAAAAGATTTATTTTGATGATGTACTAAAGTAGCAAGGGATTATGGGATTTGTTTATTACATTGCTAAACAGCCACCATTGCAGATAAAATCTTTGTGACTGACTCAGGCGGAAATGTTGACAGATAAGGTAACGTGTTAAAGTTTTATTCACGTCACATGTAGTCTGTTTGCTGACTTCCTCCCTCACTCTCTGACTGCTGTTGACCTGAAAGTTTTAGCAACAGATGACAGAATACGTTACCTGAAAAAAAAAAAAATCACAGATTTTTCTGTGTTTGGACATGTTCGGAACAGTCAGGATAATGCAAGTCCACAGCTTATCAAAATATATAACAAAGACAGATTCCTTTAAAAACATAGTATTGTGAAAATGTTTTGTATTGTAAGTGAGGTTTTGTCTCAATCCAAACTAAACTCTGAAGAAGAATTTACTCTGTGTATTTTTATATTTTAAAAAAGGCTGACACTACATGCCACTGAGAAGTAACAAATGTTTAAAGAAACAGAGACTTCCAACAAAGGTCAGAACCTTTCTCCGAGTTATGAGGCATTTCTCTTAAGAAACTCAATGTTGTCCTCTTTTTTCCTCTTTTTCCTTCTGCTTTTTACTGTTTGGAGTGGAAAAAAATGTTAAATAAAAACTATATCAAACCTAAATTAAACATAGCAACTGGAAGTTAGCTTATGTTTCACTAACATAGCACTTTATTCTTATTTGTGTACTTTTAAACTGGATTTTGTCTTGCTGTATGGCCTGTGATGCATATAATGAAATTTCCTCTCAAAAGACTAATGAAAAAGACTCATCTCATGCAATTAGCCGCTCCTTTATTCACTTCTTGTAATGTATTAATTTATTATCACATAATTCTGGCAGCATTATTTATTTATTTGATTACGCAGACACCTTACAGCCTTAATTACAAAACAGACTCAGAGCCAGATGATGGGATGCAATGGACCAACTCAACCGTCATTTAAACTAGTTATCTTTCTAATCCCAGTGGTATATCCAGCCTGTATTTATCTGAGCCTAATCAGTATGTCAAATTGCTTTAATCTTTCAATTTTACCTGAGATTTAAAAATTTTCTTAAGATGACACTTGAGAGAGCAGGCCTATAAAGCTCATCCTGCATCAGAGCTCCTTTTTTTTCGCTAATAAGTTGATTCAAATGTCTTGTGTGTATTTTTTCTCTCTTTCTAACAGTTTGAGTATTGTTCATTACTAAAAGATAGATTTATTCAATGACAAAGCTATACAGTTTCAAAGCCAGTGCTTGTGCATTACAAGTGTGTAAGCAAACTTGGCTTTGTGTGATTCTTCATGAACATGTCACACTGCTGTGAAAGTGGGCTGAAAGCTCCTGGAGGGGTGGAACTGCGCTGCCCGCTGTGCTGCTCTCCAGAGAAAGAGACTTGGAGTGATTACAGTCAAACACTGCTACTCAGTTATCTTTGGCTCAGCCACAGGAGAGGGAGAGAGAGAGAGACAGGCAAGGAGAAAAATGGAACTGATGATGTGGCTAAAACGTGGGCCAGCTGTTTCTAAAATGACCAAAATGACTAGTATGTCTGATACTGTTCTTGTAACATTTATGCTAAAAAAAGAAAGAGAGAAGAAAAAAAAAAGAAAAGCCACAATACCCCAGTAGCCATATCTGAGGGCAAAAAAGATCTTTAGGTCGAGCGCCAAAACCGTCTGATGTCCACAGGCTACAACAGCAAAGTACATTGTTCCAAACACTGTCAAGAACAGGTCTGTAAGGGAAGAGATATTATTAAAGGGACATTTCAAATGCCCTTGGATTCTGAAGTAGAGGCCAATTAAATGGCTTTGCAGCATCAATTTTGTGCCAAGTGAACAGGTATGAGTAAGAAAGGGAGGGGAAAGATTAGATGGCAGCAGGGAGGAGGAGGGGAGAGTATATGAGTACTGGCAGGTAGGTGTGGTACCTGATAGGCCCGTCAGCAGACTCCACTAAGTGGATTTTTTTAATTTATGCACATTTCTGCAGAGGATTATGATGACACAACATCACATAATTGAACTTATTTTTTACGGGTAACTGTTACATTAATGGTCCGAGGATCACATTTGCGGTATTTGTAAAACACAGGGTTCTACCTGCCCGCTCTGCAGTTTTGTGCTGACTGTGCATATAGCATGGAAATGAGCAGGTTGGTAGGATATGTGGAGTCTCGAGCCTCTCACAGGAATGGTCAAGGGATTAACAACCCCCCCTGCCCTGCGGACCAAGCCTGCAGCTAAATTGGTGCTCTGCTATACAACATCTTGTGTTTCTATTGTATGCATGACTGTGGTTGTTAGTGCTGCTGTTGTTTTTATAATGGTTGCCGTTACTGTCCTCGCTGCAGAAGACTCTTCTCACTCATTAGCCAGCGGTTGGCGAGTTAGGGCTGAGAGCCCAATAAGGTACAAAATTAATTATTCATCTCAGTGTTTGGTGTTTGGGTGCTGCTGTGGGGCCTAAAACAGGGACTCTAACTAGCAGCAGTCTGTCTCCAGAGAACTGTAGGAATAAACAATTGAAAAAAAAAGCAAAACAAAAAAAAAAACAACTGTTATGCTGTGGGTGTCAGTTACCAGGAGAAAGCAAACACTAATCACCTAACTAATCATTAAAACAAGCTGCCTACAATAATATGGCTCTCTGTGGATTTATGGATCCTCCCCTGTGTACTGATCCAGCATCCTAAAGCTCCATCATTGTCCTCTGCCTAGATCCTGCTTCTGGCTCATGAATGGGCCAAGATACAGCCCCCTCCTCTCCGTTCAGCCATGGCCTCTGTTGGCTCCAACTAGGACCAGTGGCCTCATGAGAAGGCTGTGATAAGAATTCATTTCTTCCTATTATGTGCTCTTGTCCACTGCCTCAGTTCATCAGTTCAGTGCAACCAAGTCAATGAAAGGGCCTGTAATGAAGCAATCAAATGCAGCCTGGTTCTCCGGGCCCAGCACTCCATTCTCAGCTCCCAGACCCCAGCTCCCAGTGCAGGGTGATGCATTGGGGTGGGGGCGGCAGGGAGGGGAGAGTGGACACAGACTGCACAGAGGCATTAATTCAAGACCTTGCCTTTCATAGACTGGAGGATAAGCTGCTATCACATGTGCTTCACACCAGGTCTGCTGTCTCCTGTGGGTTCAGAGAATCATCCGGTTTTAGAGAGCCGCATTAGTTTAACCAGGCCCCAACACTGCCACTACACCTGCCATTCAGGCTTCTGCGGGATTCCACGCTCAGGTCACAAGTTATGATGGTTTGATTGAGAACTGTTTTCTTCATTTCTCTCAATCTGCGTCTAACCTTTTCACTTCGCTGTGTTCTCAGCCATCCCTTCGCCCCTGCCTCTACCTCTTACATCTCTTTAACATATGGAAGCCATTACAGGGAGTTTGGGAGAGGAATGTATGTGTTGAATCTTAATCGGTGCTTTAAAGTAGAGGATTCTTGTTCTCCTTTGTCTTGTAATGCTGTGAAAGTTTCATTTCAAATTAAAAAGGGCCTTTTTGATCTACCTAATATTGTTTTCTCTCCCTTCAGGGGCTGGAAATGGTTGGTCTTATCTTTGATCAGCCCCCCTTCCTTATCCTCTCTTATACACACACATAAACAGTACAGACGCACATGGTTGGAGGACTTTATGGTCTGTGTTATGAAGTGGTCAGAGTTCAATGCTAGGGTACCAAAGCCTGTAAATATACATAAATAAAAAGAGGTTTGATGATATAAAGAGCAATAATTATGTTTGCAAGTCACTGCCACACCTAATGCAGAAATAAATTTGGGCACTCAAAACATAAAGGGGGTTGCCTGAATCTCATATTTTCCCTTCATCTGCTCCATCTGTACCTCCTTTTCCACCCTCCACAGTTCACCTGCTGCCAGCTTTGGCAGAAAGACCCTGCGGCTGGATTCTACCTGACAAGAGCTCCTTAACAAGCAGCAGTCATTAACCCCAGGAGCAGGCAGCTGCCATGTGATGTAGTGCACTCGGCCTGCTGCAGAAGGGCCCTATTGATCCAAGACATACTTGGTGCCTTCCTGGATGTTTATAATCAATATGCAAATGGCCCGCGGCATTGATTCAATATTAATTTTCAATTAGGGAATTCTCAGGGGGTTCTGAGGGGTCAATACAGAACTATTCAGAGCAAAGGCTTGAGCAAGTTGCAGGCATTGACGTTCCTCTACCCAAGACAACTTACTTACTGTTTATTTAGCCTGCCCTGCTGTAAGTCCCGATTAAGGCTTCGGATAATAGGCAGAGAGACAGATGGGCCTTTCTTCACTTCTGCAACACCAATTACATAAACTGGATTTTGTTCTAAAGGGCTTGTCCCAACTAATAAGTCATTATCTCACATTTAGTCCTGTTTTTTATTTGTTAAGTCTGTCTTAGCAGAGATACTTTAAGTATGAAAATTAACTTTTTCATTATCTTATACAAGTCCAGCTCTACAAAGTTAAAAATATGTGAAAAAAAAACGGATGTATGCACTTTACATAACTGCATACAGACATTGCATTGTTCCCAGATTTAGGTACCATACCACAAGTCATAATTCCAAAAAAAACAATAAACAGCCCATGTCCGTCAGTCTTTCTAAATGTTATCTTAGCTGCATAGTTGCTATACTGCATATAAAGTGGTACATAAAATACTTTCTGAAGTAAACAGCTATTTTATGCTCTTCCTGCTCATCAAGTTAGTAACCCAAAAAAATTGATTCATGAATCAAAAATCTATTAAAAAAAAATCTAACTGTTTTATCTCAACCCTAAAAATGTTACCACGTTTCAGTGCTTGTGCCTTACAAGGCTAAACAAACACATTTTTCTGAAAAGCTTCCATAATTAATTGAAAACAACTGCAGTTGCGGTATAATTCTCAATGAGTGAAAGGCATTTGCTGTAAATGGGTAGTAGACAAAGGCATCAGTGTAACTGTCATTTACTTAACACACAGTGTTTCCAAAGTTAAACTTACAGCAAAGCACCAACTGTCACGCTATACTTTACCTTTTGTTCCTAAACAATAACCGTGCACTGAAATGCAGAAAACCCTGTTTCGGATACATCGTCTGAAGATGAGATAAACGAAAATGTTGAGCAATGAATGAATTCCAGGCAAGGCAAGCCTTACTAAAACATAAAACAATGGTATTGATTTATAGGCCTGCTATTATTCATGTACAGACAGTGTGTCTATCAGAGAGCGCTGTGGTTTGTTACTTGGCTCTGACTCTCTGGCTTGCTCTTTGTTGCAACTGTCAAGACAATCAGGCTTTTGTGGCTGTGGACAGACACTATAGACATATTCTACACCACAAAAATTACTCAGCACGTAACATGTGTAATTAGTGGTGTAATTACATGGCACTGGAGTTATTGCCAACAAACCTGTTTGTTATATTACAGTCATCTGTGCTATTGGTTAGTTCTGTTTCAGAGGAGAAGAGCAAGGCAGGCATAGAGACTTAAGAGACTGAAAGAATGAAGAAAGCTCCTTAAACAGTAAAGTTCCATACAAAGGAATAGGATGAACTAGATTATGTAAGAATATAAAGCTGTGACTACTTCAAGGCCAAGGCAACAAACAATATAGTGTATTAAAGTACAATACTGAATTTGAGTTATTTCAAAATTTATATTTAATTTGTTTGACTACCTGTGCAATCACTTCAGAATATAATTTTTTACTCTCTCTCTGGGCCGTGAATAGACTCAGTCAGAGAGCAGCTGCACAGCCGTGTTAACTCATGAAGCAGTAAAGAGGCAGCATGAGCAAATTGCTAAGAGTATAAAAGAGATAACCTGGTTGGACTATTTGCTGCGCTTTCCTGTAGATGCACTGCCTGAGGTAATTGGTTTAGGGATAACATTAATTACCACATTGCTCATTAATGGATGAAGCCTTTATTGGTTCCATTGATCAGCAGGACCTGTTAGCCATCATCCTAAGCAATGGTGGATGTAACAAGCTTACATATTGGCATATCAATTAATGCAATCAATTCCTGTCTAGCAGTTGCCATTCCCCCTGTCCACCCCGCCCCCTTCCAATCGCCCCTTCTTTCTCCTCGATCATGTATCTGGACGGCCAGGACAAAAGACCTGTGTCAAACCAGAGTTTTTTTTAAAGGATTTCTTAATTGTTCTTTAAGTTGAGGTTGTTGCAGAGTAGGTTGATTAAGCTGATGTTAGGGTGTTGAAACAAAACATGCCTCTGATTGACCACCAGTAACAGCAAGAGCAAAGGTATACAAGGGCCTGGAACTACACATAGGAAGTACAACATACAAACTATAGCATAGTACAGGAAGAAAAAAGGTCAGCAGCTTTTTGACCAAAGAAATATGATTTATGCATATCAACATATGTACACACATGATTAATTGTTTTTTAAAATGATGATGCCTTTAAATAAATGCATTCAAAAACATTACAAATGTCTATTTAGTTGTTTTGTAGCTACGTTATAATATTAAAAATAAAACTGATAGCAGAATCTTATAGTGTGATGTGATCTTTAACTGTAGATCCACCCTTTCATTTACATTTCATTAACAAACTGTTCAAGATCAGTGCACCGTTTAAGGGGTCATTGATTACAACTTTGATTCCCCTTGTGTCACGCGAACTCCGAAGGGGCGACTGACTTCAAACACAAGGCTGCTGTGCCCTTGTATAACATGGTGAAATGGGTAGAACATCAGGAATGAATGAGGGAGCAGGGTGTGATAACTGAGAGCACACCATGACAAAGTGGAGGGATTTACCGTTGGGCCCGCAGCACTTCATTTGCTTAATAACAGATCATTCTATAAGAAAGTGGCTGCTCTGAGGGGGATATCACCCAACGAGGATGTCTCACTTGCAGAAATCCTATTTGAAGACAACACCTTTTGAGCGCTCATCCTCCTCCACGCCTAAGACGATCAACGCGCATGACAGGCCCCATTAATATGACGCCCCGTGTAACCTTGCTCTTTCTCCCCTGCTTCCAACAGGAACAAAACTGATAGCCAAGGAGGAGGGGCATTATGTTCTGACTGAGCATGTAACAGGAGGGGTGGTGTTGGTTTTGAAAAGATGTCTTACATATTCTCCTCTGAGCCACCTGGAACCACTTCTTAGGAGGAGAGAGAAGTACATGGGATGGAGTGGGAGGTGCATTTGTTTGTGTGTCTGTGTGGAATCATGTTAGAGCCAACGGTGCACTCTGCACCTCTGCAACGAACATCCTCAGGACAAAGACTTGGCCTCAAGTCTCTGGAGTCTATCACTGAAATTGCTTGTTTTTTTTGCATAGAGTTTGGTTTCACTCCCTCCTGACTCCTATCTCCCTTCTGGCTCTCTGACCATCACATATAAGAGAAAACAACAATAACTTGACAAGGGCCGACCCATTAAGACACTACACCTGAAGCCATAGGAAAACTGCAGAATCATTTAAAATGTACAAACAGGATAAACCGATTTTTTGTCCGTACATTGCAAACTTTGGAAAAAAATGCATTTTCACACAGTCAACAAGATCATGAGTGCACACAAAGAACCATTGATTCACAGAAACAAGCCTAAATTCTTGTCTTACACATATTGTTGTGACAATCTAAGCTAAGTATACAGTATGCCCACTTCACCATGAACAAAATTTGTTTAATAACGCATTCAACTGTAGATAACATTAATTCTTAAAAGCACTATATGGAACATGCCTCTGGTGATTCACATTGCAATTGTGTGAAGGTCACCAAGAGTGCAAGGAGATACCATGTTTGTTGGACTGTGTTGTGTGTCGCATTACAGACCAGACGTGCAGGCAGTTAGTCGGACACCCCTTTCCCGCTCGATGCGAGACCTCCTGAAGGCCCCTGTCCCCTGAGCAACGCACAAGTGGGCTGAGCAATTAACAATTTCATGCTGATTGCCTGAAGCATGTTTTGCTATGCCATAAAGATAATAGCATGAAGGGTGCAGCGGCAGCAGACCCCACTCCCCCCCTCCTCTGGTGTTCCTCTATTGCTTCCATCTCTCAATTCTCTCCTGTGCAATTCACATGTTGGAATGGCGCTCTGCCTGCTTGCTTTATTAAAGACACTCTCCCTGCTTAGAGGGCGCATTTAAGAAAAAAAATATATAAAGATGACTCCCTGAAGAGTAAACAGGGATGATTATTAAAGGGAAGGAGAAAACTAGAGTCTTGGTCTCCCACTGGCTTCTTGATTTGAAAGTCTAATTTGGCAACTGCACACAACAGGCGTGCAGGTAGACAAAACAAACAGGTTCCATTTCCCTAGACAAAGGGAGCATGCTCAGAGTGGCTGCTGGTGACAGCCCTCATCTTCCTCATTCTCTTCCCCACCATGGCATGACAGCAATCCACTCTGACCATGGAGCTCACCGCTGTGCAACAGGAAAATCTGTGCACCACTAAACCTAATATTCATCTGCAGAGCAGAGCATATAAAAGAGTGCAAAACAGAGTGCAAGTGCATGGCACAGAACACGAGACTTTTCCCCTCAATTCATTAGTAATTGTGTTTCTGTGTGTCTGGAGCTAAAATGGCGATGCTGTCTGTGAACAGAAAATAAGATCGGAATTATCTTCAGATATTAAAATAGAAAATTGTAAGGCCTTGAAAAAAAAACATGACGAACATTTAGTGCAGCTAACTGTCCTCAGTCTGGTGAGTTCACATTACCCCCGAACAAAGAAGCCATGAATTGCCTCGTTTTTGAGCTGAAGTGCTGCATTGATATCTCTAATGATGTTCCTAGGTTAATGGATGCAAATTTTATTAATGCAGTGTCTTTGTGGATCAGATTGGCAATGTGAAAAAGTACTATTTTTGACTTTGTTATGACAGAGAAAATCATGTACTTTCAAAAATCTACTATTATTACAGTTTACTTTGTCAATAGTTTCATGGAGGCAAATGCCTCATAAACACAATGTGGAGAGGAAAATGATGGTTTTTGGATTATTTTGAGTCTGAAAGTTTTGGCATTCAGATAGCCACATTATCAACAATATGCCTCCATTGTTATTGCTTTCACTATGTGAAAACAAACTCTGAAGACATAAGGAGGAGCTGTGGACAAAGGGTTGCGGCACCAGCCCCCTCTGCCCCTCTGGCCCACCCTCTCTGACCCCCCCCAACCTCCCAGGCTTCTGGTCGCCCTTCCACCCCCCGGCTGTGTGTGAAAGTCCAGCTGGCGCACTGACAGCCTTGACACCTCAAACTGAACATAGCTGCATTACAAGCCCCATATTGTTTATGATATGGAGCCTGTCATTAATTTGCATTCTTAAGTGGCACACACATGCATCCACACTTGCCGTGCGATAAGGAGAAACATGTTTTTGCGTTAATTTATACGATACAATGTCACACCTTCAACCCCAGACACCAACAACACACACGCACACACTTATAAATTGCAGTCACATCCCCCTGCTAGAAGGGGATGATAATTGCGGACGGCCAATAAATTACTGCTGCCTCCACATCAATTATAAGCATCACGTCTGGCAATGAGGAAAATGAGATCTTGTGACAAATTTCATGAGGCTTGGCTGCCCAGCAGCCTTTCTTAACATGCTACAGATAGCAATCCCTTATCTAGCCTCTGTAATGGGGAGCTACGGATAGAGAGATGGAGCTGCAGCCATTTAATTAAAAAGCTGGGGGTAGGGGGTGGAGAGGTGTAATTCATTGAAAAGGCACAGGAAGGAGACAAAGCCTTTGTCTCCAATACATATTTTGCTCAATATTGTCACCCATCAGAGGCCAAGCTTGTATCTCCTCTGACAGCAATTCTGGAGATTTTTCCCTGTCTTTGTGCTCATCTCTCTACCATTTTCTTCTCTGCTTCACTCCTTCTTCTTTCCTTGTGTTTTTATATTTCCCAGGAGCCCACTGTTTTCTCCACTGGGACAGCTCCAGCGTTTTTTACGAATGACTGCGGTGGACAGACAGTGGCACTGAATGAAATGGCCCCTGCACCTAATTGTATTCCCACCTGGGGAAGGCAGGCAAGGGCGGAGGCTTCAAGAGCACAGCAATGAGGATTTATGGCAGATGGGGAGACGGCAAAATAAAACACCAAAAGGGATGGCTCTTAAATCTCATTCCCAGTGCAATATTCATTGTAGTTGCAATCGGGTGTGCTGATAGAGCTTTGAAAAAACGACTGCTGTGTTCAAATTATGGCTGTACTCTCTACTAATATTTAACATCATTAGAAAATCATTAGAAAACCATCATAAAACCTGGGATTATGACCAGAGCATTAAACACAATGATTATTCAGTGTGTTCCTTCTCCGCTTTGCCTTGGAAATGAGATTTGCTCTGCTGCGGGTATGTAGGGGAAAAGTAAGAATATTTTTCATAATTACTGTAACATTTGAAAAACATTGGCTTGCATGAATTACTATACCATTATGCAGTTCTGTTTGTCTGCCCAAAAGCAAAGTTTTCAATGAGGCTTTGCATGGGATAGCTTTAATGCATTTTCATGGGCGCATTAGCAGGAATAATGCCAATATTTTACTAAGCCTTAATCTTACAAAACTTCCCCAGTCATGTGGGTAGCACAGGCACCCTGATTGATAACATGCAGAAAAAAAGGAAATGTAGAATAGAAAAAAAGTTGACCATTTCGTAGCTTTTGGCTGCATCTTCAAATCCATGATCAGACCACAGTGTCAAAGGTGGAACGAGAACATCTATGACGTGGTGAGACCACAAGCCTTTACTAAACTTTTGGAATGAATATTAACTTCTTCAGGAAAATGTCTCAAAGAAGAAAACAAACAAACTAGAAAATCAGGGTTTTAAGACTGCAAATAAGAGTGTACATATCTTCTACTGCACTCTGATGTGCTGCTCTGCTTGAAGAAAGGGAGGGCCAACAGTGTCAGAGTTGAGTCTTTACTTTTTGGGATTTCTCGGCAGCCCCATTATCAAGAGCAGCCATCAGCACAAAGATAAAAGATCCTAATGGAGCTGGCCCTGGTGGAGATGAAAGGTGCAGAGATGGCACACTGTTATGAATCTCTAATGCAGCCCATGTTTCTAAGGTAATGACTGACTCTCAGGTCCTTTCACAGGCTTCCCCGCTTAGGGCCCAGGTGATAAAGGTCTCCTATTCCTTGTCACTAAGTACTAAGACAGTAACCCCACGGACTGTGTTTTCACTGGATCTGGAAATCCTCCTGAGAAGGTACACAAAAAGCACATCTGACTCTACTCTGATTGACTCAATGGGTTGACAAAATTCAAAACAGTGGCCAGAATGGAAATTATACTGCCTGTTATCAAAGAATTTTGCTTATGATCCATTGCTTATGATCCTCAGATGAATAGTAGTTAGTGTGATAGCAATGAAAAGAGAGCATCATTTTGAAGAAGCTACTTTATTTTCAAAATAAATATCTCTTGTATTACACAGAAGGCAGCAAATCCTTTCATATGCCTGTTCATATGCTGAGGTATGCTTGTTTTACAGTAGACGAAGACTATGAACAACATATTTTTCTGGGGTCAGGATGAACAGAAGGCTAATGTAAGAGCAGTTCCTTGTCAAGCTTTTCAGAGTAATTGAACTGACACTCATAAGGACCAATGCTCTTTTGAATGCATTACTTGGCAGATATTCAGGCTTTTGTCCCTTAAACTTTGCCAGAAAAGAAAAAAATGATGTCCCTTGAACAACAGGGAGAGGTGAAAATACAGAGGGAGAGAAAGAGAAAGTCTTCTCTCCAGTCCCTTTCACAAAACCTAATGGATTGTGAGCACTTAATGCATTAATCAATCAATATCTCTCACTGTACATCAACAACGCGACCAAGTTATGAATGACCTTTGTAACAAAAAAAGGACACTTTAATGCACACAAGATTGCTCCTAGGTTAGTAACTTGGGCCCGGTTTTTATCACGCATGATTACACCTTCACAAGGCAGAGGGCCATTAACAGTGCACTAAATATACTGAGCATAGCTGTTATACAATTTGCACATGGATTCGCTGGAGGTGAAAGACTATAACCTTGGTCTGACTACAGAGAGGCCTCGTTTATTCATCTGCTACCTGCTGTTGATAATAGCATATTCTTCCAGACACGTGAATTTAGGAACTTCTCATTGGGGGTTAATATCCACTTTCTACATTAGAGCACAAATGCATTTTTTTTACCTCTCGTGCATTGTAACTATAAGTAACTGGCTCACCAAGCAACATGAGAATTGCTCTGACTCGCTTCAAGAAGACATCATGAAAGGTAAGTGCTCTTCTCTGTAGTATGGCTCAGGCACTAATTTAAGGATGGTCCCTATCTTCAGATAAAAGAATATGAAATAAAAGCGAAATTATAATAAGTAGTGGAATAGACTCCAATGGTTGCCCATTGAAAGTAATTTTTAATGTTACACCATTGTCAAGCCTATTCAGTAATGTGAAGCAGTCAGATTTGCAGCTGTTTTGTATTGACCATAAAAATAACTTAAAACACAATTGCTCTATTATCATTTTATGATGCTAGGAAATAAGTTTATTTTCGAGACGACAAATCACTTAGCACACATTTGCAAGACCTCATGGCATGACTGTCTGTAAAAACTGAGTAATCAATTTGAATAAATTTTCATTAAATGGATGGATTCTTTAAAACTGATAAGAATATATGAATATAAAGATTATCTTCCCTGAGCAAAAGTGGACTATAAACAAAGCAGAAAGAGTTCCTTTTGTTCTTTATCTTTATAATAGTGTGGACAAGAGAGGAGGTGAGGAAGGGCTGAGGATGGTGATGGTGGGATAATACAGGACAGGAAGAGAGTCAGGTTGAGGCAATCATGATGGGGGGCATGTTTCCGAGTCCCTTCCTGAGCACTGGTGGAGCGTGGAAGTGAAGCGTGGAGACAGAGTGGAACGGACAGGAGCTGACTGCAGAGAGCCAGAGAAAAGAAGAGCCCAGAACAAGAGCACAAACTAATGCTATTGTGGTCAATGCACAATGGGTCCCGCAAAGTGACTGCAGAGGGCCCTTAAACAAAGAAGGCATTGCCATTCCCTCTTCCCCATCCAATTAGATTCTTTTACCCGGTTTAACATGACAAAAACACGGCTCATTTTTCCTAATTCTGGTTGCCATACTGGCCCCTGTGCCACCTTAAATCGAGTAAAGCCACAGAGTGCTTGCCTGTCTGTTAGACTAACAACGACTTGTGACATGGACTTCAACACATCCACTGTGTTCTCCATTCTACATCTCACACACAAATATGTGCCCCATCTCAGCTTTCCCAAGTGCTTGAAATATTCACCATATACATGAGAGAAACACATTTCCAGAAAAATTCCTGTCATTAGGCACTTCTTAGGGTAACCTGTTTTTTTTCTAACATAGTTTTTAGCAGTGTTTTTTGAAGGAACAGACTTACAGCCAAATGCTTTGTCCTCCGCAACTAGAAGTTAGTGTTTCCTGCTGGTAAGGAATACACTGCTAACTGCAGATTATAGTAAACATAGTCCTGTCAAAACAATCACAGCTCAAAATATGCTTCTAGTATTAGTGACTGATGGGAAAATTGGGGTAAAAACGCTAAAGAGCTGATGACCATTTGCCAGAATTCCTCAAAGTAATCTAAAATGCAATAAACACTTTGAGTAGAGGACCATGATTGCACGGCAAGTTTTATTTTTGTAATTTTATCTCACTTGAGTATTTATATTACATGTTGAATCCTTTATCCAATTTTTGATATTTTTTAAAATTCTAAATAAACACTGATAAATTGCCCAAGACTGAAAATATTAAGGCCTTGGCAGTGCTCATACTCATACTTTAATAGTTCTTTAATACTTCTCTTTTGAGAAAAAGAAAAGGAAAAAAAAACATTGCAAATTTGGCTGAATGAGAGATATGAGAACATTTTTGACATGAACACCCCTTAAAATGAATTTTAGTTTTTGATGTCAACAAAGAACAGATGCCATGCCATTATTAATCTGTATGTTTGTGAATTCACCCAACACCATTAATGCTGAAAAATGGCTGCAGTACAACTAGAGAGGTTGCAGACATTTAATCTTGTCAAGGTTAGGCGGAATTTAATGGGCAAACAAATTTATGTTGCATGAAATTGATATGTTATGACTTAACATCTTAAACATCCTTCCTCTCATACATGGAGGAGGATTGCAGCTGCAGATTTAAGATGAATGATTCAACGACACATATTTACTACAAGCAACGAACGAGTTAGTGAAGCTCATGCTCTTTCAAAATGGCTGTTGCTCTGTCTCAAAAAAGTATTTTGAGACAAAAATAAATCATTTTGTTTCAATCTGGCCATTCAAGTGCACACATATCATGACCTAATCACAAATTAAAAAAAACAAAACCATCTGCCTTCCTGTTGGAAACTAAAAAAACATTTAAATAGCCACAATTCTAACATCTCCGTCTATGATAAAAGTAAGCACTAGAAATTGCATGTCCTTCTCTCCCAAATGTGCAGTGCAGCTGAATTGACTCGATGTGTTCTACTGTATGCTCACTGAGCAAGAAGCATGAAAATTGACCTTTGCTTGCTTTCTAAACAGTGGATTATTCACCTTAATGCTTCAAATTGGTCAAGGTGGATTTTTCTGCTGCTTCAAACTCACTTGTCTTTTCTTTCTCATACTTTATACTATTTTTTCTTGGGGGAGTTTAGGTAATATTAAGAAGACTACAATTAAAAGTATGAAGTAGTCTGAAAATCACAACACTGTTATAAACTGCAATAGGATTAAGAAATAATTATGAGAATGACTAAAAATGCAGTAACCATTTTAAAAGCAATGCATAAGGCAACTGGAAATTCAGAAAACAGATAACATTCTTCTTTTCCCACAGCCATGGTTTGTACATAAAAAGCTCTTTTTTTCCTAAACTTTGTGTTGTTTTTAGTAAAATAAGCACTTTGAAGTCTGTCAGGCAGGGATACACATGTAGACTTTTATTTTAGTTCCACAGTAAGCAATTAAAAAAAGTTTCTGGTACATAAAAATACCCTTTTGGTCAAATCAAATTTTTGCACTAAAACTTCTCTTTCCCTCTCCATGGCCATAGTGGAACTTTATCTCTTCAGTGTTCATTTACAGTGTAAATGCCTGGCTCCTCGTTCATTTTCCCTTGCTTTAATATCATCTATTACTATGCTCATCCAAGCTTCTTTTGCTCCAACTGGGCTGTGTGAAGATCATATCCAAGGCCAACTTATAATAAAAAAAAAAAAACAGAGACAGAGGAGCTTTTCTAAGCCAGACAAAGACAGACTGTGAGACAGAGGCCGTCAGTTGGACCAGGAGGGACACCGTAAATCTGTCAAGCAGTAAGAATGTCCAAGACTGTCACAAATTAAATACTATTTTGTCTCAGATTGTCACTGAGCAGGCCATCACATCTGCTTAATCACTGACTCTGTTAAAATCCAGACTTTTTTTTTTTTTTACAACTAGAGCCTTAACAGTATCGATAGACTAGACACTCAGAGGTATATGCTTTTCTCATCAGATGCAGCTTTCTTTACAACACAGCATATAACAACTGTCTTACTGAGCCTCAGGTTTATGGGACAATTCTATGAAAGAAGGCAGAAACAGGCTCAAGACCTAAAGGTGCTTTGTAATCAATGGCAGCCCACCGCGGCCCACACCGGTGGTAACATCCTCGACATGGTGTGAGAATTTCTGTCTGTCGCTGATACCAAGCTACCAGGGGGCAAGGAGGACAATATTTATGGAAGCTAGGCTAATCCATAATAATTCCTAATAGCCATCTGCGGAAAGTTCCCCTCTAATGTCACACACTTACATACAGCAGAGCCTCCCTCCCACTCATTCCATCCTTTGGTGTTTTTTCACCAAACTCATCCATTTCTCTTCATCCACCCTCCTCTCACCCTCCTCAGGTGGTGTGTAGTGTACTGTCAAGCACAGCGTAAATCAATGACTGGTGCTCACGCCCACAGGTAAAGGTTAGAAAGGTTCACTATTGAATTATTTCTGCACTTCTCTCATTGCTGCCATCTGCCAGGCTGCTTTTAGCTGATGTGGTCGAGGCACTGGAGGGGACTCTTTTTGCTAATGCACTCAAAACATGGATGCATGTGCGTGTGTGTGTGTGTGTGTTCTGTGTGCATACTGTATGTGTCTGTATGTATTTTTTTTTTTGTCTCTGAGGATGTTTTGATCACATGAAACTAGCATAACATGAATTCTCACATTTGCACTGACACACGCACACACCAACACACACACAAACACACACATATCTCCACTTACGCAAACTCTGTCGGCTACACACATGCCTGTCTATCAGAGAGTGGATAATGAATCAAAACATCTGTGCTTTCAGACGTTCTTTGTTTCATCTGCCTTTATTCTAATGGAGCCTTGCGAGTGTGAGGGCAACATGCTGTTGGATAGGGCATCCTTCACTCTCTGGTTTTGTTTTGCTGTCAGCGAGGCCGATCGTCTCTGCTGGACCCAGGGTGAACTCATCCATAGCACAGATCATGCCCTTTGATCCACCAGCGCTCTCTGGGGGGCACAAACAGCCTTATTAAAAATGGCTAAGTAAAACTTTCCTAGCCTCGACTCGATAGTTCCCAAACTTTACCCCCTACTTCATGTCTGATGCTGCCTATGGTCAAATTGAGCTGCCCAATTCTGACAGCGAGCAGCAGTGTTCACCCAATACCAAAACACAGTAACAAATGAAGCAATCTGAGTGTTTAACAATTTATCGGTTCAAGTTCCAAGACCACCTGGCATACACTTGCACTACAATCAATATCATAGATGAGAGCATGCTGGATGCCAGATGATAATGTGCGCCTTAGGGGTAAGTTCAAGAGGGGAAGGTGCAGAAAACTTAGGAACAAATAAAATATTACAACTACATATTACCAGTAAAGAAAAGCCAAACAAGAGAAAACTGTATCTGCATTGTAGTGCAAACATAAAAAAATGTGCTGGGTGTGTATTCTTCGAGGAGGAAGACAATCAAACAAAGTGGGTTTGATAAAGCAAGACAGAAACTACTGACTCTTTGTAATTGCATTGGCATTAAAAGGAGTCAGTGAAATCATGTAAGTGCGGAGAACTCTTTGTATAATGTTGACAAAACCCTGCATCATATTCTCTTCTTCGCCAGCCGCTTGTATTACACACATATCTCTGACTGCACTGACAATATTTTGGACATGAGAACTGAACTATAAATTAGCCCTATGCTCTATCAAAAACATTTCAAACAAATCAGTGGAGTGAAGAGGAGAAATTATCTCACACAACTCCGTCTTAAATTGACTTGTTTCTGCTTCATCTCATGTACCTGTATGGCAGTGACATGACTGCTGCTATAATTAAACCCATCACAACCATTATGTCTTTGTCACCTAATCTATTCTCTCCTCCGCTGTCTGTGTCTGTCTGTAACCACAGACTTCCCGCCCTCAGCCCTGACTGACAGCCCCTGTGGAGGCTGTGGTCACTCCATGTGAGTGACACGAGGGGCAGCGGGGGCTACTGCATTACCTCCTTCCCCCTCCCTCCGAGCTCCTCCTGATCCACCACCTCACACCACCGATCGCCACCTCTGCTCCAATATCCAGCAGCAAAGCCTCGAGGCCTGAAAATAGAACTCATTAACACGTTCAGTTAGTATAAATGAGATGACTGTCTCCTGATGGACTGTCTATCTTTTGGATCAGCTTTCAAGGAGAGTGTCTGGTAATGACAAGAGAGAGGGAAACCAATATTATAATGTGCTGCCAGTCTCCTCTGAAAATGGGCTTGATGACAGGGAGAGCCTCTCGCACCCACTCACAGCCTGATTTCTCAGTGTGGACACCTATGTGTGTGCTCATTTATAGGTATACGGGTTTGCAAAATAAAATCTGGCGCTTATTTACACCCACGTGACACAACAGACACTGAAATCACACGCGGGGCCTAAAACATGCAAAAGCACACAGCATGAGCTAATCTTCCCAAATACTGCACTTAAAAGGATAATGTCTTCATTTTTTAACATAAATTGCCTTTGATGCTTAAGACTCAACTTGGCCTGATTTCTTGTATTACTTTTCTTATTGTCTCTATATATCTGTAAATAAACACTTTTCTTTGACATTTATGCTGCCTCTGGTCTCCTCTGAGTCGGATCCATTGGACAGGCTGGCACACCAGGACCCAGACTTTACCCACCTTTCAGCCTTGGGGCAAAGCTAACAAGTATTTATAGAGCGAGGGTTCAGTCAGGAGAGGTAGTAAAAATCTGGACACAAGACATTTTTATTCACAGCCTGTCCCAGAATAGAGTGGTGGCTTTCTGGTCAATTTGCTATTACAGGATGAGCCAGCCGAGGAATTCATACCAAGCTTGTCCAAAGAGCATGGGGCACAGGGAAAGAAAAGGCTTGCTTGTGTTAGTTAAAGCAGAGTCATATGAATGCTGATGCACAACTGGAAAATCTATGAAGCCATCATTTTGGCTTTTTAATAAACGTCTAGTCTTTTGTAATATTTTCAAAATGAAAAGTAATGTATTTATGAATTTCCTGGCACGTTCTGCGGACAGCAAACAATTTCCTATGCTGCCTCCATGCCCTTCGGACAGGGATTAGAAGGCAGGCGACTGACGGAGGCCTGACTGAGCTGCTGGCCCTCTGGGGCCCTACTCATCCAGGCCTGCACAGTCCTCATCCTCATATCCACCCAGCATCACCGGGGCAATAACAGCCTTTATTAAAAGCGCATTGCACCAGTGTCTGTCTATACAACTTACTCTCAGATTGGCCATAATGTGGCATGTAGAAAGGGTCTGGTGGTTAGGGGCTACAATATCCTGTTTCTGGAAAGGTTTACTTTGCATTTTAACAAGCATGAATAAAGGAGGACATTCCAGAAATGGCTACTGTCTGTTTTGCTCTTGCCTATGGGGAGAAACGCTCAGACAACAGCCCTTGCATGCCATCAGAGCGTGGCCTGGCTCACCTCTGATTTTACCTGGCTTTATCAGCTTTAGCTTAGCCACTGGACATGTGGATGACTAGGGTATGATAGCAGGAGAGAGTAAATCCCCTGTAATATGATGCAAGAAAGTGGTTAGAAACAGAGGAAGAAACAAAAAGACGAAGGCATGGTTTAATAAAATGGACATTTTGTGTAGCGACTCTGGCAGACCAGATGTCGACACATCCTGTCTGCCATCACTGAATCTCAATGTGAGTTGCAAGGTGTTTTGCAAGCCTTAAAATATGAGTGACTTTTCTGTATTTGCTTTATTATTGCATTTTTCCATGTCACAGCCCATTTTCCAGCTTTTTCAGAGCATCTCAAGAATTATGCATGAGGAGAGAGGGAGAGGGAGGCATGTGGGGAGGGAAGAGAAATGCCTCTGTTGTTAGGACAGGCCTTTCTATTAGGTGTGTGACCCTGAAAGCGCACCCCTTTTAGCAAAACAAGCAATGGATCTCATATTGGATACCACTATTATGCAGTAATTTGTATGCATCCTTTCGTCTCATTTCCATTTAATCATGCACACAGCTTCACTGCCCAGTTTCTCAAACTGGTCATTAAAAATAACGCTGATCTTAACTGGAGGCTTAAGTTTCACTTACAAGTTCTCATGGTGTGGTGGATGAAACAACTGCAGAGTCAAAGTAAGATAACCCCCTCCCCAAGACAGCCTTCGCCCTTGAAGACCCGGGCCTGTGTCTACACAGAGAGAAGACAATGTCTAGTGGCTGCCCAGGCGGCCCCAGCCCTCTCCTTCCCAGACTCCCAGACTCACAGACAGGGATTTCCTCCTGCGATGAGAGCCAAGCCGTCACAGCCCAGCGATCAAGGGCCTGCCATCTGTGACTGAGGCAGATTTACAGCAGGAGCTAATCCACACTGTCAGCCACGTTTGTTCTCCATCTCTGCCTCCTCCATACACATACATACAAACACACACACACACAGACACACACACACACACAGACACACGTACGCCACTGCTGAGAAAAAACTAATATTTCACCCTTATAAAATGTTCTCTCCCGTTTCTCTCTCACTCACAACAAAGCAAACATTTCTTGCAGAAGGGCATCCACCCTGCAGTGCAATTTAACTTTGCCCTTTTAAAGGCATGATCTCATTCTGTTCTATGCTCAAAAAATAACTTTAGTCGATTAAATGCTAAGAAATTAGAAACCTCAATGTGTCACTGAGTTATATGCCCTGGTGAACATCATTCATATGAAATAGGGTCATCATACGCTCAAGTGTCAAACTAGCTCTCACACGCAAGCTCCCAAAACTCATTTCCCCCACTTCTTTTGCATCCAGCCTACACTATTGTCCTTTATTCTGCACAGACTGGTGTCTGTCATACATGCACAGCCCAGCATTTTGTGTTATCAGCAATCGCCACAAGCCTCTGTGCTCGACATCGACATGACAACAGGTTTTACCTTTTTTTCTTTAACCACTAAAATCTAAAATATTTTTTTTCCTTGCGCTGTCAAACCAGCTGTCCTCACAGGTGATGTTTTATGGGAGTTTTAACACTTCCTTCTCACCTCTTTTGTCCCACACAGGCCTCTGTTTTCTATTGTTTATGTCTACCTGCCACCTGGGCATGAGTTGTTATCCCTAAAAGTCAGCGCTTGGCTTCATTCAGTGATTTCTGTTCACAGGGCAGCTGTGTAGGACCCTTTGAGGCCCCTTTTGTTTCCCCCTTAGATAAAGGGTTAAAGAAGACAAACGGAGGCGGGACCTCAGGGCAACATGCCTGAGCAGCACATTTTCATTATGAACAAGTATTAAAACAATGCAAGCTTTTTAATCCCTGTATTAGTTTAATTGTAAAGAACTCTCATTTATTCTGCCCTTGCTCTCATTGGACACCCAGCCAGGAGGAGTAATGTGGCACTGAATCACTTCAGTCTGTGTTTGCATCCTCATAGGGAGCATTTATATGCAAAGTTGTTACATGTAAAACACACCAGACAATGCATGAACGAGCCTAACTTTAATCCACTGCTGTCATATAAAGGTACCAGTAAAGATCATGACTCAAAGACATAAAATGTTGACTTATGTTTTATGACAGTTGGGAGCTTTTTTTTTTTTTGTAGAAAAAAGCAGACTTCATATGCTTTGGGAAAAATCCCGGGCAGGCTACAGGCCCAGCACCAAACGCCAGCGGAGAACCACTTGCAGGATCACAGAACAGCAGCAGGCTGGGGAATTACTGTCTAGGTGACCCAGAAATCCAGGGGCAACTTTGTTTTAACAAGCCAGGGAACGTTCCACCACTTTAGCAACTATGCCTCAACCACAAAAAGGAGTCCTGTGCCACAGAAGAGCTAGCGGAAAGGAAATTAAATATTACACTGGGAGGGAATGGCTAAGCCCTGGTGGAGGGGTGGGGCTATGACGTGGAGCAGCACAGCAGATGATGTTGGAACAAAGCATTCGGGGTGTGAAATGGCATATAAGAGGTGTGGAGTCAGCAGTTTTAGAGTTAATGATTATGATGAAAAGGAACACTATTCAGATAATTTGATCAAGATGCTTTTTTTTGCACACTTTATTTTATTTTAACATGCTTTAAAAAGACACAAATTGAGGAAGTGTTGGATTGAAAGCAATGATTAAGATCTCAATAACAATGAGTCATAATCACTGAGCTTGTGTTTATATGGTCTGTCTGCAGCTTATTGTTAAAGAGTGGAATTAATTTTCTAATGAAGGCTTATAATTAAAAACAATTCAATTCCTTTCGCATTTTGTTAAATAATAGTCGGTTATTGGTGAGGCTTATTGTAATTTGATAAAACTCTACAGGAAAGTAACTACTGTCTAGGTGTGCATGCGTGTGTGTGTGTGTGTGTGTGTGCATGTGTGAATGTGCTGCCCACACACAGCACCACTGCCCATTATTCTCTCACCCTGGCAAAACATGGGCATCTAACACATCAAACATAGGGGGGGGGGACTGATACACACAACAGCATCACAGCATCAGCTAAAAACACCCAGCACAAACAACACAACAATCCTCCTGTCTGAACACAAAAAAAGTAAATTCCCAACCCCCAACCCTTTTAACCTAAATGGCCCTTCCTCTTGCCTTTGCATGTTCGCTTGGCCACTGTACTGTAGTCATTAACATATTTGGAGTGCAGCGAGCAGAAAGCTTAATTGTCCCTAATTGCTCAGCTAAATATGTTCTCTAATGATTTGCTTCAGATCTGTGACTGCCTTTTGCGCAATTTCCCGGCCGCTGGCTTCATTATCCCTGCCTCCTTGGAACAAAGCGTCTTCACAGGCTGGCCTTTTTTTTTTTTTTTTTTTTTTTTTCTCTGCATAACACAGACAGCGAGTATGTGTGTGAGGGAAGTAATGGTTCCCTCTTGGAGGGACACACAATAGAGGCCCTTTGTCAGGGCACAGGAGTTAAAGTGATTGGAAAACCAAATCTCTGCCGAGAAAGAGTGTTAATTGACCACAGTTCACTCTTCCTAATCAGTCCATAATAAATGAGCAGTCGAGGCACTTTGTTTCAGTCATGCTACTGTTGTTGCAGCCGTGTCTGTTTTTTGGTGTTCTTGTTGTTGTTGCAGCTGCTGCTGTTGTTCGGCTCCTCCTTCTCTGGCCTTAATGCTCTGTCTCAATAATGGTTGCAAAGGACAGCTCCATTAATAGGGACCTCTGCTTTTTTCATGACAAGGGCAGGTTTAACAGGAATATTTTGAGGGAATAAAGACCCAAAATCATACCAATATCAAATATGCATTTTAAAAATAAAAGTTACAGTTTTGGAATTAAAGTTAGAGACATAATTCCTTGTTATTTGGTTAATATTGTTAAAAGAAACCCTTTTCCTACAATTTCACTAAGCGCTGCCATGTAAAAATAATTCTGTTCTTACTATCTAATTACATACATTGGACTTAGATATTCCTATTAAATGTCAACTAAACTGTGCATTGTTGAATGAAACCAGCAAAATCATTCAGATGTTATCTATAAATGTTAAACGCATATGTGTTTGTGTGAACAAGAGACAGAGTGCCATAGGTAGAGAGATCATGTGAGTGCAACGGAAACAGACATACATAAAGAGATACAGAAACATGGCCACAGGGGCAGGTTCTGACCTGTGTCTGAAGAAGGGCATTTGCGAATGGTGAAGATGGAGCTGAGGTCCTCCTCTTCCTCCGGCAGACCCTTCTGCAAGCGCTGAAGCTTCCTGAGGCTTTCACTGCGCTGGTGCTTCATGGAGCGCACATGCTGGATCAGGTTGAGCTTGGCCTTGGTCGAGTAGTTGCACAGCACACAATGGTAGTAGCAGGCATCACCCTCCACCGCGTTTTCGTGCTGCTGCAGGTGCTGTGGGAGGAGATGGAGAGAGAGAGAGAGAGGGAGAGAGACAGAGGAAGACAGAAAGGAAAACAGGGAGTGTGGGAGACAGAGTGAGAGAGAGAGAGAAGGAGGGAAGAGAGAGAAAGAGGTTATTGTAGATGGCAGATAGCTGGCTAGGCACCACCGACTCACTTTCACTCAAACAGTTGGCAAATGAACAAATCAATTCCCAATCACAGCCCTGTTGTTTAACATCCAGACCTCTTCCACTTCAGGACAACTGTTTGGACTGCGCACTTTGTCTGCGTGAGTGTCTGTATCAGCGGGCTAACAGGACAGGAGAGGCCTGGGAGGCGCGCAAATCTCAGGGGCCTAAGGGCAAGCAGGAATCGCATCAGCCACCCTTCAGAAGCCGTGGGTCTACAGCCTCACAGACGGAAGGGAGCATTGATCCCCTTCACTCAACAGAAGCCTCCCGTCTCTGAAAAGGAAACTCCAAACATCTGCTTGTTTCACGCATGGGATACTAAATATTGATCATAGTGGGTTAAATCCTCGCTCTCTCATAGAGAAACAAAGGCAAAGTCAGCCGGTGGTGAGGCGGGTGGGGGATTTAGTACATTCTGAGAGAAACCGGAACATTCCACAACAGGAGGAGCAACCTTCAGAGGACAGGAAATCAGCACTGGTATTGACCTGTCAACCCCAGAACTTCCTTCGAGACTCAACAGCGTGCCTAGTTCAGTCTTCAGCCCACCCTCCGTAGTGTCACAACATGCCTAACACCCCGTAGTGACACCATACCACCACAACCTCTTGTCACACCACAGAGCTCCAGTCTAATTACCTCCTGCACGGCTCAATCAATGATGCAAGGCCAACACAATATGGCTGAACCTGGTGTGAGCAACAGAGTTATTGACCACTATCCTAAAGCATCACACTGATTGTTTCTGCATGTTTACAATAAAAGCCCCACGCGCGGTATGGCCACTTGTGTCATGCCTATCATGTGCTTTTCTAACATCCAACGCTTTTCGATATCACATGAGCCTCACTGTGGACATCTGAGGCTGAAATCAATGCCAATCACCGAAAGTTCTCCTCTCTTTACTCTCAACTTCTTTGACCCCATGTCTCTGCTCCAAGAAAAATAAAATTGTTTTCTGCATGTAATATAGTGTATTCCTATGTTACATGATTTTTTTTCATTTCACCAGGCAACATGCACAGAAAAAAGGAGATAACAGATTATAATACTTATTTTTCATTAACAGAGTGTAAGCCTTCCTATGTTTTTTTACCTTGTATATCAGTCTTACACTTAAAAAAGACTCAGAAAAATGAACCATTCATCTAAAAGGAACTGATCTGTCCTGTCCTGCACTAGATGGCCTGTTTGTCTGGCTGTAAAATACAGAAGCAATGGAAACATTAGACATTTAACCGCATTACATCTAAATCAGGTGTTGACAGGCTGGTGAAAAAAAAGTCATAACAATATTATGCCTCCCTAAAATGCTCTTGTCCCTTTCTCCTAATGTTTAATTTTCTGGCAATATTGTAATATTGCTATGGGGTTTTCTGAGCTATTGTGTTTCATTCTCTTTGGTTTCATATTTCTCACTTCTACACCTAAAATGTGCATTAAGACACCGCTTCCAGGAAAAGGAATAGGAGTTTTTTTTTTCCCCCTCCTTTTTGTGAGCCCCACAGCTCGGTGTAATAGAGTTATTAGGTGATTGTAAAAGGCTCTGTGTCTCTGTGTGCTCTCCTTTCTCGCCTCGTTTTAAGCCATCCATGATGTCATGAATAGGTGTTGCTGGATATTGTGGGAGCCCTCCTCCTTTTCCTCCTTTTCCTCTGTGCACAAATATTGCATCAGAACTAAGGTAGAGAGAAACCTGAGAGACAGATTCAGTTATAGATAACACCAAATCCATCATGAAAACTGCTTTTAGTCAGAGCAGATGTCTTGAATTAAAAAAAAGCAAAAAAAAAAAAAACTGAGTTCTTGCCGCAAATGACTCAAGGGTCCAAAAATCTACAAGAAGGCAAGTATAAAAAAAATGACAGCACCTGACCGAAACTTCAAAGCTAGTCTCAAGAGGTAGAAAAAAATCCTGGGAGTTTTATAGTTTCCCATAAAAAGCAGAGGGTTTATATAGGAGTGAACCTGAGACCGCCTGCCCCAGAATCGGCCATAATTCACTATAAACCTGACTGGCCAGGAAGATGGCTTCAGCAGGGCTAAAACAGGCCTGCCCCAGTGCTTGTAGCTCTGTCTACAATGTCTACAATGTCAAACGGTTACACCTGTAAACCACCACTTTCACCATTGCTGCACTGGCCATGACCCAAGGCAGTCTGGGGCTTTTTAGAGCCAGTGAATGAGGTAAGAGATCAAACCAGTGAGTGATCAGTGAGGTGGCCCCAGCTCATTCCCTGTATTTTAGGGAGAACTGGGGCAAAATGATACCACGTTGCCTTAAAGAACAGCAAAGACTGTCCCATAAGAATTAAAACCCTCAGATCATCACACGCAGTCACTTTCTCCAACATGGATTCTCATGGATTCAATGGCAATTATCCATGTGAGAGACTCACAGGATCATATCTAAGAGCCCAAACACAGTATGAACACATTAAACTCTCAGCAGTCCATCACCCTCTCTGGTTCACACACATGCACGCACAGACACTTTGAATGTGAAACATAATAATGCATGAGACACAGCCTATGTCTGTTTCCTATGAACCTGCAGTGAAGCCCCAAGTTGATAAATCACCTCCAACTGGAGTGCAGGAATTTGGCAGCTTAATGAAAAAGTCATGTTGAGCTGGAAGGAGCTGGTCGGTTTCTAAACGCCCTATCGAGGCCCCAACAGGAGGGGAGCTGTGGAGCATGATGGGGGGAAGTTGGCTGGGTCAGTGGCATGGATTCAATACCACTGAACTGTCTTGGAATTTACAGCAGTCATATAGGAGTTTCAGCTGAGCAAGTACAAATGTGTGACCGCTTAGAATGCAATGATGTATTCAATAGGGCATGGGATGCATGCTGTGATGCATGTGAATGCACTGGATGTGTGGTCTGATTAAACAGGTAAGATAACAATGATATATTGATTGCAGGTGTGTTAAAAAGACTTTAATTATATTGTAACAATATTTTAGTGTTTAAAAGAAAGAGGCATTTCTTTTGCTGTCTGCTTCTGAAAAAAAATAGGCTGTTTAAATTAATATAAACATTATTGTACATTTTTAAAGATATTCTTAATTAAATTTAACATGAAAGACCACTTTTTTTTTTTTTAAACTGCAAGGTCCAGCTCTAAGCTTTTTTATATTGTGGTGGTTTTTTACAGTTTAAAAATGCAATCATGGTTTTTCAAGCCGCTCTCTTCCATGGAGCACCTTATCTCTTTCTGTGGAGGCTGAAGCAGTGCTCTGTGCTTTTTCAGGTAAAGAGGGACAGGGGCGGTGTGGGCACCACCCCATCCTCTCTCTCACAACTCTGCAGTGCACCTTGCCCTCTGAGTGGGCAATACAGGCCTGTATCAGTTTCACCACCCACCCAGAGCGCTGCATACATCTGCATTTCCATCCACTTAAATGCAAAGTAAAAGTGCACCTTTAACACAAAACAGTGTGGTTGCTGAGAGAGCCCAACTAACACAAGATAGAGGTGGGTATTACTGGAAGGGTGGAAGGGAGACAGAGAGCCGGTAATTCCAAAGAATGGCTCCCAATGGAGCCATATAATACAGCATGTACATGCAACAAACACATACAAAAGTATAGACCAAAAACCCATCTGAGACGCACATACACAAACATGCACACATGCACATACAGACTCTCACACACACATACAGCCGCATACCATTATGATCATACTGTAATTTCCACTATTAAATTTGGCAGTGCTGTTAATACAAAATTAATGCATTAAAACAGATGACTATCTGTGAGCTGAATAGCTATCAATTCTAAGAGAGCTGCCAAATTCCCTCTATGAGAGAGCCAGTGAGTATCTGCCTGGATATTGCTTTGTAACTGCCTCCCGCATTCTCAGCACTAAAAGCTGGTGACTGTGTGTGTATGCATGTGTGCATGCAAGGGTGTATGTGGGTATGTGAATACATGGATTCATGGGAGGCTCACACAGGTTAGATAACTGCAAGTCACACCTGACGCCATGCAATGACTAGCTGTGTAGCAGACCAGTCTCTGTATTTGAATGAAAAGATTTTATCCTTTATGATCACAGAGGTCAGAATGAGGTTTTTTTTTATATCGACTGAAAAGAAAATTAATAACTAAGTCCTGGCTTGAGACGTGTTAGAATAAGTCAACCAGCACCTTTGTAATATAAACACAATGATGTCATGGCAGCAACTATAACCAGTGAGGTAACTGTATTCACTCTGAAGGGAGACAATATAATGTGCCTGTTGGGCTGAAAAACACACTGTGGCCAAAGGGGGAAGAAAACACCCCTGTGTGGCTTCGTATGCATGTACTGTAGAGTATATATTACTATCCCATTGTGTCAAAAGGGAACATCTGAAAAGGCAGATGTCCAATTTATGCCTAATTCCAAAGTTTATAAATCAGGATTAAGTTGAGTTTAAAAACAGATTATTTTAATAATGAGGATTAAGTCTGAGGTTAAGGGGTCTAGAGAATAAAAATAATTTAACTTAATGACCCCCCTTTTTTTTCCTTATTCATGTGCAGAGATTTGCTGGGGACTTTATTCTCATAAATCTGCGCTCTGGGATTCCCCTGGAACGTAAGCAGGTTATTTAGGAAAGCAAAACAGAGTGACTGGAGTCAGTGAGTGCTTGCAGTTTGGCCTGTGATTCCCTGCCTGCCAGCAGCACGAACAACAGCTCCAACCACAGAGGCCCCACTGGGTGCCAAATGCGGTCGCTGCTTTGAATTAGCCACTGCAAGCTGCAACATGCCTAAAAGTTAGGTTGTGGCTTAAAAGGACTGTATATTCCAGGCCCAAACTGCTTACCTACTGCTTCCTGAGCCTCAACCCCACCCTCATTCTTTATTTTCCTTTACTCATCCTAATCCCTGCCACCCCTCCACCGCATCCTGTCCCTCTGTCTCAAAGCCCATAATGTGCTAAGTTGCTTCCTCTACTGTCTTGCTGTAGAAATGATCCATCACTACCAGTGAATAAAAACAGGCTGCATATTTTTCTCAGGGAGGGAAGGGAGGAACAAAACGGACCTCTGTGTCGTGAGGGAGGGCAGCGAGGTAAAGATGGATCGCTGTAGGTGTCCTTGGAGACGATGACTTAACATAGGCCTATGAAACAAAGTAGCCTGGGAGGGGTCATAGAGACACTTAAAGACAATACAACTAGTGGTGCTCCACACCCACCACTCTTACTTACTTTAACATTAAATAAAGCAATAATTATTGAATTCCGTTTGAATGAGTAAGATGCTAGAAAGTAAACAATGGGAACATAATTGCAGAGGGAAGGCAATCAATGCAGGCAGTCATTTGGGCCATGTTGATTGTGTAAGCTGCTGTATGTGCTCCGTCCGTGCGTGCGTGTTAAGTGTGCGCACATGTGTGTAGCAGTTGCAAATCTGAGGTGAGCTGAGGGGAGTATGTGCTGTGACAAGGAGCTGAGTAATACACTCTCCCATACGCACGCACAAAACAAGAGTTGGGTAATCCCTCCTTCAATAATGACCCAGGGCTCTGAACAATAGCTCTCAATCAGCTGATCAATGTGTCCACATAATTCATGTGCGAGTCACTGTCTTTGAGAGGGGAGGAGGAGGAGGATAAGCAAGCAGGCGGTGGAGAGATCAATGCCCTGTGCGGTGATAACGAGCCTGGGCCTATGCCCACAGGAGCCCCGCACTGGCGTCCAGGGTCTCTCTCATTAAGAACATTTGGGCAAGCATGGCTATACATACATAATGTGCACTTCTAATCGCAGCCAAATAAACACATTTCCTCCCTTCTTAATGAGCCCGGTCTTGCTTTTGTGACATACAGCAACAACTCTAAAACAGGCAGGAAATGATGTCAGTCCCCAAATAAGAAAAAAATAAAGAATGAAATAAATAAAGAAAACAGCAAAGCAAATTAACAGCAAGCTGTTGGCCTCCTCTTTCAGTAGCTAATTAACAGCTTAACCTCCTGGTGCTTTTATGAAAGCCATGCTGGGAGGAGCTTGCCAAAATTGCAGTACAATAAGTCTGCCTGCAGGAGGCGAGAGCAGGGTGGAGCCATGGGGGTACCCAAACAACTGTTACAACCACTTGATGACATGTGTACTGGCAAGGTACCATCTGGAAGCTGAATGGGGCAAATCAGGACCTGCCCCTGGCCCTTCTCTCTATTACCCACAGCATTGTGTCAACATCAAAGCCCTCCATTTTGGACAGCAGCAACAATAACTGCTTGTACAGTTCTGGGGAAAAAACATTTTGAGATTTCATTTGAACAAAACAGGAGGTGCATAGCAGGCTGAGACATTCAGATTTCGTGTTTGAATAATAGTTCATTGCATTCATGTTTTGCTGCATGGCTTGATACAATAACAACTCATGACATAAGGGGAAAAAAGGAACAGGTTATGTGTTTCAACAAGTCTTTTATGCTGTGATAGTGCCAGTAAGACAAAAAGGAGATACAAAACAGGATTTTCAATTTGATACTTTACAAATAGCATAAGACATGGAACACAAGCAGTTCTGTGGAATTATATCTGAACACTCCGGTATCTAAATATTCAAGGAAACAAAGACAACCGCATTTAAAGGTGACTAATATTACGCTCCCCCACCCCCGCCTTCTTTCTTCCAGCTAAGAAATTAGGCTGACCTCACACTGACTGTGACAAGTCTCATGCTTAAGCATACAGCTTTTCCGAACGCTTCCATTTAGGGGTTGGTGTTTTTTGCAATGCAAACCGCAGCAACAACTGATGATGTTAAGCTAGTGTTAGGCTAGTGACACCTGAAGCCATCAGTCAAACAGAATCCTCTTGTACATTCATGACTTCATTCAGTTTAGAGAAAAAACTCAGGAACTGCACTAGTTGTCTGAGGAGGACTGGGTTAGGACTGTTAATGATGGTCAGTGAGATATACAGTAGATAAGAACAAGATGACTGACTGACTACCTAAAACTGAACTGGGATGTACTGTGGGTCACTGATGTGACAATAGGTCAAAGGCAGACGCAGCCCTGCTGAAACACTTCACTGCCTTTCATTTGTCTTGCAGGCCAGACAATGGTAACGTGGCCTTGAGGAGCCATTGCAAATGCAGGCAGCAAAAAGCTCGTTAGATGGAGAACAAGGGATGAAAAAGAGTTTTTGGAGAGGTTGGAGGTGAACGAGCCCTATAAGAATTAGAGAGATGGTAAGTCGAGGAATAGCGGGGTGTTGGATTAAGATACAAACACCACTTGTAATGATTAATGCAGTCAGAGGGAATTAAATTCAGAGCAGGAACATTTCCCAAACACAATTAGTCCTCAAGAACAAACATCACACTATGCTGTGAATGCAGATTCATTGCTATATCACTGTTAGCGGGTAGCCATCAGAGAGCGGATGAACTCTGGAGGTAAAACTTAACATGTCTGACGTGGTCTTCCAGAAAGACAATGTTACGATTTCTTTATCCTCCTCTTCCCACCTTGTTGGCTGCAATGACCCAGAAAAAGCCCCCTTAATGTGCCCACAGCAGTAAGGGTGACCCAAAGCCCTGCTTACTGAACTGCAGGTCTGCCCACGCCACTGCTTCTAAGCCTATTGTCATTAGCTGATCTCCTGTTCCACCTTGTTGCTGACGTAACAGCAGAGAAGAGACACAGAATACAGTCTCCTCAGGCTTGTATTATCTGGCTTTCACCTCTGGCGTTCTCAGTTTGGTAGTGTAAATATTTCATTACCACATAATTGCTGCTTCAGGCTACGCAATAAGGCTGTGATAGCTGTAGCACTGTATGTTTTCTGAGTATCCTGAATCCTTTTTTTATGTAAAATTCATAGAAATTTGTTTTGGAGAAAGGGTGTTTGAGATTCCGCAAGGGGAAATGTTTAGTTGTTCATGCACTGCCCTTGCACTAGCTCGCTAGAGACACCAGCTAATTAAAAACAGTGATGATGTGCTCAGCCAGTGTCAATATTTAACCCAGTCTTACGCAGCTATCTTTATTAGCAGCACTGCGCTGACAAAAGGAGCAACATGGCCTTTGAGAGGTCCTCTTCTTAAAATGAAAATTAATGGGGTGGAGTGGGGTTGAGTGGAGGTGAATATACAGAGTGTGTCTATATGTGAGCTTATTTTTCTATAGAACATGAGGTATCTTTCTTGTTGTTGCTGTTGAGGGTTCTTCAAGCAATTCATACGATTCATCCACCAGTTTCACAAGTCAACTCTTCCATACTGAGCAAGTAAAAGTTATAACTTTAATGAATTTAATGTTGAATTTAATGAAGAATTGACTTAAACCCTAACACTGTGCTTTTAGTTTAGACTTTAAACCAGAGATTAAAAGCTAAACAGTTTAAGAAGTAGGAACAATATTATTGCTTCCTTAACTTGGATCGTTTGAGGTGTCAGGGTCTTTGTACACACATCCTCTGAACCTTCCTTTTCAGTAAGAAGTCATTCAAGCTATGAAATTGCCAAACCCTGTAATTAAAATGCAGAAAATACACAGCTGTTTCACCCCTCATAATGACCACCTTTTTAAATAAAATCTCTCTAGCCTTTGACCTATGCCCACAGGGAGATGGTGCACTTGTGTTGAAAAATGGCACTCAGTGAATCCTTCCCATGAGTATAGCCAACTCTATCACTAATACATATAGGCTTTGCCAACACAGATTTATTTACAGGGTCATTTTGTTGGGTCTGCTCATTAGCAAAAGAAAAAAAAAGAACATAACTGCACTTTCCATAAAAAAGAAACAAAGTGCTCATTGATCAGGATGATCAATTGAGGATCAATAACCTAAACCCTCATCATTCCCACTGCAGCATAATTGCAGCTGAGATATAGTTGTCATCACTAAAAATCAAACACAGACCAGACTAATTGGAAGAGGCCTATTGCTTTGGTCATACTGACAAAAAGCTTTACAAAACCCCCAGAAAGACTTGTGATGGCCAGTCTTTGGAGCTTCCTAAAATAACTTTTCATGCCATTAGCAAGTGTCATCATGGAGGTCATTGTGCTGGCTTCCCATTTGGGGACATTTAATACAGGGCACAGCAAGCTACCACACAAGAGTGCTTTGTAATCCCTCTTGTGTAACTTGTGCACGTAAGTTAAAAGATCACATTAAGCCCCAACTTTATGGGATGGCTTGTGATTTTAATCTAATGTTTTGGAGGAATGTCCTTATTAGACAATTTGTTGCTGACCTTTGTGTTAAGCAATGGTCAAAAAAAAAAAAAAAAAAACGATATCATTTTCCACTCCAGTAGTTTAGCACTGTAAAGAGGCTAAGAGAGCTGGTAAAGCAAAGAGGCGTGCCTGATATAAAAGATATTTCACAGGCTGGCACCTAAGCCAAACTGCCCTTCCTGGCTTCACCATATACACTGCTCAATCGTGCAAAAAATCTCAAACTATACTTCAAAGACGAACACTTTTCCCCTTCCTGTTTATTGATTACATAGAGCTCTTGTTCAGTAATTGTGCAGTAAATCAAGCATGGTGAGCACTAATCTCGACCCCGGGAGGAAAGTGTTAAAGGTAAAACCTGCTGAAAAGTGCATAATTATGGAGCTGTGTTCAGCCAGGAGAGAGGATATGCTACTCCTTCTCACATTTCTCACACACTGCCTGCCTGCGCAACCAGAAGCAGCAGGGAGAGGGGTTGGCAGAAGAGCAACGGGAAGTGTATACAGTTTCTAACCACCTCTCACTCCCTCCCTCACTCTTTCAATCCTTCTCCCTCTCAATGCATTCCCAACCAAAGCGCCGGGGGCGCCATGCTTGTAAAGAAACCACAGCCTTTTGAGTGCCTCTTGTATTTACAAACGGAGGCATGTTGGAATCAAAGGCATTACCACATGACATAACACATTAAACAGTTGGCAGATTGAGAATTTATAGACTGAACAGATAGTAAGTGGGGTAAACAGGAACATAGCCATTGTTGGATCAGTTTAGCTACTTACTTGATATAAGAGCCAAACTTACCTAGAGCAGAGTACAGGATAGGAGTCAGCTGCAGCAGCTCCCTCCTTTCCCTCGCTTTGTCTTCACTCTTAACACACAGCTCAGGCTATACTCCAGGTGGAGACAGCTATCACTTTCCCATCAACTTCCTGTTCCTCTTGTCTCCCCGCCCCTCTTTCTCGCAGCTCTCTCACACCCAGCTGCACAACTTAGTTTTCTGTGCCATGTTTGAAGAAATACAAAGCTGTAGCGCTAAAGTACTAAAATCTGCAGTTAAGAGATTTTTTTCTCTCTCTCTCCTCACCCTTCTTTCTCTCATCCTCCTCCCTCAACACTTTCCCCATGTTGCTGTTCTGCCTAATCTCACCTCAGTTTTTATTTCACCCTCATCAGCAGGGACCTAAAAATAAATGATAAATGGAATATGATATTTTAAAGCCTTATCTCTTATCTGTTCTTACAGGGGAATAATAGGGTAGTTAATCCTGCAGATCCTACTCAAATTGATTAATCAGCACATGCGGACAATCAAATAAATGATTAATATTCCCCAGTCCTGTGGTCGGACAGTTACCCCTGAAACCATCAGTAATAATTCAGTAACCCTTCCCAGACCACAGGCTGCAGCTAGTCAGCCTCACTCAGCATCAGCCCTCTGATGTTCAGCAGGACTTTGAACTCCCCGCACAGAAACTCAGACACACCAGGGGTAAGACAATCTGCAGTCTTCTTTCTTTCAAACCCTCCTGCTATGCCTGCCTACCTGATCAAGCTCACATGCCATATGCAATATATACTGCTGAATTTAGGGAAG
>JAPZDY010000001.1:14227376-14261198 GCA_029783645.1 Ctenochaetus hawaiiensis
CAAACCCTCCTGCTATGCCTGCCTACCTGATCAAGCTCACATGCCATATGCAATATATACTGCTGAATTTAGGGAAGACAGCAGCATATAAGACAAGGGGCGCTTCAAATAACGACTGCATAGCCTCCTTCTACTAAGGGAGGCTGTACCGTGGAGGCAGATCTGGATTCTCTTTCCTGGTGACTGTATAGATATGCTTCACATACAAAAAAAAAAAATCTCAAATTATTGTTTTAAATAGAGGTCAACCAGAAACCTTTAACATGTAGTTGTGGAAAAAAAACCTGAACCTGTGTGTTATGCAAGCACTAAAGATAAGGGGCCTACTAAAATAATCCCACCATGTTCCCACAGCAAGAGAACCAGGGACCCACAAACACACAGACTGTTTAGCGGCAGCTCTCCCAGTCCTCACCACACTGAGCACACCCTGTCCTACTAGTGGACAAAGGGGGGGGGGCCTTCTTTTCTCTTCTATAACCCGTGTGATTCTCCTCCCACAGAGGTCAGTGAACAGCCATATTCATGCTGCTCCTCTGCATTTGCCAGCTATAACTGTTTTTAATCAGGGAGAAGGGCAGAGGAAGAGGAGAGCACCCATGGCTCCCTGACGTTCACACCCAGGCCGGCAACGAATAGTAGGGCTAGAAGATGTGTGTATTTGAGTGTGTGATTGGCGGGGAGGGGGTGGGCACGAGGTAAACACATCTCGCGGGTGTGGAATGTCTACACTGTCCTGCTCCTGAGCTGCAGATGTGTGTATGTGCATGTATGTGTCTGTCTGTCTGTCTTTGCCGGTGCTTGGACACATGAAGTTATGCAAAGCCAGCACTCCACTCCACTCTAACAAACACACACATTACTACAGTATACACACGCTGTCTCACCCCACCCTAATCCCTCCCCTCTGCAGTACAGGAGGCTTGGCCTTTGTGTTGCGTCTGGCCAGCCGGTTGCCTGAATCAGCATGTGCAGCTGTCTACTGTGACAAACACTACTCTACCACTACCAGGACACAGTGACTCCTCACTGCATTGCTATGTTTTAATATGACTGGCTGGCATTACTACAGCAATTTAGAATCGACCTAAGAAGCTGCCGCCCTGGGGGGAGTTTACATGGGCTGAGAGCAGGTTGAGGTTTAGCTATAACAACTTATTGATGGCCTTTAACTAGTGTTTGAGAACCTTGGAGGGAAAACGCTTTAAGAACTTGACTCACAACCGAAGAAAGACCGAGCTCTAAAGCGTGAGTGGCCATTCAGTACTCTTGCCAATATGCCTCATGATATATAGCTTTGTCTTTAATAGGTACGAGCATGGTGTATAGGGCAGTGTCGTGAAAAAGCCCCAGTTTTATATAAGCGTTACAGTTCACTTTGATCTCTTCTCTTGCTCTACTGTTTATAAATCAGCCACACAAATATTTATGAGCGGAACGAGGAAAATGGCTGGTCTGGTTTGTATCTCTGCCCTCCTTCCCTCCCTCTCTCTCTCTCGACTGTGTTCCCTCCCTCTCCCTGTGGCTGATATGTGGATGAGGCCACCGCAGACGCAGAGCGAGTGCATAGGCCCCAGGCCACATCCATCATATCTGTTCTGTCCCTGGCTATTGTGTGGCCCCAGAGAAGGCTGACCTAACCGAAGCAAGTCACAGCAAAGACAGCACATTCGGTGGGACGGCGAGAAAAAACTGTAACGGACAATATGTCAAGCTCTGACTAGGATGTATTTCTGATCGCTGGTTTAACTCATATAAAATGATCCATAATGGTTTTAGTGGTGTGATGTGAGTGTACTGTATGTACACAATCAAGGACAAAACCAGGCACGTCAATGCAAGTGCGTGCCTGTGTGTGTGGTGTGCATACACTCATACACACACATGCATTGGTGCCCCTAACTAATGCATCACTAGTTCATCAGTAACAAAGATCAATTAATTAATACACCCATGTTCAATACAATACATATTGCCTCTGCCTCCCTTTTAGCTCACCTATCTGTTTTTGCCTACAACGCACACAATAGGACAGGCCCAGAGCTTCTGGATCCATATGCTTTAATTGCTCCCCCCAGCCCTGACCTCTGATCCAGATCACTCTGATATACAACATCTCTATTAAATTGGGAAGTAGGTAAATATTCTTCTAATGACCCTCAGTTCTGGCGACACCATTGAAAATGGAGGAAAAAGAAAATCAATCTTGTTTTTTTTTTCCTTTTTGCCCTTCACTGACTCTATTAGTTCCCTTTTTATCTGAGAGTTGACTCCAAAAATGTGGAGGGAGACCAAGCAGAGTGGAGCGTCTCTCATTTTGACAGGGCAATGGACTTTACTGAGATGCATTTCGGTAATGAGGAGATTACAAACCTATGCTCAGAAGGAAATATCTTCTCAGCGGCATCTGGACTGTCCTTCAAGTAACGCATTGGGTTTACTGAGCCAATATAAAAAATAAAAGTCAGACAACCTTTATCTAAACTGAGCAGAATGTTGATCCTGCAATCTAGACTCGAGATAATTTAAAAGATAATGTGGTTCAAGCGGGAAAGAGACAAATTCTACCCAGTGTTACCCATCAGGTAGCATGAGTGCACAAAAAGATAGTGGTTTTAGCATTGGTGTGCGTGAGTGTGCACTGTACAGTAAAAGCTGATGAACTGTGCATGTGTGTGTGTCTGTGGGCAGGGGTGGGTGGGGGTAGAGAGGGGGTGGTAGTGGTGGACTGGCTTGTCGATCGATGCAGTGATTGGCAGTTAATGGCTTTTCCTGTTCTGCCTTGGTAACCCTGGCCTGATGGCTGTTGCTTCTGATCAGAGATGGCAGATGGTGTTTGATTTTTGTATATAAACCCCTGACTTTGTGGTGATGGCTTCATCATGTTTAATGATTTAAAAGTTAAGTTGAATACTGGGAATACAGCAATGCCGGATCTCTCACCTAAAAGACCCTAACCACCCCTCCAGATGTAAGGACTGACCTTTCTTAACTACATGCATATTACATGGTTAGTCTTCTACTGTAAGCTACACAGTTTGTCATTGGTAAACTATTAGAATGAAGTTCACAATGTCTTTTTTTTTTATTTTATGCTATCAGGACTGGCTCCCTATCTAGTGTGACCACTCAAGGAATCAAAAACCTCCTGAGATAATAATGTTTGTTAATGTTTTTGAGATAATCCAAAACATTAGAAGACCTTTTCCAAAATGTTCCATCCTTTTCACTCAACCATCCGGTATTGAACATGCAGAGAAACTGCACCAAGAAAAAAGAAGAAAAAGTTGTAAATTGAGGGAAACTGGATGATAAGCTCCATTTCATGTGTAAAGGAAAATGGTAGGAAATCAAGACTACGAATGGCGAGTTCTAAAATTCTCAGATTTTCCAGAGTAATTTCATGTTCTGAGGGGTTTGCCTTTACTTGGCTCCTCACTCAACCTGTTTAACTGCTTAAGGCTTGAGTCTACGCTTAAAGTCTATTTAATATCTCATAACCCCATTGACATTTCATCTCTCCAGAAGTTCAAAAAGACTTGATTGCAAAAAAAGACAACTATTCCCATAAGGAAGAATAAAAAAGGTTTTGTATTTCTGATAAATACAGTAAAGAGTAGATATATTAGAAAAAGAGTGATTGAATTAAAACAAGGAGGTCATACTCTCCCTGTCAGAAGAAAAAAGATTCATCTGGCTATATGTACGAAGTCATCTACCAGGCTGTCGTAACCTTCACATTATACAAAAGTGATTTGTGAAAATGTGCGAAATGAAGCTTGCTGAGAGAGAGAAAGGTGATTCTGAACATTTGTGAGCTAAAAAAGCACAGGTTTTTGTTTGTACAATAACGATGATGTGAGGATGACAGAAGGAGTGTAAAACAAAAAGAAGGAGTAAAAAAGAGAGACACAGAGAGATGGAGAGAGGGAGAGAGAGAGAGAGAGAGAGAGAGAGACAGACTTAGGTCACACTGGGACTCACAACTGCAAAATTAATACGTCCTCACTCGTGGAACATCAACAAATAATAAAATACTTTGCTTTACAGAACTTCATAGGATGCTCTGTTTCTCTCTCTCTCTCTCTTGCATGTCTCTCAGCATGCAAATTAATACATTGATCATTTGAATAATAATGTGCATTCCAGATCTCGCAATTTTCATGTTGAAACTTTAACGGCTCCCAGAGTTCTCGTTTAAACAGTAGCTGCACAGACAGTCCTTCTGGTTCAAATTATTTCAACATGACTATTCCAACCTAACAAGCATAAATTAAGGAAATTCCTATCTAGTGACAGAGATAGGCCATCTGAAGGAAGGATTCAAGTTTGAATTATTCAGCAGTCCTTAATTCTAGGGCTAGTGTTGATTGAATGTGGTGACGTTATAAAAAAGGAGTTTGTGGGGCTGGCAAGGAAGGCAGTGAGGGATGATAGTATATGATCTGGGACTGGGCCTCAGAGTTCAGTGGCTACGGAGACTTCCTCTGCTGTCTGTGTCTCGGAAGAGATCTCAGAGGAAAGCGGCCTCTGTAAATCAACACAGGATTTAAAACAGCTTTATAAAACACAAATATGTGAAACTGCTTTCACTAAACAAAAAGCTTGCACTTCAGTCCCTTGCACTTACCAGCTTCAGCTAATACAAGAAAAGTGTCAAGACAGTGTGACCTTGAGGTTTGCCACATAAACAAAGCAGGGTTAGGTGAAGGTGGGCAAGAAGCAGAGATGATATGTTGGGGCGGGGCTTAAGGGCATGGCAGTTAAACTTTTTTTTTTTTTTTTTTTTCCCCCCAATGCCACTCTGTCTATTCTGGGCATCAGCTTGTCATGAAAGCATGTGGAGACCATAAAGTATCAGTGCCCTTGAGAAGCTGAAGAGCATTCTTGTCCCCAACTCTTAAAGCTGTCTCTCTCTCTTTGACTCACTATCACTTTCCCTGACTCACTCCCCCTCACCCTTCCTCCAGCAGTAGGTTTAAAGTTTAAAGTAGAACACAGGTGTAGAAGACGGCACCCGTGGGAAAGATAACATTTGGAAACATTCCTGGAGTTAAAAAAGGAGTTTTATTTTATTTTTTTTTTTCTGTTGCTCTTCATCTGGGGAACTATGTAATTGTCTTGGATTCATGACTACGCCTTTGTCCCCTTTGTACCTTCACCTCGCACTCCTAATCGCTACCTCTTACATCACTACCTAGTAATTTCCATATTAGAATATAAGAAAGAGGTTCTATTCTTTGCTACTTTTTTATTTTCATCTTTCCACTTCATCCGTCTTTTGTGTAGAAGAATAAAAGACGTGATGAGAAAACAAGGTGCAAAATGATCTTTTCCAGGGCCCCCAATAAAAACTGCATGACACCCTGGGCTGCACCGCTTAATTACAAAAGGATGAAATCTTTTCTTCTACATCTGGAGAAAACATTGTCTGCATAATACCGATAGATTTACAGCTCCCAGTTCTAACCCTGAACTCAAGCACACAGCAATTAGGCAAAACATGGATGGACAACCAGCACCATGAAGTTCAGGAAAAGGAGGCTATTCTCTCTTGGCGCTATACAAAAGGCCTCTGAGGCTCCACTTTTGCAAATAAAAATCCTAGCCAGAAAATGGTCCTCAGGAAACTGGTTGATGTTTAATTTTTACTCAAGCCCTGATGGTGGTCACAGAGAGGTGAAGCGGACTTTTCACTGCAAAGTGTACTTTAAGTCAGATTTTGCACTACATAACCCATCCAAAATAGACTTCTTTGAGGAGAGCGTGCTTGCAGGCATCAGCATCTCTCTGACCCATCACTAACAACAAACAGCCAATCAAATCCAGGCGAGAAATTGCTGAAGTTCTGCAATCCAACAGTAATCGATGCACCACAAAATGGAAAGACCTTAGGGGCAGATTTGTTAAAACATAGAAAAACCTGGGTAAAACAAAGGCAGTACACACTCTGTGCACTAAGAGAGCAATTTAAATGGCTGCAGTTCTGTAAATCAGGCATAGGTTTAAATCTGGTTGCCTTCCAACAAACAAAAAAAGCCAAGTGGTTTTGCAGTTACTTAAAAGAGCTGTCAAACACACAATATGCTGTGCTTAACAACTAAAATATGAATATATGTACATAAAACAGTACTTTTTAAAATATTATATTTAGCTATTAAAACATCCTTCTGGACTCCTGAGTGGAAGATTATGAGGAAAATGGAATGAAACAACAGCCTGGGCCACATATCCATCACTCTGTAAAATTTATCTGTCCCATGACTCTACTCTGTAGGCCAAGACCAAACAGAGCAGGGTCCCTGTGTGCTCATCCTGGTACCTAAGACCCTCTCTCCTCTCCTCATCTGTCTCTTCATCTTACCTTGCTTTCATATACAGCTCCACTGAACACAAACCTCAGAGCTGAGTAGTTTTGTGGCCCTGACCACTCGGAGGCCATTAATCTGGTGGCTTAGCCACTGATGTATTGATGGCACAGAGCCGGTAAGCCTGCCTGCCTCACTCTCTACATCCCCTCAGCTAAGCTGCTACATAGATTCACAGGAGTCTACATCTGGCCTCATCAAAGCAGTGTTTACCTGCCAATTGCCACTTTTAGTCTTTCAGGTCTGGTGGCTTAAGTTCACCGTATGTATTGACAAGTTGGGCGAAAAGACCTTTGGGACACCTCATTTTAGCCATGACTGCCACATAGTACATAATGGATGTATATCTATTACATTCAGATACATGAGAAACTAAGTCTGGCTTCTTTAAGTGTTTCAAATTGCATGCTGAAGCTTTCATCTTATAACAAAAACCACAAGAAGAAATACATTGAGCCCCAATTCCCAAAAGTTGGGATAGGGGCAACACAGACTGTGAAAGCTGTCAAATGCTCAGTAAACACCTGTTTTGGACATTACACAGGTAAACGGGTTTTTGGTAACAAATGATGAGATTGTGATTGGGTGTGAAAGGGGCGCCCTGGAAGGGCTCAGTCATTCACAAGCAAGGAGGGAGCGAGATTCACCACTTTGTGAAACCCATGTCTGTATTAAAAATTTGAATAAAGGAGTTCAGGAAACTTCATAAAACGGTTGTTGGTTAACACAGTTTTTTTGCAAATGATGGCATTCTGTATTTTTCATGTTTTACACAGAAAACCAACTTGGGAATTGAAGCTACATATCACATATTTCCTGTGAGCCTGCAGGCAACCACACATAACTCCAGATATTAACTTGACCATGAAAAAACACATGTAAACTTGACATTAGGGAAGTTATGTTCATGCAAATCATGATAAGGCTTTCATCAATCAATCGATTATTCAGTATCCATAGTATTTGAGTTATCAGTGCAGATGGAAATGAAATGAAACACAGGCTGCATGGAAGCTAATTTTACTGCAGTTTGCCTACCAAATGCATAAAGAGTTCATAGGAAATTGTAGAGGCTGCTCATTACATGAAATCCTAAACAGGTAGTTTTGAAGACAAAACAAAGGGATGCTATCTGAGGCATCTTTGCAGTGCAGGTGGTAAAAGATACAGGGGGTGCAGGAGGAAGTTTCTTTAAGATCTAATTGTCCACTGATACCCCCATCTCTTATAATCACTTAAATATTAACAGCACTTTGTATGAAGAGTAAAAGTAGAAGCAGAAAGATGTTTTAGCTCAGACTGTTTAGTTTTTCAGCATGATTAGATTATGAGGTATTTAACCTTAAATAGATTTCCATACCCTAAAAAAAGGAGAATCCTAGTAAAAAGGCACGTACTGCATATCTACCACTATCTATAATGACAAACCTGCTTTCCTGCACATTAGCAGGTCCACCAATGCAACACATCATCTCTACCCTTTCTTCAGTTCTCAAATTGTATGTCTCTGTGTGACAGAACCAAGAAATACATTTTTGTCTTCACTAAAGAACCAGAACTGACAGCTTGGTCTGTACTGCACTGGGCTCTTTTAACTCTGTCAATTTAAGTATGCAGCTACTGAAAACAAGCTGGGAAAAGACCGGCCTCCTCTTTCCACACTGCTCCCCCCTCTTTCTTTCCCTTGCTTTTTTCACAGTCACTTTGTAAATCCCAGCAACACCCACAGTTGGGCAGTTGCACATACAGTCAACAGCAGCAACAACAGCAGCAGAATCGGCAGAAACAGCAGCAAGAACAGCAACAGCAGCAGCAGCAGCAGCAGCAGCAGCAGCAGCAGCAGCAGCAGCAGCAGCAGCAGCAGCAGCTGTGCCACGGGTCAAAGCCCGACCCTTTCCCTGGCCTTCTCAAGCGGTGGGAGCTGGAAGAGTTGTGAAATTCTTGCACACTGCCAAACACTAAGCCCTGCTACCCCCCTTTGCTTGCCTGACAGCCCCTCTCTCCAGTCCACCGTTATTTTCTGTTGTACGCCACTCCTTCCTTTTTCCACCCACCACTCAGAGTAACTGAGATCCGTTTGAGGTAAGACACAGAGTTCAACACCCTGCAGGCAACTACTGACACAAAGAAGATAACCTGGCTTCAGGATCATGACTGTGTTGACTGAGAAGGTGTTACAAGGACCCATTACGAGTTTAAATACTTTCCTGATGTGATGCTATGCTTTTTTTTAACATGTACATCACTTGTATCAAATCATATTAAGAAAACTTCTCTACAAGCAATTAAAATGCTACACTTCATGAGCCGTATGTTGTCATCTGTTGGCACTTTAGATTACTAGATTTGTCTGTGTGTGTGTCTATCTGTTTGTGTGTGTATTCACACGCTTGTGCATGTGAAAGGAGAGAATGGGCTGTCTCCCAGGATGTGCAGCAAGCGCTTTATTAGAGCGGTAGTACCAGTAAATCAGAGCTCAGCTCTTCCTGGAACTGCTGCAACCTTTCCCACTGAGCACTATTACTGAACAATCATAGGCTAGCCATGATAATTAGCAGAGCATCTATCCTTCCAACCCTCCTTTTGCCCCCCCACCCCCCACTCCATCCCCTCTCTTCTGTCTTTTTCTCTATCCTCCATCTACCCCTCCTCTTCTTAGAAATGTCTGGTGGGTGAGTGGGTAAGGCCAGGCGCCCGCTAGACACCATTTAGCCAGAGGACATCTCACAATACCTGCCACAATTTCTGTCTTGACGTTGGCCAGAGTGACATTTTAGGCTCATCTGTCTACCCACACTGTGAGCCCACTTAAAACAAAAATCAGGTACGGTCAGGAAATCCTAGATAAGTTTAACTGCTCAGGAGACGAATTACACATGATGGGCAACAACACTCAATAATTATGCTTTTAGTGTACAAAAGTCTGACAATTCAAAATCAGTTCTGTCACCTCGTTGTCTCTTGGTTGGCAGAACTAGTCTCCAGTATGAGCTCAAAATAGCTTTATTTGATTGCAAAACATTTGTATATTTCTAAAGCTGCAATACAAATATAACCTTTTTGTACTTGTATCCCATTTACAAACTAATGTACAGTCCAAGATGAGTGTAGTCAGTCCTGGAAATCATGATCATAAATGGGGGAGGTCAGTCTGAGTAGCCGGTGCTTCTGCTGAATAAGATCATCAGTGAAACACCTTAATGTCTTTTCATGTAACCACTAATCCCTTTGTTGACATTACTGCCTCTGTTCCTCTGTCATGTTTTATTGAAATTATTTGCTCTCTACAGATTGTAGACATTTTCTTTCCTCAGTGTTCACTGATTCTTTTGGATGGCGCTGAAGGGTAAAATAAGAGCAGTAACTCCATCCATGATACATATGCATTGTGTTTGTTAATGGGCCAGCCGCTGGGCTCCACTTAACACTATGTTAAAGCAGTTAAAAGTGCAGAACATATGATCAAAAGCCCTGTTTCCTATCGTTAAGAAACAGTGGATGTGACCGTGTGTGTAAGACCGAGAGTGATAGTTTAAAAGTTTGTATAGTTATGTGTGTGCTCAATGGAGCGGGACAAGGACAGAGGGAGGGGTGTCAGGACTTTCTTGGTTAAAGATTCCCCATCTGATAGTGACGGCACTTTCTCCCTTTCTTTCCATAGCCAAACGGCATCTGGAGTGGATTTTGTGCTAGCAGACACCGAGGAACATGATTACATTCGGCTAACTGCGCTCTAAACTGATTATGCATGTGCCAAGCTAATGGACTACATTTGCAAGAGGAAAAATAACATCCAATCAATCTCAATTACCGCCGATTGCACCGGCCCCCGAGACAAGGAAGGTAGCCAGCAACCCCCCTCCCCCGCATGCTCCTCCCCTTTCCCCCAACCCTTGACTGGAAGCTGAGGCCTGTGGCCGGGCCTGGTTAAGCCCCACCCATTCTGTCTGGCCAGAGCAGCTCGGGCCTGGGAGCCAGATTAGTTCCACTCATCTCACCTCCACACTAAAACACAGCCAGCCCCTTTAGGCCTACTGCTGGTCTTATAAGGGCTATCATATTCACATATTATGAATGTAGCTTACTGTAAGTAGGAATGGAAGTTGGATTTTTTTTTTTTTTTTTTTTTTTCAAAGGCCCAGGTGAGAGCTATATATTCTAAAAACAACAAGTAAACAAACTAAGATTTGGGTTATCTGAATACTCTGAAGGAACCCATCTGTTTGTGTTTAGCAGTGACCATTCTGGGAGCAGGAGCACCATCGTGCTATCATCAGAGTAACTAAAAGTCCTACTGTCCATGGGAAAAAGAGAAGGTGAAAGTTTGCTTCAGAGCACAGGAGTGCGTTGGCAGAGCACAGCACACAGGGGAGAACAGCATCACCCCCCACTGTGTGGTGGTCCATGCGGTCAGGATGACTTGCTGGATCTTTCTGTGGTCTTTTGGAACATTCCAATACATGGGGTGGTGGGGGTGATATTTTTAGAAAGCCCTAATATGGGCCGCATACCACAGACTCTCAAATTATCCCATCCAGCTTAGCCCTCAGTTTAAACCTTCCTTTTTAATTCCAGTAATTACAGGCTCCAATTTATATGGAGCTGTGCACACAAAGGGCCTGTTTAATGCAAACCAGTTTGATTTGGGTGAAGTGTCCCAAGCATCTCCCACATCTTACAGTCTGTTTATGCTGACTTGATGATTTATTTTCACCCCAAAAAGGTTAAAAATGGTGCTATTTGCATCAGATTTCTTTGGGGAGGAATAAATGCATGGTGATTTTCCTTTTTTTCATCTTTGCATAATATACCAAGTTGGGTTTTAAAGGAATGTGGGCCGCCTACGTTTTCTGTCCATTGGTATCTCCACAAGGACACTTCATTGAACACGGTAGGAACATTGTGACATTAGCAAGTGGGAAGTCAGTGTTGCTATGAGGCCTTGCAACCATGAACTTGTTCTCTGCTAATCATATGTGTGTGTCGTTAAATACAGTACTATTTCATTTCAACTCATGAACATCTCTGTTTTTAAGTAGTTTATGAGATGAGGGTAGCTTATGAGGACTGCAGTGGTCTCAGGTTGAGAGAGCAGGTAATTTCTGGACAACTGCACACACTCTCACTGGGAAGATCAATTGGTTTTAAGAAATATGAAGCCATCTTAAGAGGCTTAAGTCATAAAAAATGATCATGCCTGGATGTGTTGTACATATTTAATCCCCCACAGCCTGAGCAGCAGTATGACATATGTCTCTTCTCTCTTAAAAATCTTGTGCAGAAAAAGAGAGAGGGAGAAGGAAAAAAATCTGTTTCGTTTTTTTTTTTTTGCCTTTTGGGTTCACAGCAAAGTGGAAAGCACAGAGATATGTAACATAAACCATACCCTATCCTGGGAGAAAAAACAAGTCTCTCCCACCAAAGGTGTGTGGAAAAGACAGAATATGCCAGAGCGTGTCTATTTTGGTCTAATATGAAACCCTCACTGGAATGTGGGCCAGAAAGTCCAGCAGCTATGTCCAGGAGAGAATGACCATGGGCTTGGAAAGTACAAGGATAACTTGAAATGCTGTCCTGCTGAATCACAACTGACTCAACACATTTACAGATTATGTTGCATATTTGCATTTGCATCTATAAATATCCCACGTCTGAAAATATTCCTGTGCTCCTCTTGCTTGTTCTGATGGAAACCAAAGCCTGTCGAGCTGAACTACATTCTCCCCTAAATACCTCCTGTGTCCCCTGGCTCCTCTAACCGCTGTACCAGGAACCCTGCATCAGACCTTTCCCTTTCACAAAACACTAAAAAATTGATTTTCCTTATTTACTGTTATTTCAGCACAAAGGTTTTTGTTGGCAGGAAACATGTCTGCCATGCCAGTGGTTCTAAGGACCCATTCACAATGCCAGATGATTTTCAAATAGACAGCCCTTCTGAGGGGGTCTACATGGACTACTTTGCCTTAGGTTTTAATGTGATTAAAAACAACATGCTTGAAGCAGCACATTTTTCACATGCCTTTCCAAAGAGGTCATAATACACTCAGATACCAATACAAAAGTGTCAAGCAATAGAATTGTTTATATAGTTTTTTTTTTTTTCCTATTTACTTTTCAAGAGTCTAACCCTTGACAACAGAGTGGACCAGTGGATAAATAAAGGCCACATCTACGAGGGGACACTGAACATTCTTTTAGTGTGTATGTAGTGCGGGCTTCCATGGATTCTGTGAGCTGTGTTTATATGTGTTTTGTTGGTTGTGTTGCTGGTCTCTGTGTGCGTGCGTGTGAAGCTATGCCAGTTTGGGTTAAGCGCAGAGTAGCCGTAGCCGCAGACACACAGGATAGGTACCTAAGTGGAATCAGGCCTGTTAGATTTATGGCCATTTGTTCGGGGAGTGTTCATCCATTGGCTATTATGGAATGATTAGAGGAGAAGGTGAAGCTCCAAGTCCAGCAAAAATCAATACGGCTGTCGAGAACGATTCAGCCTTTCCTGCACCGAGGAGTATTAGCACCAAACCTCTGTCTCCTCACACTTCTTCATTTGTCTCCAAGTGATTCACCCCTAAGCCTCCAAACCAGCTTCACCTGCCATGTTCTTCTTATGGCAGCAGTGCAGAGCTGCTTCTATATGACTACTGGGAGGAAAAGAGTTACGCAACATGCCTTGCAGCACGAGAACATTTATCATGTCTTGTGGAGGAAAATCAAGTTAGAGGGGAAAGGATTAAGGACGTGTTTAGACCTTTATGTAAAACCTCAACAAAGTTCAACTGGATATAAAATTCTCACAAACATGACACAAACATACAACTATGGACAGGATTAACATTTTTGAATGTTGGTATTTTCTGCATGAAAGAGAATTTTTAGGTTTTCAAAGCCTCTGCTACTGACTTCTTATGTACACACTCTTTCAAGTTATGTATATATTCAGTTATGAAATGGACATTGTGATACATTGCCATGACAAGGTTAGGTGATGAGTTTTGATTTAGAAGCTTGAGGACTACTTACCTTGTAGAGTTTGAGACTAGCCTCATGGCGGGAATTGACAGTGTGCATCCTCAGCTTCTCCAGGCTGTTAGTGTAGTAGTCACAAGCATTGCACTTCAGGTGCACTGGATTGCCTATGGCAACACATTTCAGGCGCCATTCATTGCCTTTGCCCCCTTCTTTAATGTGGGCCACAAGCTGGTACTTTTGCACGTGTTTATCAGTCTTGCAGTGCAGCTGGAAGTTGGCCTTGAGCTGAGTGGTGTAGTGGCACAACTTGCACTGGTGAGAGTCGCCCACCACTGCACGCCACTCCTCCTCTGGTAGGCTGCGCTCAGCTCCCATATGCATGCCAAGCACATCCAGGTTGTCAGTGGTGAAGCGGTTGCACACAGCGCACTGAAAGAGCTTCAGGGAGGGATCGCTGGTTTGTGATAGACTTTCTCCAAGGGTCATCAGTTCTTCAGACACCAACTGCCCACCGCCCAGCCGCACATCCATAGGGATCTCTCCACCTACTAGAATAATGACAGACAAAAAGAACAAGGGAAAGGGTTAAACATATTCAAAACTAAAGTCTAAATCATAGTTCATTTTTTCTTAAATATTACTTAATCTTACTGTAATGTGCATCAGGAATTGTACTAGAATCATTTAATATTTTAAGTCAGTGAGCACAGTGTTTTTTTTTAAATGTGGCCATAGTTTGTGCCGCTGTCATCATAAATATAAACTTAGGCAAAGTTAAGCAGTTTAAAAAACCATGGTTTGTCTGTTGGTATGACACTGCATGGAGGATAACAAGCAAGTATGTATTTATGGGCTTAAAGATATTCTTGCTTCGAGCTGAGAAAGAAGAAAGTCTGGATTTTTCATTGGATACCAAAACCTCACACTGCCAGGGAATGAACATACAGATCGCCCAGTTTGGGCTGGTGCACTTTCATAGCCTGTCTGTAAATAAACTCCAGAGGCCATGAGCTCCCCAGAAAAAGCAAGTTATTTTGTCATTACTGAAGAATGAAGGAGTTCCCAAGCAGACATTACTGTAAATAATATCCACTGCCCTTGTTCACTGAATAATACCATAAAAAATCCACTTCTTTGCTTGGATTCTTCTGCTTCTTTCTCTTCTGATTGCCTCTAAATCAATATGGACACCTAACAGATTAATTTTGCTTGGTACAGAGTCTAAACGATGGAGAGGGAAAAAGGCTCAGTAAGCACATATCCTATGACACCAACTGAAGAACTGATGCCTATACAGTCTTAGAGGGCAGACTTTAAAAAATGAATACTAAAAAAATGAGGTAAGAACAGCCGGAGTTTTTGCCTTTGCTGATCTTTAATCTTTCACTGCCCAGACTGAGCATGCCGGCTTGACCCTGCCTGGCTTTACACTAAATTAATTCCAGCAGTTCCTTTTTATTTATTGCTGCAGTATGCAGCCTGCTCTCGGACTTTTCTCCATTACCTGAGTTTTTATAGCCAGGAGAGGGAGACCTTTGAGAAGCCCTCTAAAATCACTCACAGACCCAGCTCCCCAGTCATGACTCCTTACTCCCTCTCTCTCTTTCTCTTAGAAACACACAGATGCACACACATGCTCAATTGCTGTCCCAGTTCTGTGTTTTGCTGCAGCTAACATCTCTCATTTCTACCTGGCTCTCATGCTCCATTACAATGCAGATTTAATGATTTACCACAGGCCGGGATCCTGTTCCTCACTAAATTCTTGTTGTAGACCATTAGACCAAGATTTTGATTTGTTGCTTTGCATCTGTTTCTTACATAGGCTCTTACTATAAACATCAATCCATATCCAGATTTATATAAAGATATATGCTAATGCTGGAATAATTGGACACAAAAGGTCTGAGGCCTTTTCGACACAAACATGTTTTTTTCCTTTTTTGTTTTCAAAAAGGAACCAAAAGGCATTCACACACATTCATCAAAAAAAAAAAAACGCTCTGTTAGCAAGGTTAACACTAGCACTACATTGCCTCATGTTATAAAGGGAGATGACTTAGGACACTTAAAATTCAAAGGTAGGAGATAACAGAGCACATCAGTCACCAAAAACTCAGTTTTTACTGTCCATGTGTCAACACTGCAAAAGATGTTTCTCAATATTATCAACCTGTGAGGGAAAAAAAAGGTCATTTTTCAAGGACCTCATTTGTGAGGCCAAAACAAACAGGAAAAGCTGCATGTTGATAAATACCTGTATTCTTGTTGACTAAATTGGCTAGATCGACTGACTTGTCTTTTGTGCTGTTTTATGAACAGACAACAAATTTCAGCACAAATAGCTAAAAGTAACATCTTCATTTTTATCTCTCTTGCCCTCCATGTTGTATCTTTTTTTTCACTCCAGCAGCTGAGTCTTGAGAACAAGATCATCAGGAGGCAGAGATCATTGGAGTCAACATTTGTTATCTATCCATCTTTGACAACACACTCAAAAGTCAAAAAATCCTCGGTAAAGGCATGAAAGAGCGCCTCTCACTTTAGTCACTTGGTCTGACATCTTCTTGTAATATCAGATTCTCTCAAGAGATTTACTGGGCCGTACACATCACACTGTAGAGTTAATATCACAGTGTTTGTGTATGACGGCTTTAAGAGTTCCTTAAAGTGTGACCAAAGATGACACCACTGTAGTTTATGGGCCCAGACTGTGTCATCACTGCCTCCCTTGTAACATGCTTATTACAACTTACCTCACAGGAAAATGAACCAGATGGCAGAAGAGGGAAAAAAAAAGAATTAGTCACAGCAATCAATTCTTGTTTGTTTCTTTGAACTGGCGACAGTTGGAGACAAGTCTGTACAAACTGCGGGGTTGTAACTGGCACGCCAAACACTCTGCTATGCTGCTGAATTACCCATGCTGAGCCCTCTAACCTCCCTTCTTTGACCAAGATAAAATTTATAGCCGCAATTACAAAGTTGGAAAAAATGGAGAACTCCAGTGGTGAAGTTCAGCAGCAGTTTAGGAATAATGACATACAAAGGCTGAAGCTGGCTGTCTGAGGGGGAGGGCAGGGAGATGAGACCATAGACGTTTGGCCCTCAAACTCACCTTATGTGAGCAAAATTGGGATTCAGAATTTAAACCATTTACATCAGCTCAGTATTGCCTAGATTACTATATAAGAGAAATATATGAGAGGAAAAACAAATTACCTCTGAGCTTCTGAATTCTATTTGGCACATTTATAGCAATACATTTGCAGATTAAATAACTTGGCACACTGATCTTGAGCACTAGAGGGTTTAACTATTGGTGTGACACTGAGGCACTGAGCATAAGCCTATTGTCATTAAGACTACTATCATTTACAGTAGGGAATTATGAAGAGAGTCCCCAAGTAAACTTTTCTCAAACAGATCATCTTTTTTTTAACCTCTCTCTCTTCACATCTAAGTGAAATTCTCATGAGAGAATCATGTCAAGTTCACTAGGGCAGGCACACTGCAGGGCATGAGAAAGAAAGGCAGCTGACAAAGCAAAGACGTGGTAATACACCAAGTATGCATAAACAGTGAGGAGGGGCAATATGTGGATATTCTTGCTCATCATTTTGTGTGATGTTATTAAAAATGAATGACTTAAATGTCCTGTTTCTATGAAAATAGATTAACTAGGATTCGAGATCAAGCTGAACTTAACCTACAACTGACTCAACATGAAAGATATAGCTCTGAGCCATACTTTGATTCAGGCATTTCTGAGGACAGAGAGGCAATATGCTCACCAAGTGTAGGGGCCAGTGCGGCCATGTTGGGATCCAGGTGAAAGCTTCCCATCAGGAACTGGGCCTCAGCTCCAGCTGGGTCAATCTTGAGGCCTGGTGGAAGGCTCATATTCTGGGTCAGGTAATATTGGTAGAGCTCAGCCTCAGAGGGCGAAGGCATGGCTCCCAAACCGAGTCGGCCATGCTGCATCTGAGTCACGTTCTGCTGGAGCAGCATCATGTTGTGCATGTGCTTCTCGCTTGTCATGTGGATTCGCAGGTTCCGTGCCACATTGGTCTCGTAGTCACAGACCTCACATCGCCAAGTAGGTTTGCTCTTCGGCTTGGTCGGGGAGGGGGCCCCACAAGGTCCAGCCATATGGGTGGAGGACTGTGTAGGATGGTGGTGGGGAGGATGATGGCTACTGGCCTGGGTCACTGAGGGGACAGCAACCACTCCTCCTGGGGTATGTCCAAACACCTGTTCCTGTGCAGAGCCAATGGTGCCCCCATTCTGCAGTGTCTGCATGTTGTTCAGGTGCTTGTCAGACTGCATGTGGATGCTTAGGTTGCCCTTTGTAGTGGTCGAGTAGTTACACACCTATGAAATAAAGAACATTTTCTCTTGAACTGCAATAAAGGCACCTAAGACCTGACATAATAAGACTTAATGGCTCAACAAATCAACAACAACAAAAAAACAACTTTAAATGCAACCCTGAATAAATGAGCATCACCACATTCATCTGCTACTTACCTCACAGCGGAAGGGCTTGTATCCACAGGTGTAGCTTTCTCCACGAGCCAGACGCGGGTGACTCTGACCACTGCTGCAGTACATACAGGAGCCTCCAGATTCTGGGTGCTTCTCTTTCATGTGGGCCTCCAATGTCTGCTGGTATTTGTAATGCCAGTTGCATTTAGGACACTTGAGTGTCTTGCATGAGTTGCGTGAATGCATCATGGTCATGTGACCACCCAAGGACCGTGAGGAACCCAAAACAGTGTCACATTTAGGGCATTCTACCCCACTTCCTCCACTGCCACCAGGCCCATGGTTCTGTGAACACTCGCCTATCCCCATCATGTCACAGGAGCCCCCTGGGAGGGGGTGGGAGTGGCCATGAGATGGAGGGTGGAGGTGATGATGATGGTGATGCATGTGGTGATGGTGCAGAAGGGCTCCATTTTCCTCCTCTCCCTCTGCCGGGCAATCATTTGGTTCTGGAGCTGTGGCACTATCTCGATTGGCACTTTCATCAGCAGCAGCATTGGAGGACAGAGGTGAGGAGGAAGTGCCAGCAGTGTCATCCTCGCTCCTTCTGACGGCAGCTGCCGCCATTGCCATGGGAACAGTGGGCCCCTGGCAGTTAAAGCTCAGAGGGAGCTCTGAGGTCCTCCCCCCACCGTCTGACGCTGAACCCTCTTTCTTGGAAGCAGGGGCTTTGCTGTTGAATGTGGAACTGACTGCAGAGGTGCAGGCAGAAGGCTGGAGAGTGCTACTAGGCATTAATAAAGGAGATTTGGAAATGCTTTGGTTTGAGACAGCTGGTTCCCCCGCTTCACCCCCGCCGCTGCTACTGTTACCACCACAGGCCACTGCAGTGCTTTCTGCCTCCACCTCATCTTCCTCCTCCCCTAATAACAATTCCTCCTCTTCTTCCGAGCCCCCCATTTGGCTCGATAGGTGCGCTTTGCTTTCATGTTCATCAGTGTCCCTATTCTCTCCCTTGCATGCCAACTCTTTCCCAGCAGGCTCCTCTGTTCTCCCTCCCTGTTTGGGCAGGACATTGGAGTCTTTGGCAGAGCCTGGGGACGAGGTAAGAGAGGATGCTTTGGGAATGTTCAGCCCTCCAAGAGAAAGGACTGAGCTTAGCGGGACTTGTTGCTGCTGCTGTTGTTGGAGGCCAGAGTCAGAGTCTTTGTTCAGGAGGTTCTCGCCGCCCCCACTGCTGCTTCCAGACTCCAGATGGACACCACTAAATGTGCCATAGAAGCTCTGACCAGAGTTAATGGGGAGCAGGGTAGGTGGCAGAGGAGTGCTCTTAGTTTTTGGTTCCAGGAAACTGATGAGGGGCTCTTTGTCCTTCCCAATGCCCTGGATGATGGCAGATGCATGCTTGTCCCCTAGCAGCTGCCGCTCGTCCTCACACAGTGTCATGCGGTGATCATGGACGGCATGAGTGGCAAAGGAACGCGCATAGCCAAAGGACAACTTGCAAAGAAAACACATGAGGATGGGCTTGCCCTTGCCATACAGGGCAAGCCCATCAAATTTGGAGAAATCCACGTTGTTGGGAACATCTTTGGATACACAGGACTTCTTGGCAGACCCATCACTGTTCAGGTAATCCTTGTTGCTTTTGTGCCGCACATCGAAGACACGGAAACTGTGCAGGACAGGGCTGAGGCCTGCCATGGTTGAGGTATTGGGGAAACCTTGGTCTGAATTGCCAAACCACTTCCCGAAGGAGGAGGCTATGTGGAACGTGTTGATGATCTGAGGGTAGACCGAGGATGAAGTCCCAGCAGGTTCCCCCGGTTTTCCCCCACTGGTGAGAGAGTTTGTGGGTAGCAGGCCGGGTACCATGCCCCCACCACTTTGGATCAACTGACTGAGGCTCTCTACAATGTAAGCTGAGCCATCTGGCTGGTAGACTATTTCTCCTGCCAAGTTCTCCACATCACTGCTCTCCTCATCCTCTTCCTCTTCTCCTTCTTCACTCCCACTCTCAGGTGCTCCCTGCTGTCGTGTGGGCTGATGTCTCAGAAGAGTGGGCATTCCCCCTCCTCCTGAAGTCATTGGCACCCCAGGAAAGGGTTGAAGACTTGGGAAACAGCTGTCAATCTCCATTTCATCTAAATCCTCAGATTCTTCCTCCTCTCCACAGCTCACTCCCTCTTGCTCTTCTTCCTCAAGACGCTCTCTTCTAGGATGCAGCTGACCTGTGGCAGAGCTGTCACGGTGGGCTTGGGGTGATGTCTGTTTTGGCTGCTGCTGCTGGGACTGTAGTTCTCTCACCCCGTCATGAGGTGCACTGGGAATTTGGGGTTGAGAAGGGTAGGGAGCAGAGAGAGACAGGGGGTCCAGGGAAGGGGCCTGGTTGGTGCAAGGGACCTGTGAGCTAGAGTGATCGTTCCAGGGCTGTGGTGGTTGCTGCTGCTGGGAGGAGCCAAGCCCATCGTCTGTCCCAGAAACCACAGGAGACTCACAGCTGTCCATGCTGATGCCTACATGAGGCGTTCATCGCATCCAGGCCTGCAGAGACGCAAAATAGAGAATAAAAGGTCATTAGTGGATTTATATATATATGAGCATACAAAGTTCAACATTTACAATCCCAATATTTGAAACGTTAGCATCTTTATATCCCAAAATATTACTGCACCTATTAATAAATGAGCGGATGCAGGAAAATATAAAAGAGACACTATGCATAGGAATCTTAAAAGAAGAAAAAAATCGAATGTATGGCACATTGGGTGAGAGACAAAAGTCTGAGATATAATTGGAAAAATGACACCATGCTCATTACGCTAGATTAGGTACTTAAACACAATACCTGAGACAAGCACTAATAAGCCGTCCATGATTCATCTTCCTGCCACATCAGGAAGGTACCATCTTTTATCTTCACCTTCCAAACAACACCCCTAATCTTATATTCCGCAAATCCTACATCCGTTTTTAATTAACTTGCAGTCAGAAAAAAGGAGAAACAGGCTAACTTAATGGATCAAATAGATTCCTTGTGAGATAATTAGACACTGAGAAGCCACCCATCAGCACATTGTACATTTACATAACTAAAAAAAAGGGGGAAAACTGCATCTAAGAAAAGAAAATTTGAACAGTATCACCATTATCACTCCTTCTTCAAGCTGTGTAAATATAAGAACAATATAATACAAGTGCATTATTGATATAGATGTGTATGAATTCTACCAAGAGCAATAAAAAGGCAGTATTTTTCTATGAGCTCAAAATACATTAGCTGGGTTGAGACTTCACTGCAGCTGTGTTTAGATCTTGCATCCAATAACCTCTACGCTCAGCCTGGTTTCAAACACTCCAGCCATCCTCCGCCTCTGAAATAATAAATGGGAACTGAGCTTTCGGGAGCTGGCCATGCCCCGAGCATCTGAGAGGCCCAACACAGGCTGCAATTTAGAGCGCAGAAGAGATAAAATGATAGTGCAAGATACTGCTGAGCTAATAATTTTATTAAAGGGATGCAGCCAACATTGATTAAAGGGGGCAATCGGGCTGAAACCAATAACTCTGGGCTGCCCTTTAACCCACCAGTACTGAATATTACATGAGCAAAGTTTCCCGGCACCAAGCTCACTGCCATGTCCCGGCTGATTAGCACATTCACTGCTTGCACTTGATTTATTTACTTATTTACTTAGGGATGCAAATTTCAGCTGTGATCAGAATGGAGTCTACCCCCACACCCTAAGATATTAACCACTGTGGGAGAGGAGAGATTGATAATGTCTGTCTGCGTCTTCATGAATGTCTGATGAAGCTTGCCTCTCACACACAATATACCTGAGACCTCTCAAGCCTATATGCACTTAAAACTACAAAAAATAATGGACTCCCATCAAAGATGCCTTTTTTTCTTTTGGACTTAGGAATGAACAATAAAATGCTGGATGAGCAATTTCAAGGAATGTATTAATAAGAGAAGGAGCATTAAAAAAGCAATGTTTTTATTTAGAAAATTTAAAATGTAAAATTGCAAAGATGATGTAGATGTAAATGTCATAAATAACTTGCAATTGTCATTTTCTGTAAGTATAGCATATCTGTTTTGTTTACACACTGAAAAAGATAACCCTGATGACCCTTTCCTTGCTTTGCATATAGAATGAAAGATATTAGACAGGCTGGCTTATTAACAAGATTGCTTTATACAGCCAGACATGATTTAGAGATGGCTGCCATATTGAGTGAGGGGACACTAGCCCTACTGGTCTGTATTTATTATCTGCTCCATTAATAAGAGGCTATGAGCTCAACAGCCATTTCACACAAATGGACTGAGGGCAGCAAGACTAATGCAAGAAAAAAAATATGCCACATGTCAAACAGACAGTGATTCTTCAATCTTAAAGCACGTGCATAAACTACACAAAGTGAAATGAAAAGGAAAAAAAAAACAGAAAATGTGACTTGCCTCACAGGACAGCCTCACATAGGAAAAACTCTCCATGTGTCCTGCCTGAGCACTGAGTGTTTCACACCTTGTTCCTGTAATCCACTCCATCAGCCCCTCCTCCAGATTCCACTGCCTGTCTCGACCAGGCCTGGGAACAGTGGGCCCATATGCACAACTAGTAGTTAAAGCTGATGCTTAAAACAACCTCTAAAGTTCCCTCCTTTCATTTTTATATGGTCTTGTAACTGGACAGAGTGGCTACAGTGTACTGTAGTGAGGATACGTATGTACCCATCCATTCCCATTACTGCTCTAAGATACCTGAAGCAATTAGCAGCAGACAGGATAACACCATGACTCTTGATCAGTGCTGGGGCTCTGAGCCAGTTTGGTGTGTCCACTGCTTACAGAAAACAGGATTGTCCTTTAAAATCAAGATGGGGTAATTCAATAACCTGCAGTGGTTACTGATGAGCAATGGGATTGTCTGGAGTCGGCCAGTCGCAGATGGGCCAACTGATATAACGCTGTTCGTCTCTCGGAGGTCTGCCTGGCTCAGTGACACCTGTTTAAAGCAGGAAAAGCTTTAATCTCTGGGAGGCACTAAACAAGTCCGGGAGACAGACACAGAGACGCGGTCGAAGAAGAGGGGAAGTGGAGGAGGCTGGTGTCTGTGTGTGTTGACTGTGTTAATAACCACAAATCAAAATGATGGAGCAGCCCACTAAAGGTGACTACTGCTGAGTGGTATCATGTAAGGTTATTTACCATAATATGTACAGAAGTTGTAATTTTCTTTTGAATACTGGCACTAGTGCTGATTGCACAAAACAAGTGATGCTGTCATGGCCTCTGCCCTTGTGTTGTATCATAATTTTGAATGTGGGCCCATTGAGTTGACAATAAGCAGGCTGTATGCAGCCAAAACAAGCCTTAGCGGACAATAAGAGATAATCAGAGGGAAGAAAAGACTGGATTCCTGAGCTGATCTGAGAGAGAGCATTCCAATGCACAGATCCTGACTGTGGGACTCACACTCCTGCTACCACCTGCCTTCAAAGGTTTTACGCCAGTGTCTCCCTGCTCTTTCTTTCTCCTCCCCTAGACAAAAAAATTAAATAAATAAATAAAAAAAGGTACACTCTACCTGCTTCCACCACCCTAACAAAGCAGATAAGGCTTCACATTGTGAAAAGGCCTCAGCCCCAATGAACACTGTCAGAGAGCGGGTCTGGATGCCATTTGGTTGGGATGGAAGATAAGATAAGTTTTAAGTTATGGGTCCTTTCATTAGGTAGGATTTACCTGCCAACTGAGGGAGGAATTAAAGGCTACGGAACTATCTGATTATAAGCGTGCCTGATCACCTGCCTGAAGGCCTGGCCTTGCCTCCAGAGGACCCTGTTCTCCAGGGTTTCCTGAGGGAATTAGCTTTAACTTAGCCCTGACTGTAAATACTGCTGTGCTATGGGCATGGCGCAGCCCTGACCCTTGCTCCTGCTCGCATACATGTCAGCAGTGAGGGAATACCTCCTTAAAATGGGAAAAAACACTGTTCCTTAATACGCCTAGAGGACCCCTTATAATACACCAGATCCGATTTTCAATTGTCCCTCAGTGATGTTGCCTGTCTGTATCTAGTCTCTGAGCCATCACAGAGCCTGGCCAGCCACCGCAGGGTAAGGGGCGCTTATTGGAAAATCAATGGCGTGAACGCTAAGCAAGTTACAGGAAGATGTGGGAAGGAAGGGTTCTTATTGATAAAGCAGGGGAAGGCCTTTGATGTTGCACTAGGGACATGCTCATTGATGGGGGAACCATTGTAGTCCTCGGGCAGAGTAAGGCACGGGTTTATCTCCTAGGTTTGTTCCAATTAATCACCAATAAAGGCGTGCATGCATTGCAATCTTAAGCAATTCGATTTGAATGCCTGGCATGGTGTAAAGTCTGGTTTTAACACTGTGCTTGTACAGTAAGGGAATATAAATTTCTAACACTGCACTAAAAGTGTCTTATTCTGCCTTTCTCTAATGTCTATTCTTTGCAAAAACAAACTGAAGTGATAACCTAATACATGCATGTGCAGTTCATTTCTGAGTGTTTATGCAGAGAGTTTGAAGTTAATAACTTTTGTGTTATTTTTGTTTCTGGTAATTGAAAATTGCAAGTCAGCACTGTCTGAGAAAATGGACAATATTGCCCATCATGCAATCATTTGCTACCACTGTCTCAAGGGCTCCTCCAAAGAGGTCCATGAGGACAACATTAGGGAAGAATACATCTCCTTACATCATGCTGAAGGAGAAGGATGCTAAATTCAAATGTTACATAAAGAGATATCTGTACAAAGGTAGTCAGAAATTACCGACCTATTCAATTTTAAAATACCTGAAACGGAAATACCAAAAAATCCTTAAATTTAAACTTTCTGCATAATTACTGAAGAGTAAGTATGTGAAAAATAAGCATGTAAAGAGAGCAATATAATTTATCTCCCTTTAACTTAGGCCACAAGGTTATCAATCATCCCTCATAGATCTTTATAATTACATTAGGTACATGGAGTTCTTGTTCTCTTTGATCCACAACACTATAATCAGACAATTAACCATGTTCAGCATTGTTGTTTATTGTGTGCTGAAAATATTCCTTCTATTCAGCTAATGCAGACATAAGGGTGCTTGAGTATTGCTCCAACTGCAGGAGGCAAAAAGTCACCTCAGGTCGATGGCACTCAGCCTGTAAACAGGGCTTCCCGTAAAATCAATGATCTTCAGTAGGAGCTATCAGTCTGTGAAACAGAAATAGCCGTGGCTGTGTTGAGTCTGAGGCGAGGAAGGACAGTACTGTGTGTTTACATGAGTGTGTATGTGAGTCAAGGGGGGCTGGTCACTGGCATGTCTGGGAGTATTTCTCACAGATAGCAGAACTGAGGCATGCAGTTTCTGCCATGCTGCAGCTAGTAAAAACCTAGAAGGATTAGGTGCAATAGAGGCAGACTGAAGCTCAGATGTTTCATCAATGTTGTTCTGCATGTGTTCTTTATGCATCAAACTGGTACTGGAACAGATTTATCACTTACAGCTAAAATAATCCTTGCTGATTACAATATGAACAAACTCCAATACCCAAGAGGCAATGTGCTTGATTGCTTTAGCTTTACAGCACTCAATTTTAGTAATCATTTTGCACTAGTAATACTGGCCAGAAAAGGCAAAATTGATTTGTTTGTAGTATCAATTGCCTCCTTTGTTAATAGACTTGAAATAGAACCTTGAAAATGATTTTACCCTTTACGCAACACCATCAAATTCTGCTAACCCATTCCATGTCGCGGAACGGGAAAAAAAAGTAATTTCAGGCAAAGCAGCAGTGATATAACTGCGCACAACTGTATGTTACTCATACACAGGGCAGTCTGATTAAATGATGATCTGATTGGAGCTCAGCTAACTTCCAAAACCCTCCAGAGGGGATTTACACACGGCACTGGAGTGTTTCCTCAGTTTTGGAGGGTGTGATAGAAACAGCGTGCTGGTGTAATTAGAAGTAGTTAATTAGCTGTGGGTTAATTACTGGGTTCTGCAGAGTGTTGGTGAAAGACCTGGTGGGGTGGCAAAGCAAAGGGAAGCAGCGAACACACAGCAGGAAGCTCCCAGTCTCCCGCCAATTAGCAACCAGCATGGGGGGGCTTCTGTGGTACACTAAGAGTACAAATGTGAGAAGGCTCATATCATTTCACTCAAACCTCAGCACAGGGAAAGAGATAAAGGCTGAGCAGGCAAATCACATTCTATTGAAATATGCATGCTGTTAGAGGCTGTTTTTTTTTTTTTACAACTGTTTTTGTAAAGAGAAAAAAAATATTTTCCAAAAAGTTGTGCAAAATTTTACAGAGTGACACTAAACACAAAATGACACCTTGATTTCTGAACACTGCCAGTAAAGAATAACACAAATCAGGAACTATTTTAATTACAACTAAAGTGTCTTCTCATCATAGCTGCCACAGCCAGCTATCTTTCTTCATTTACAAACTATATGAAAAGACTGCACTGTATTATTTTCCTGTTATGCCCCATGAGATTTGCTTAGAAAGCTTTGTAATTTATAAGAGCATTAATTATCCTTGGAATTAAGGTATTGATGTATAATCAGAGAAGGGCTATCAGGCACAAACTAACGTTCACTCTTAGGAAACCTAGAGCACAGAGCAAACATGGCATACACTCACACACAGTTGGATGTGTGCAAGACAGACAGGCAGATAGACAGACAGAAAATGAGAGAGTGAGAGAGAGAGGGAGAGAGAACTTCAAGCTGTGTCTTTCAAATACTTATCAGATTAGTAAGATACACATCCCCCTTTTCTACTCAATTTTAGAGAAACAGACATGGATATTGAATGATTTGCAACAGTCTGACATGGAACCTCACATCGTTTAGCATGCAGTGCTGACTTTCCCATAGCGTGGAATGCAGAGAGGCTGAGAGAACATAGATACTTTGTACCTCAGTCTGTCTGGCACTAATCAATCAGAAAACAACACAGTGATCATGACCCTTGGGAAGATTTCTAAATGTAAGACATTCAGAAATCCCATAAAGATGTTTGTTGATATACAGTATGTATAAATGTGTTTCTATTCTGTTTGCAGATTAGCAGGAAAGATAGATAAAGAGATACAGAGAGTGAGCTGGAGATATAGAGCTACAGAGAAAGTGAGAGAGCTAAAGACACGTGCAGTGAAAGGTCAGGGACAAGGGGGAAATGTGCTGATCAAAGTCTTTGAGCCCCAGGACCTTCATTTCTACCAATTATCAAATCTGCCCCTATTTATATCTGCGAGAAGCAGACGTACTCTCAAGAGAGAATGGAAATGAATTCTGCAAACTACAGTGCTTTCAGAGCTTCTGTTTGCACTCACTCCATTTCATTTGTTCTGCAGTAGCAGGATGAGGTTGGTAGAGGAGGGTTATGAGAACCGATCATCACAACTTATTTGGACATGTTGTTGTTATTAAGCAAAAAGACAGAATGTGCATGATGACAGAAGACTGCAAAGCTTAAAAAATGTCAAATATAAACTGTCTCTACCTACTGGACGTGGGAAACTCAGTTATGTTGCTCTTGAAAACTAGATCACATGGTGCCAAACACGCATATACATACATACATATGCACACATACACACCCTCCCTGCAGTGCTGCAGTTAAGGCGAGCCAACCACAAACACAGCTGTTAAAATGATCAATATCATTGAAATATTAAACCTTAAGAAGCCGCATTATTGATCTGGAGCCCAATGATAAAACGGTTTATTATCACAATTGTCGGGCTTTATGTAAATGTTTTGGAGACCATCAGCTATCCAGCGACCATGGGCCATAGTTTAATTTGACCCCCCCCCCCAACCACATACTCAAACACACACACACACATACACACATACTACCCCATAACCCTAACAACATTTAGCTCTGCTCAGTTACCCTGCCATCCAAAACCTGAGGAATTGCAGGGATCGGGGCAAACAGGGGGATGTCATTACCACCGCTTCTACTCCCATTAAGGATAGCTGACACTGATCAGCATACCAAGCCCCTGTTGACAGAGAGATGGGAGAAGGGGGATCTGGCCTCCCTAGAACAACATGGTAGCCCTGGGATGTGGTCTAAGGGATCTCCAGCAGGCATGACAGCAAACAGGAGCACACTGTGGAGCACGATTCAGGCTCCATGCAGGGATCATGCCCTGACAGACAGATAGGGGACATGGATAACATGTCTATAATCCCAAGCCTTTCTGTGTAATCTGGAAAACAAATACCTCAGTAATGACCTAGTCCTGCACCTGGTAAAACACAGGGTTCACTGGCACCTGGAATTAGACAAGTATCCACTGCAGAGCATTCTTAAAGTTACACTCCCCTTTAGCAAAACACCAAAGGAAGTTTCAGAAGACACTTGCATATAAATCAATTTGGGGGGAAAAAACAACAAAAAAATGTCTACTTGCCGGACTATGAGGCAAATGGCAAACCAGATCTATAATGTGGTTAAGTGGTTAAGTGAAGACACCCTTTGGTATATGAGGATGAGTTAAATCACACAGTGGCTCAGCAGTGCCACTAGCCTGAGAGTTAGGCCTAGCGTTCAGTTAAGTGTCTAAACCTGAGTAGGGTGATAAGATCCCTTTTAGAAGGCATGTGAAGGCCAAATGACCAGGAAACCTGATCAGTGTGGGTGAAAGCTGTCTAGGCTGAGAGCAGGGATGTGGAAAGTCATGCAGTGTTATGTGTGGAAAATGGAAACTTACTATCTCTGTTACGCACTTCATACTGGGGATAGGTGCAGTCTCATATGATTGTGTATGTGCATGTATCCCACCATGTGTGTGAGCACATATTCAGACACACACACACACAAAGAATACACGGAGAGCAGGGATTAGAGGGTGTCCCAGTGAAACCATTCTGTGGAAATTATTTCTTTACAAAAAAAAAAAGGCATGAAAGCAAATGGTGACCTGGCCTCTAATTCTAGAGTAGGATATCCTGGATAAATAATTAGAGGGTTCCTTTGAAGACCCTGCACAGCTGAACCATTCACTCCCCACTTCACATTTGCTAAAGTCATTAATGACAAAGATTTAGAAAGGCAAAGCGAAAATCTTTCTGGTACACAAATACTCTTTTTATGGGGCCTGGCCCAAATTCCTCTCTGCTTAGCTGAAGCTCTTATGCTGGGAAAGAACTGCACCCGTTTTAAACAATAAACCTCAGGGGAAAAGTGTTTTCTATTGCCCCCTTCCTCTGCTGAATTATGAGAGTTAATAAAGTTAAAAGAATAATGTGCCCTCTGTTTTAAAAAGAGGAAGTGAGACAGAAATGTTGAGACACTGGATGTCAAAAAAAACAAAGCAAAGAGAGAGAATGGTCTCAAACTCTAAAAGCAAAGACTGTTTTTATATTTGATAATGACAAAGGAGTGTGATAGCACAGCCTGCTGTTTTTATTATAATTATTAAAAGGACCCCCACCTTATGGACACTGCTGACCTATTATACACCGATCTTGTGCCACAGCAGCGTACATCTCCAGTTAGTGCTCACACTTAGTCACAGCATGGGCCACTTCCACAAAGAGCTGTGTGGCTAACCAGGATTGTTCATTGAAAATAACCATGAGGGAATCTGACAGGTGGAATCACATTTATCACATTCAAACCACTCTCACTCCCAAAGGAAAATTACAATCACCAAAATGTATTTCAGAGCATGTAGTGCAGGGACATTTTTGTGTGTACTTCTATGTAACACAAAAAAAGGAAACACTGATGTGTCTTCAGGAAGAAAAGCCCACTGAGCGCTAGTTTACATGCCAATGGGATGCCTAATCTTTACACTAGCAGTTTATAAACAGAACAGTCATAAATCAGACCTTGATGCAATCATCATCTTAAAAGAAGAGCAGAGCTTGCCCTACAGTTTACAAGGACAGATTCCAAGGCAAACCTTGGAAGGTGATGTGCATTCCTTCTGAGTAGAGCAGTGATGAGGAACTGTCAACAGAGGAAAAGGGAAGAAAAACAAAAAAGAAAACAACTTGTTAAGTGTATAACAAGGTGGCCTGGAGGGCAATGCTGAAAGACACCTCAGCACTTGACTCTGAAGTGTGCAAGAAACATCAAACAGCATTTCTGTAGCTACGTTGAGCACTGACAGAGCCGACCACGGTGTGCAGAGATCCTTGTGTGAAGAAAAACACAGCAGTTTGGCAGGAAATAAAGAGGTAAAATGGGACTAAAAGACAACAGTTCCTACTGCATTAGTAATTGTAAGAGTTCATTCGCACTAAATTCTTGTTTTTATTCCGAAGCACAGACCTCCAGCAGGACCTGCTGAACACGAGGGCAAGCCGTTGTTATTAAGCTGCAAAACGGAAAAAGAAAAAAGTCAATTCTACAATAAATTTGCAAACAATGAATCAGTTCCTATTAGATAACATCTAACCCTGTGTTGTAAAGCTAGAAAGTGTGTGTGCGTGTGGCATAAAGAAAGATAAGGCTTGGGTGGTGAACATGACCCTCTGCGAAAAGTCTTATAGCAAGTTGAATTAGAGTGTCTCTACTGTATAGAATCTGAAAGAAAATCAACAAATATACAAATATTAAAGCTGTTAGCAGCTCTGTGTTTACATCACATGTCACATATGACTATGCTCAAGTGTCAAAGCACATTAATCCAGAGGGGTATATTCCCACGAGCTTGAAAAACACTAAAAATCTAATCTCCGTGTGCAGGGGAAAAAAAGACAATGGAAACAGACAAGTGAGAGGCAAAGAGGAGAAAAAAAATGGTGTGATATTTTAGGAAATTTGGAATGTGTTAATAAATTCTCCTTCTTCCTCTCCTCTCCTGGCCTGGTCTGAGTGTTGTGACAGCTACAGTTCTGTGGAGCTAAAATTGAAAAAGACCAGCCCCCCCCTGCCCCTCATCTCCACACACACACTGCAGCCCTTGTTCATCTGCCTTAATGAAATGGCCACATGCCTCCTCTCATCCTAGAGCTGCTTGTACACTGTAGCACCTGGTAGATATAAATCAGGCCTTCTGAGCTGTATTTGGGAAGTGAGGCATTAAGCATGACATGGGCTGTCAAAGTTCAGATCGCACCGACCGCAACATCTAGTTGAACCGCTGCAGAACAGACCCATGACCAAGGAGCAGGCCTACCATCAGCCTCTTATCTTCTGCCTCCCAGCTCCACATGACATGGCTGCCACATCTGGTATCCAGCTGGGCAGCCTGCTGAGCACAGCGTAGCCCAACTGAGGCTAGGCAGGGGAATACTGGAGCACCCATGCCACAAGAGTTCATAGCAAGTCTCCCTTTTACAGGGTTCAGCAACCACAAAACAGTCAAGTTTTTAATGGGTGTTGTTTGCTACCATTTATCTTTCAGCTTTCTTATCTGTGTGCTGTGGGGGTTGTGGGTATTATTACAGTTTTGAAGTGGTGTAGGCTCTATTTCTGAGCAAGGAGATAAAATTAGCCGAGTGCATGTGTTTTCTGTGCACACACTGTACGTACGTGTGTGTGTGTGTGTATATATGTGAGTGGAATTTCAGTCACGTGAGCCTGGGGTCTGAAGGTCAACACTGCGAGAGAACCCACACATTCCTTGAAAGACAGGCACACATCTTGACACATGTAAATGTGTAAGCATGTATACTGAATTGGATGTATACATGTGTACGCATATTTAACTATTCAAAGCTTCAGTTTTCAACCGGTCTGCTATGGAGCTTTAAATTTGAATAATAAATATAGTCTCACTCTGAGCTTTACATGTATGGAATGAGTCCTCAGACAGATACACAAGACACAAAGGCAGGAAGGTAGAGCAATGAAAAAAAAGAGTGCAATGAAAGACAGAGGGAAAAAGGAAAAAAGGAGCTAAAGGTGAGGATAAAGAATTATTATCTGTCAAAGATTCAGTCGCAGATGGGAATGGTATGATGTTTTTTTCCTCTTAAATAGAAGTCATAACAGAGAGCAGAGGTGGAGCAAAGGGTTGAGTGCAAGAGAGAAATGTCCAGAGAAGAGAATGAAGCAAAGAGAGATGAGGGGACATTGAAAGCAGCCCAGGTTTAGCTCAGCCCTGCTGTAATTTACATTGCTGGGTAATTAGCTTCAGGATCAGGAGCTCAAGCCAATGATAGATGTCTCTCGCAAGGAAAAAGCGAGCATGTGAAGTGCACCACAGCTTTACTTTTATGACATATAACATTCATTGATTTAGTATGTCAGAGGGAGCATGTGTCAAGGGCATAAAAATTGCTATGTGTACTGTACAGAAAGCAGAAAAATCAATGCATGGATTTAAGGTTATCTTTGGCAGAGGTAAGTAAAGTAACAGGAGATCTAAATTCTAAATATGGGAAAGAGGATGAGACCCTACAACTGACATCTGCTGGGCGGTCGTATTAAGTAAAGACTTTGTTTGGAATTGAGATAACATAGTCTACATTGTTTACCTTTCCTCTTTGCATCCATTTACACACATGCATATGCATATACACATCTAGAAACCACTCCATGACATCATTATTTAAGATTTCATTTTTGCACAAAATTCACATTATATAGATGCCCCTAAAAAAAAAATTTTAAACTGGAAATAAATCTCACTCACTTACAGAAGATTCCACAGATGCTAGTGATCCTTGAGAAACAGCACATTTTATACACATTTAATTAATGATGTCATTGTTTTGACACTGAATGAAAGAATGCCAGCAAACAAGATAAACAAGATTTGGCTCTGGGAAGAGTTCTGCCGGAATACTAAAAGAAAAAGAAAGCTGAGAGATCACAGCCAAAGCACTTTGAATCTTAACCCTGGGGCCCTTGGGCAGCTCCATTCAATCTCCTACACGATGAGGAAATACTTTACGCACAGCGCCAAGGTGCTAGCTCTGCAACGTGCTTTGTGTGTGGTCATATGGTCATATATATATGCATGTGAAACTAAATAGCAGCCAGATACAGGGCCAAACTATGGATGAATTTTTGATATGGAGTCAGGCTGCCATGCCAGTTTACTGGGCATAGCTAAGAGGCTTTATACATGCCAACTAGAACTGGGAACGAAGCCATAAGGTTTAGAGGATATACATATACAGTACACTGCAAAACACACACTCCTGAATGCACGTACACACAAACACACACACACATGCACACACACATACAGAAACCATCACATACCACAGATAAATACAAAGCGTAACAAAACAAAAGAGAACAATAAAAAAAAAATCATGTGTGCATGCACAAACTTGCTTACCCACATTTATGCTCACCTCCTTGCACATGCAGACAGTAAAAAACATGTTAGCAAGGAGGTGAGAATAAGAGCTGGGCCAACTGGCTCACCCTGAAAGTTCAAGTTGAGTGCCACTACAAATTACAAGCTGACAGCTTAAATGATCCCCAGTATGTGTTTCTTACAATGTATGTGCATGTTGGAGTTTGCTAAGGCAACTGTCTCCAGACCAGCTGTTCTGGATGAGGTATGTACATGTCAACCATTATCTCTTAAAAAAAAAAAAAAAGAAAAAAGTAAAGAAAAAAGAGCAACTCCATAAAATCACCCACAAGATATACTGATGAACAAATGCCAAAGACTAATAACCTTTAGCGGAGTTGCGCTGTCAATGATAGGAACCTCTGCCCCTTTTCTAACAGATGCCCCCAAATTTAGAGGATGAAGGAGTGATACAGGCAGTGTAAAACGAGAGGGTGACTAATTGGTTCATAACCTGTAATTGGGAAGATGTAATTGGAGTGGACTCAAAGATGCCAGGTGCACCTTTAGAAGGTGGGGCAGCGGTTTGCCCTTTGACTGGCAATAATGGAGTGTGTGCATTTGTGTGTATGTGCATGCAAGGGACAAGGCAGGACTATATATGTGTGTGTGTGTGTGTGTGTGTGTGTGTGTGTGTTGGGGGGGGGGGGGGGGGGGCAACATTTGT
>JAPZDY010000001.1:14271392-14291773 GCA_029783645.1 Ctenochaetus hawaiiensis
TCTGGCCTTCTGCCTGCTCTGTTGTTTATTGCCGCGGGCCTGAAGATCTGGTGCCAAAATTAACCGCACCTGAACCACTCTACTGCGTGCACACACACACACGCGCGCGCGCACACACACACACACACACACACACACACACACACACACACACAAAGGGACAAAACAGGAAGAGGCATACGCACAGCCTGCATTTCTCTCCAATGCTTTGGCAAGATGTTACAGTGTGCCAGGCCTTTTCTCCACACAATACCAAAGTGTGTGTGCATGCAAGCGTGTGTGTGTGTCTGCGTGTGAACTTCACTCACAGATGCCAAGTCATGACTTCTCATTTGTTAATACCCCGTTGCTCCTATTACCCTCAGCTTTTCCTTTCCATCTTTGTGCTCTGTCACTCTGGATGACTGCCTTGCTGCAAAGCCATGGTCCTCCTCAGCCAAATCTCTCTAACTTAGTCTCCTGAAGCCTGGCTTGACAACAGTTCCAAGTCTTCACAGACTTCCACAATAAGTTCAGTGAACTCAAGGCAGATGGGAGTTCTCATGCTCCATATATAAGTCCTGTGTGCCACCAGTTAGTAACAGAACAGTGACAGCACCAGAGAAATACACAGGGTCACTGTAGGCAGAAATCACACACAAAGAAGAATGCTTGGATGCCACCCACTGCAGATCCAGGAGACAGACCCTCCTCTGTTCAACTTTCTCTCTTTCACCGGAATTCCCCTTAATAATGTGCCAGCTTACAAAGTGTAGCATGTTCATGCACTTGCGCACACGAGCACACACATGGACAGAAACGAAACTATGGGGACACGGGAGGGTCGAGGAAAAGAGAGGAAAGAGTCAGGAAGAGGACAGTTGGGGAAGACACTGAGGGTGATGGAGTAAAGAGGAGGGTATTCCTTTTGCCCCAGGCCGTATAGACAAGCCTGGCAGCCAATTAGTGCAAGTTGAAGCCACCCCCTCAAACCACCCCCCTGCCCCCTCCCCTCCCCTCAGTCTCGGCCTGGTCTTCTGAACCTGGTATGGTCAGGGGCTGGAATGTTGAAGCAGGTCATGTTCACATGCACATCAAAAGCGATTAAGTACAAGCCTCCTGGATTAAGATGAGTCTGTAGACCTTCACATCTCAGGCTAACCTCTCGAAAGCACTTGGCTTCCTCCTGCCACAACAGTATCCAAGTTCACTTTGTCCTGACACAGGCCCCTCCTTTGCTTGTGGAAGTAATACCAGATTACAGAGCAACTGTTGTTAAATGTTGATATAATGTGTTTTTCTTGTTCTTTTCCCCCTCTCCTTGTTTGTACAGCTGTTCTTTAACAGCGGGACATCTCGCTGTACTGCTCTTGTATGGCTTACTTTGTGCAAAATTGACGTCTCATTTTGGTTTAATATACATGAAATACATACGGTACAACTTGGCTCAGGGAGGGAACTTCTTTAGGTGATAATGTCTGCTGAACTGAATTAAACTGATGGATATATACAGCACATTTTTAACTGTAGAGAATAACTTTCCCTCTAACTCTTCTGTCTCTTAGCTAAACCCCAGCTGTGCATGGTTTGGCAGACTCTTCCTCAATTGTACTGTAAGGGTTAACTAATCCTTCTGTGACTCAGGTATATGGGACATGTCCTGACAGGCGACCCACAACTCCAACACAGAGTGCAGTGATCTGCACAGCCCGCAAAAAAAAGGGGGATTTTCACCAGAGCAAGAAGGTCTAGGAAAACAAAAGGGGAGTAGAAAAGATGAACACCTCTTTGACAACATTCTATACTTTGCAGACGCAGAGTGGGCAAGGATGAAAGAAACACTCATCAAAATACCCATTCATGACACATTCCACCTTTAGATGGTTGTGGTGAAAGAAAGGAGGAGCAGCCTGAGAGACATGTCCATGGGCAGGTCAACGGGTACAGAAAAGTTAGAAATTAAGCACAGAGATGGTATAGAGTGTAATAACCGAAAGCTGCGCTCTACCTCTCTTACTCTACCCCCTCCATCCCTCCCTCCGGAGGCTGGAAGCTCTCCCAGGGCCCAGATGCTCTCTGTCAACACCGAGATTCCAGAGAGGAAGCAGGGCTTTACAGCAGCAAGCTGCACACACAGCCAGTACAGGCAAAGACCAGGAGCCAGGAGAGGACAACCTGCTCCACATGAACACAGACCTCCCTGTCTCCTGTCTGAGCCACTGGTTCTGCTTCCTGGCTCAGGATGGGCTTGGTTTAGAGCAGGCTAGTAGCAGTGAGGTCCTGGGAGTGGGGAATGAGCCACAGAGTTCCTCTTGACGCGCTGGGCCCCCTCTCCGCCTGCCACCATCAAGAGGTAAATAGCTATTGGCTGCTCAATAAGTGGCTTCAGTGCGTTGGAGTGAGGGCCCTTTTCCCTCCGCATTTTCCCAGCCTTGACAAGCATGTATTGACAGAGCAGTTACACACTAACCCATTGGGGGAAATCCTCCACATTGTGCCCCAGGCAGCTGATAAATGGAACTCATACAGTACCTGTAAGCATGATCTCCTACGCATGGAAATGCAAAAGTGCATTTGCGCGTACACATGGCTCAATACCAATGCGGACGTAAGTGAGGAGAATAGGGGCTTTAATGATATACAATGCCTTAGACTGAAAAGACTGTGGAAAGATAAAGAGAAGAAGAGAATGGGGTCACAGGAAGTATGCAGTAGTGCAAGCTATCTTGTGTTTCTGTCTCAGTGTAGATGTTGTGTCCTTCTAACCTGTCATACAACAACAAATGTCCATGGGGCTTTTGGTGCCTCAGGTGAGTGCAGAAAATGAATGACAAGAGAACAAGGTCCAATATTTACAACTGTGATAAAAAAAAAAAATTCAAATTAAATTTTTAAATTCAATTTATCACTAATAACCTTGGCAGGAAGCAAAAGAGACACAAAGAACAGCCACGTGTGGTTGCCCTTGCTGAAATTTCAAAGACACGTTGTTACCGTCGATATTCCTGAGTAAAACCTAACTCAGTATCAGCTCTCTGTCACTCTGTTTTCTCATGGACTCCTTGCTACTGCCATATCGAAGCCACAGCAATCGAGGGGAGGAGTCGGTGACAGGGTAGGAGAGGAGGAGTCGGGCCTCGAGCCCCCAACACGGGGGAAAAGCGCTGTCCTGTCTTGTCCTCTCTCCCCTCCACCTCTTTCATGTCCGATCCACTGCTGATAAATAGCTAGGGGTGCAGCACTCGCTTTCACTTTGTGATATGATGTCAGTAACCTTCATTGATCTGCGGGCGGGCAAGCAGGCCTTATCGCTGCCTCTCCCTTGTGATATACTGTGATCCAGGGCCCTGACTGCTTTTTAATACACTGCACTTTAGGTAACAGTGTCGCAGGCTAACCACCCTGCCTACTAACACCTGAGGCTGTATTTTACAGCAATACTGTGATGGCCAGAGAGATTAGACAGAAACTAACTCTGGGAGAGCCTGCCAGCGAAATGATAACACTGGCTAAAGTGGGACAGTAGAGTTGTGATATGGGTGGAAATCTGTATTCCTTACCATGCCTGTCCGTGCATCCATCCATTCTGACGTTACTTCTTGTCCTTTTAAGGTGCACAGTGATGCACCTATCATCCCAAATCTATGAGCTGACCTCTTTTGTCTCTTGTTTGAATCTTTCAATCCTGTTGCTGTGTCAGGGGCTGTGCTGTATTTTTAAGCCTAATCAAGCACCTGTGTCAGAACATTGAGCTTTTGTTGACAGAGCAGAGGGCTCTTAGCAGGTCAAAATTAATGCTGACAGCCATTTCCTCCCACCAGATTTATACATGCACTACCTCAGAGACAACACCTGAGCCGATCAACCCGGACTTGGACCCATATCATGAACGCCATTCATGCCAATAAAGGACAATGAGTGCACCCTGTAGTAAACTCTGTTACAACACTGGGATACTTGGTAGTGAACAACTGGAAAATAAATCAGGTTTAAGGCAAACATATGGTAGCAGCAGTCAAATCTCATACTGGTAATGTAAACGACATGAGACAAATGCAAGAAACATTCACAAAAAGCAAAGTTATATGCAAGTGTAACTATATAACCTCTAATATACACATGGGCATACTCCAGCTAACCACCACCCCCATGTACATGGGTTGAGGAAGGCTGCAGATAAAGGAGACTGGACGACTAGCGGGAGAATTATCCCAGCTATTGATTTTAGCTGTTGGGTATTACAGACGGAAACAGCGGGTTTATCAGGCCAGGATCCCTCTGCACTTTCACTAACTAAACGAGTATTTTCCGGGCTTATCAGGCAAAAAGCCTATTACTGATGGTCTCAGCCTCCCCCACAACTAGACAAAGAGAAATGTTGGCCACCATTATGTTGCCACTGGATCTGTTAGGTTGCGTGGCTCTTTTGGGGACCTCTAACACTTATCCAGCACTTCACAAACCAAAATGATGTCCATAATTCACCACCAATATAATAGTCCTCAGGGGTGTTGCACATTTTATTATATTTATGTATATTTACGGTTATCTGCTAATAGACTTATGACCTCCTCAACTGTCTGCTCTCCATCTTCCTCTCTCACTGCCCGTCTCTCTCTCTCTGGGTCAATGTCATTGCTATGGCTTCTGTATATGAGGACTATAACTAGAGATAATAGGAAGTGCTATAATCCCAGAGAGGAGTCTAATACCGGCCTTAATCACGAGAAAAAAAAATGTATGTTTTAATTACCGACTAAAAGATCCAGACAGATACCTGTGAGGTGCCTATCCCAGGATCCTCAGTGAGTGTGTCTTTCTTATCAGTGAAACCTGAGGAAACTCCAGGTCTCGCTGTGCGTGCTGCTCTGTATTAGCTGGCATGAATTAAAAGTGCTCTCGTTATTTTAAGATGAAATTATACTCAGAGACATTTTGAATGTATACCCATTTCCCAATATTAATAATGAAGAAGAGTAGAGACAGAGAAAATTTCCCTCAGCAATTACTGTGGAAATCCATATACTGATCAATGTGCAATCCCAGGGATTGTCTTAATACATATAAAATATAGACAACACTGCATGTGCTTATGAATGTGCATGAATTCATTGTGGCGTAAAATGACCTCAACAAGATGAGAATATTATTGAAGAAATAAAAGCTGGGTGTAATGATTTACATATTTCATCACAGGCAGCAATGAAAGTAAGTGATTAAACACACAGTGAGAGAGAGAGAAAGAGAGAGAAAGTGCATGGAGAGAGAGAATATTGACAAGACTGAACAAGACAAACCGCTAAACAGAACAAAACTATAAAGGAATAAAACTACATCCCACTTGGGTCAGCCATACTCAAAGTGCATTATGGAACAATAAGACATTGGATAAATATGTCCACCAGATGCTCTTTTATTGTGTTTGTCTAAGTCAGTCTTGTTCTAACTAAAGACTACAAGAGAAGCCGTCTTCCACTATGTCAACACTTAAAGTCCTCGTGGTCTGTTCTGCAAGAGAAAAGCCTAAAACTGATGAGGGGGGATATACGCCCTAAAACAGAAAGAGGGAGAAGCGGAAACAGGACGGAGAATTGTGGCGAGACTTGGCACCCAGGAAGGGGCAGTGCTCATCTGCCCACCGGCCTGCCTCTATGTCTCCAAGTCAGCCCTGTAATTTGCTTGGGGCGGAGATAAATCTTATCTCAGAGACCTGATTAAGTTTTTAATTTACACTCCAATCAATAGCCCAGGTCTATTGGCAATGTGTCTAAAACTCTATTTACCAAAGGATTCCCTGCTATCAATTGATCAAGGACCCGGCAGCCATAAATTATGGGAACATGTGTGTGTCTGTGAAAGAGAGAGAGAGAGAGAGAGACCAAGAGTAAGAAGGGTGAGAAAGTGGTGTGAGAGTGAGACGGAGAATGGCCATGTCATATGTGACCGATTTTAGGATGTTAAAGAGATATGAGCTGTAGCCTCAGACTTGAGACTAATGACCTGAGAGCAATGCAAACACACTCTCTCAGCTCTGCTCCATACGCTTTAACAGCATTTGGCTCCACCGCTGAAAAATCAACTTTTGGTATTTTACTCTGTTTAAAGACTTTTCAAAGATTCACACTGACGGTGCCCATAAATGTCTGCATAAGTGAGACTTCCCATGTCTGTCCCTTCCTGCACAAGTGCCTTTATCTGTTTACAGTGCCTACTTTCCCATTGGTATTCGTTAAAAAGGACCCACACACAACTCCTATGTGCAGTTGCGACGCCATACTCCATGGCATCCTGCCTGGGAAACTGAAGGAAGGATTGTTCAGGCACCCGTTTACACCAGTATGACATCCAGGAAACAGCTATTTTCTGCTGGCTATTTTGAGCATTTTCACATGTTTGGGATTAAAGAAGATGGAAGGATTAGCCATGAAGCTCTGGTTTCATAAGGACTGAAAAGATCCAATTATTCATACACCAAGACCCTCTTCACCTAATTTCTGAGCCTGGTTCTGTGGGGAGACGAAGGCAGTACCATCTCACTCCAGAGTAAAAGGGCACAGACGCAGTTCAGACCCCTCTCTGCTGTTCCCATGCAAAGGAAGTGAAGGGGAGGGGAAGAAGGGCAGCGTTATCACCGTGGAGAAAGTGTCGTCATGGCGGTTCTGCTCTGACCCTGCTGACTCGTCAATTCCTTAACATGAGATCATTTTGGACAGCTGACCTCAATATCACTGTGCTCCGAGGACGAAACGGATCCAATGGAGCTTCTTATTCCCCCTACCTTGCCCACAAAACACGGAAACACGACACACATTTGACAGTTATACTCAAAAGCCTCCGTGTTAAATCCTGCACCACCATCTGCAAGATTTAAAAGAAATATAATAAACGAGTCAGTTCCCTCCCTTGTCGCTATTTCCAGTGTGACATAAATTAACAAGAGGACAGACAGGCTGAGATTCACAGCATCAGTAAGATCTTAAAAACACTTAGAAGTTACACTCTCTTACACTCATGAGCAGATAATACAGTTCTTGTTGTAAAGGAGCAGGAACTATTCTTGCAGCTTCTCAATAGGTCAGCCTGAATACCACTGCATGTTTTTCCCCCCCGTACTTAAAATTACAACTTACAATAATAAGGTAGAAAAATATTGTCGTAACAAATGTTTGAGAGGATGTCGTGTACTACTTTGTCATTAGTGGAGAAGCTGCCTGGTAAAATCAGGCATAAACATGTGTCAGAATTACATGTAATTATAGTTGGAAAGACTTCCGCATGGGAGTATGAATCACCTTTGCAGCTGGTTGGCGTGGCAGGAGAGAATAAAGTTCCCTGCTACCCTTACCTTTATAACTGCATTTAGGGGGAAGGGAACAGAACATGTGAGACATACAGGCTACAGAAGACAGACAGGCTCGTGGTATGCCAGAGAGCCCAAGTTGCTGGTCCTCTTCTGGATTATCTGAAGAGCCACCGACGGATATGTGTAATCAGCCCCATCCCCATGTTTCTCTCTCTCACTCTCTGCCTCTCTGGCTAATGTCTCCGCCTGATTCGATTGAGGCAATTAGGCAGTAATCTATAGAGCTAGGGAGTGATGGAAACATTTCCCACTGTCCTCCTCATGTTTCTCAGAGCTGCTATAATTAGCTAACTTTGCTTCTCATTAAACATCAGAGCAGTATTTACATACCCAGATCCAATTTGGCTCTGTAGAGCCCATTCCTTCTAAACTGGCTTGAAACCCTGAAACATGTCTGTAAACAAAGGAATGAGGGAGCTGTAATCTGCAGTTCTTTCAATCAAACATTTAAATATTATATTGGTAGGACACAATGTAACTACAATGTACACATTAAAACATTGTCAGAGTTTGTGTACATTACTGAGTCGATGATCATTCCAGAGCATAGGAAGGCCTGTTATGGCATGAAGTTTGATCTTAAAAATGGAGGACATCCTCCCAACCCTGGTTTCAATGAGCCGTCATGGGAACTGGAATGGCAGGCCCACTTATATTCCCCTATGGCTCATATTCAGTTTAAATCGTTTTTGCAGAGAACAAGCAAAATCGTTATCACACAGAACCGTGGAGAACGTTAAACTGAAATGCAGATGGAGAGATCTTGTCTGTCTCTTTTAGGAAACTATGACTAAAAGTTTGACATTCTGTAGCTCTGATCTGAACAAAAAGTCAAAGAAAAAAACAATTCTCCATCTCATCTGTTTACTTGCAGGTGTTAAAAGTTTTTTTGATTTATAGATGGGAATTTGGTCTGAATGTTGTTCCAAGACAACAACACTGTGGTCAGAGTTTCTGCTCACTCTTCACATGTTCCATCTGCGTAAAGTAATTGTAGCAGATTTGCATGACGGTGCCAAAATATTTTTTAATCAGTCTTAGCATACCTCTTGGGCTTATTCACTCCTATTAAAACACTTTTCTTTTAATTTTTCTGTTTAGCTTTTTGTGTTCTTGTGCACTCTCAGTAAAAGCTGGGAAAAAGACACTTGTAATTTTTGTCTCTCAAAGTTCTGTTCTAACCAGCAATTAATGTTTTGTCCATTATATTAAATCTTTCAAAGTAAGAATGACACGAAAGTGATGAAGAATGTCCAGTAAATAAAGCTTAAATTTAGTTATGGTTATGTTTTCAAATTAGCAAACTCCTTTTTAATTTAGAATACCATTTAACATATCTATAATGCAGATTTAAAAATCATTTTTATTTAAAGACCCAGTCAGACCTGCTAAACAGCATTTTTAAACATCATAACCTTTAATCATGTGCTAAATTGCCCTGTAATCTGTTTCAGTGCACTACAGCAAGCCTGTTAAGCAGAACAGAGGTCAGAGGGAGCGACAAAGGATCCAAAAACCTAAAAGCTTCGGGTCTCTAGCAGCTCTGGGCATCAATCAGAGTTATACTGCAATTTTAAACTTTTCCTCTGATATGCAAGCAGCATGAAACACTTAGTGTCCCAATGCTGTATTGCAAAAATGTTAAAATTAGTCATGGTTTTAGACAAACACAAGGTGTGTGTGTGTGTGTTTTTTAGTGCCAGAGGCAGACACTGACTGTGGATCCCTAGTGGTTACCACGGACATTGCAGCTTGTGTAGCTGTTCATTTCTCTGGCTAGCTGCGTTGAATTTCTTACAACACATTGGAAACAGTTTGCAGGGACATACCTACCTGACAATTAGACCTTTCTATTTTCTGTGGGCTGCTGCACATGTTAAAATCATTCACTCCTCCAGCTGCTGGCTTGTTTGTATCGAAAATAAGTGGAACACTGCTGTGTTAGCTGCTTCTCTCAGTCCAAGTATCAACATTTTTTTGAGACACTTGAAGAGGGGAGACACCAAAACATCAGGTCAATGCCTGTCAGAACTTATAGTTATGAATTAGTTTGCTAAAAATTATACTTGTTTGTTTTTTTTCTTCTCATACAAGAGCTCTATATGATGGCCTGAAACTACAATGTGTGTATGGCATTTAGTGTATATGATTTTATTGGAATCCAGCAAAAACAGATTACACTGGCCATGTTCTGACAGGTCTAACAATGCCAAAGATTTAATATCTTAATATTAGGATGTGAATTAAGCACATAGAAATCCAATCTACTCCTTTCCTTGTCTACAGTGTAGCCTGAATGCATATGCAGGAGTACAGGCAGGACTGATGAGAAGGGTAATTCAATCAGCAGCACTCCAGTCTGACACAGATTCACTCCGACAGTTGTGTTTTACCAGTAATTCATCTCTCTGAAAACAGACACTATCCCAACAATAATTTCTTTCAACTTCAATACCTGGCAAAGGGGTGGGTGAAAATTTAATAACAGGTTTTGATTGGCTAACAACACCATCCCTTCAGAGCTCATCCTATCAAGAACAAGTTTCCTTTTCCTGATGTCCCTGAGAAAGCTGAACCTACTCATGTAAAAATGTCCTGCTGTCAGACACACAAGGTAATTTCTGCAATCATGCTGTAAGTCTCATGTGACCAGGCTTTTAAGCAGAGAATATCAACACACAAATGCACAATGACTACTAGTGGAATGCAAAAGTAAACAGTGTGAAGGGTAGAGCTGTGTGTAGAGGGTCCAGATGGACAGACAGGGAGGCCTGTCCTGGGGAAGGGCTGTCCCAAACCCACACACCCCTCCTCAATACCCCTCTGGCCCTGTGTGCAGGACTGCAGCTAGCCTGTCCTGAGCAGCAGAGGGTTAACTGCACTGCCCAGTCACAAGCGTGAAATGAAACAATGAAATAATGGCAGCGAGTGAACGCTCAAAGGCAGGGGGCAGGGTGGGTGGGTGTGTGTGGGGGGGTGGGGGGGTGGAGGCTCGCCATAGGCTCCTGCAGATGTTGCCGGGCTTCGGCGGGTCACACAATCACACGTATTAGCATTCCTGATAGAGGGAGCCCGGATTAGGGAGCTGAATGCCTTTCTCAACTCTGTCAGAGTTTAAACACGCCGGAGAAGCAGAGCAGAGGGAGAGAAATCCCAGACATGTGGCGAGGAAAGGTGGAGACAAGAGTATAGGAGAAGAAAAGCACCCACAGACAGTGTTGAGGAAGGCCAAGCACACAGAAAGAGCAGGTACAATGCTGTGGGGCAGGAGAGAAAGGCAAATGCAGAGTAAGATTGACAGACAAATTGCGCCAAATTGACAAAAACAGCTACTGAAAGAGTTAAACAAACAGAAAATAAAGTGAAATCAAGCACGTGATAACACATATACTGTTTTTTTTGTGAGGTTGGCAGAGGGAGTGTATATGTGAAACGTAGATTTCTATTTGTAGCTGAATGAGTGAATGAGCATAGACAAACGGCTTTCTTTTCTTCTTTGTATGTCTGGGTGAGCGAGGGAGAGTGAGAGAGAGAGAGCAGAGACAAAAGCTTTTCTGAGTGTATGTGTGCTGTCCTGTCCTTTTTTCCCAGGACAGAGGTCTGGAGAGGCGTCATATTTCTGGCTGCTGTCAGGCTGGGGTGAGAGGCAGAGACAGCAAGGGGCAGCTGTTTTCTACGAGGTACCCTGACTCCCTCAAACACGGCCTTTGATCCAGCTTGGCTTCCTTGGCTGGCCAATTCCCCCTCCCTGTATGTGTGTGTGCATGTATGAGTGTGTGTCAGGGTATGTGTACGTCAGAGGGAGAACACATGAAAGTGGGGGTGTGATTAGTGTAGTAACAAGTGGTGGCAAACTATGGAACAAACGGTGAAACTGAAGTGGTAAAATGAAGTGAGAAGAACACTAAACCAGAGCTTTTGCTCTCTTCCTCTCTCTTTGTTTTAGCACAAGGGAAATAATTCCCCAGGAATGCAGCAGAGCCAGTTGGATATGGTTGTGTATTCAGCAGAGATTTTAGAATATAGAAAGAACAAGTTGATAGTAAGACATGTTGATGCACACAGGTTTCTGCACTCACACAAGACTTTATTTACTCCAAATGCAGTTTCCCTGTATAACAAAGAAGGTAATGTTGCAGCTGATCTCTGATGGATGTGGAAAAAAAAAATAAGAACAAACTGTCAAAAAATTAGCACAACAAGTTTAACTAATTTAAGCGTGCAGGCTTTTATTCTCTGATAACTCTGCCGCTGTCCAGACCACTTGATCACACAACCAGGTGATGCCATGAGGTCGCAAGGTGGATCACACACAAAAAAAACATTTTTTATTAATTTAGTAGAGTTTTCTCTCCTGCATAATATATTTCTTTAATTCTGAAACACTGATCACACCCTTTTAACACAAGGGCTTGGTTGAAATACTACTGATACCAGTAACTTTAGGCAACAACAGGAAGAGGAAAAGAAACTGTTCAATTCATATTTTAGACTCCACTTCTACATAAAAACAAAAATAGGGCTACCTTTGTATAGGGGTTTCACTGCGCTATGGTTTTGTCGAATAGCAGGCACATCTCTTTACAGGTTTCTACTATACAGTAGGAAAATTTTCATTGCATCCTGCTGTCATTGTGCTCAGATCCCTGACAACAAAGAAGGGAAAATAGGCAGCGACACCCTAACCACATAAAAACCATCATATTTGACAGTTAAGGGAGGTGTACCTTTGTCCCCAGCCAATGACTATCAGTGACTCTACAAGTTAATATTTGCTTCTGCCTGCTCATAAATTTGCATTGCATTAGAACCTGACCTAAATGCATTTTTATCACCCAAAGTAATTAGCTGAGCATTAGTTGTAGGAGAGAGAGAGAGAGTACTATGAGGCTGAATCCTTCCTAAATGGGTGGAGGCTAGACAAAAGCTACAGGAGGGATGGCTACAGTGTAAAACAGAGCTGGGCCACCAGATGAAAGAGGAAGTAAACAGGGCCAGAGTGCTGCCTCTTTAATCTACTACATTAACTCCAGCACCACAAGGGGAGGAGCCAGCATGCAGGCAAACGGCAGAGCCACACAAAAGGGGAGTGTCAATGAGGGGGTAATAAGGAAAGACAATGAGTAAACAAGCAGGGGAAGTCCGGGCCTGGCGCGCTAGAAACTCCCTGCTTCTCACTGCCTGGCACACACAAAGGCCCTGCTGTAATTAGCCACCCCAATAGGTTGTTTAGCATTTGCATATAAATGCCCTCAGAGGCAAACGCTAAACACGCTGACACAAGCCATGCCCAAAACAGACGTTCGCCACACCTCTACCCCTCCAGGAGGTCTCAGGGGTCCACTTATGCCGGGGTACCCCCCCCCTCCCCCCTTCCCTTGCGTTGTGCCTGTACCCACAACAGGCAAGCTGGCATCCCTCGCACAAAACATGCACAGCACACCATAGCACGGGTACTCAGTTCTTGTTTCAGGAGAGATTGCGAAACAGTGAAGCCAGGCTTCCTGTTGAAGGCCCACAGAGCTATCTGTCATGTGAAAGTACATTGTGCCCTGACCACAGGGGTGACGCTCAACAAGACAGAGTGGTGCAGGTGTCAGTCTGCTTTTTCTGTTACTTAGATATTCTATGTGGAAGACGGTAAAGAACTGAGATATTTCTCTATCTGATATATATGACACATCCATGCACACCTGCACATTACATAAACACACACAGAACTATCCCAGGAAAGCCAGGGACTAATGTGTGTATGAAATGTGTGTTCTGTCTTGATCAGGGTCAAAACATACAGGTTTGTTTAATGTGCCCTGTCTGGAAGAAAGAAAAAAAAAGAAAAAGAATAAAGAGAGTGTGGTGGATAAAAAAGCGTAGAACAAGCAGGCAGATTAGAGATAAAGACTTAAACAAAGTTTAATATCATTCCATAGTTAATTCGCTGTCACTTGTACATTTTCAACTGTTTCAAATGTTCATGGGTAATTGTACAGATTTTAATGGGACCTATGCCTCAGTTCTACACTTCCTCTTCTGTTGTTTTGACAATGGAGATTCATGAAAAAAAAAATGAAAAAAACCCTACTCTATAAAAAGGAAGGAAGTGATGAGAATGGTGTCTATGCCCTCCTTCCCTTCCCCCCTGGCGTGACCATCACCTCTCTCTTCTCTCTCCTTCCTCCATACCCATATTCTCTCCAGTGTAAACAAAGGCTGTGTCATCTACCCACTTGTCCTGCTCCTGGTGCTGCTAGGAGGGAAAGAATACATCCACAGAGCTCCTGCACCATACAAGGGCTACTTCCTGTGTTAATCCTCAGCCCAGAGTGCAATTTCACCAGTCTACACTGCTCGCAAGAGCTTTCTGAGCTTTGTTCAAGGTACAGGAAGAACACAGAATGAAAAGCTACCCGCTAGCATTAATAACTTGGTTCTCACCTGCTATTTGGCCTGTTGTTCCTCACCAGGGCATGATCCGACATGAGGAAACACCTGGCTCCAACAAAAAGCAGGCAACAAGAGGAGCCTATTTTACAGTCATCCTCCTCCTGATAGAGATACACACCTTGTCTGAGCTGCGCAGACAACCCTGGATCTGCAGATGCAATGCTGCCCAAATTATACCTAATTTTTAAGGCCTTTTCTTTTATTTCTCTCAAATGCACATGATTTACAATGGTTCTTGGGGAAAAAAGTGCTCAAGCATTGTTGCGAGGGAGAGTAAAAGAGTGGCAATAGGGAGGAAAAGCAGAACATTTTTTTTGTTAAAGAATTGGCACTTGGCATGTAAGGAGCAGAGAAACTGTTGTAACAGTCAGTATCCGTTTTGAGGCTAGCTTTTACCTCAGGCTGACTTCCTATATGTGGTCAGGGTGTGTTTTGTTTTACCGTTTCACACAACAATGCTCGCTTGCTATTTGTTACCACTTGAGTAAAACTGAAAAGTCAAATGCTTCTTGCTGTTAGAAAAAAAAGCAAAACAAAAGAAGAAAATGTCACTGTTAATTAAACCTAAACTGATATGTGACAGACTTGCAGACATGCTGCAGATGATCAGGTAACACAAGGGATGTTTTTAACTAAAGTCATTAGAAGAAAATGGCATAATGCTCTCTTCTGTTTGCATTAGGGCTTTCGAATTTACCAGAACATCATCAATAGCTGCATAAACCAGCCCTGGACCCTATCTTCATTCATTAAACAGTGGGGAAAACGAATGCCATGGTGACCAGACGAGGCAAATGACGTCACAAAGCCGAGGTCACCAGTCTGTCACGGCCGTCTAGCCCTGTGTCATCCCCATGGGACCTGCCCCACCCCCCTCCAGCCGAGACCAAATCTCTGCGCTGTGGCACTGAACGTCAGAATGAAAACCAAACAGTGGCAGAGGGCTCCGTGTAGAATATTTAAACACTACGGCATTGCCGCTGTCATGAGATGTCAGCCACTCGGTGCAAAAATAGCAGTTAGAGTATAGCCTGCTAGAGAGGTGGGAGCATTAGGACCAGCAGACAAGGACTGCCATTAAACCAGATAAATACACAATTTTAGTCGATGTGTTGTTGTATGTGTGCTAGGAAGAAGAAGAGAGTATGTCTCCTCCTCCTAAGGCTAAATTCACACACACACACACACACACACACAAAGACACACACATTGTACATCTCCAGTTTTCGGTGTTGCTGTGTGGGAGTCTGCCTCTCTCTAATCAATTTATTATGAGGCACCGGGGTGCTTATGTTTGTTCATTTAACACAGGGAGAATGAGAAAGAGCATTTGTTTTAGGTACAGTGAGACCCAAAGAGGAAACCACACGTGCTTTGGAAGGAGGGAAGCGGGAGAGTAGAAGGGTGAGGCAAAGAAAGAGACACCCTGCAGAATAATGTAGAGGTGTAATATTGTGGCTTTGAGGAAATGTTGGTTTAATTGCAGTTTGGTGAAACATTTAATGCAGTCGGTATGACACCTGGCATAAATGGTTTACACTTGGGACAGTGCCAATTATAATTCAGCCAATCAGAAATCTTTCATAAATCCACTGACATGCTCACCGCCACAGCTAGATGCTCATTTGACGAGATGAAATGGGATGGCGACAGACGCACATGCAGTATATCTTCTTTTTAATTACAATGTCTGCAGAGGTGGGACTCTGCTATAAACAATCATCTGTGCAATCAAATGCAATACCACCAACACTATGCATTACAATAATGCATTCTCCAACTGAAAAAAATAATATTATCATGCACAGTATTTGTATTAGTATTGCTAGTAACATGACTGAAAAAACTGGGAAAAAAAATAAAACAGTGCATAATTATTAAACTGCAGCATCTAACTCTGTATCCTTTCTCACTCAGTCGCTATGACAGCAGACTTCGTCTTATCTTTCTTTAATTTAAAAATGATTATCAGGTGGTGGTTGTGGTCAAATCAGTCTAGATATTTACTAGCATTCACAGAGGAAGCAGAAGAGAACAAAATATGGAATAGCTTTGCCATTTTTTAGAATGTAAAGGTCTGATAAACAAAAAATAATTTTCAAAGAAAATTAAAAATTTAAAGTGTGTATCTTTAAATATAATTTTCAAGAATTCTTAGCTCTTTTTAGTCCCTTCAAACACCGCATTTGTAAGAAGGGTGTAAGCCATATATTTATCCATATCTTGCATTAGTGTATAATCTGATCATATGTGGCACCAACACAGGTCAAAACAAATTATAATAATAGTATGAGGTTTAATATGTGACTTAAATGTACTTTCCAACAAAAAAGAAAAAAAGATGTATGCTTAATCTCTCATTAGTAAATATTAAAATGGGCAGCTGTCAGAAAATAATAATGTGCAATACATGCGCACACCTACACTTCACACAGAGACATGCCCATGTGTGAGGAGAAAAAAGGAAAATACATCGGCAGAAGCTGGAAGAGAGCTGACATCAGAGGACTACGGAGGCTACAGCACTTAGAGGCCATTTTATTGCTTTGCTGTGGTCAAGTGAGGTGCACCGAGCTCAATTCCACCACAACAATGGCAAAGAGGGCCGCAGAGACAAAAGAGGGCTATCCCTGCTTCTTAACCCCTTCACTACTGGCAGATCAGTCGCCTGGGGCACTGAGCTAACAACGCCAGGCCACCTCAGGAGGAGCTGGGGGAATGACAAATAGCGAGTCACAACTTCTATTCCTTCTGTATGACGACAGCACGGACGCACGCGTTCTGTTACTTACACATTAGAAACGATACATACACACAAACCACATGAGGATCTATCAATGGGCAGATGGAGAAGGCTGCGTTTCCTGACCAGGAAGAAGCAGACGGTAGCTTCACCTCAGCCCTGTCTCACACTGAAATACACTGCAGCCTTCTCTCTGTCTTTCCATCTCTGCCCCTCCCTCTCCTTTTCTCCCTCTCTCTCCCTCTCTCTCTCTCGCTCTCCTCCACCGGGAACACGGACAGGCTACTACACATTTGCAAGTGAATTACACTTTTTGTTGAGATTTTTTTTTTTGTGCATATGCGAATTGTAAAAAATGGGGAAGAGGGTGTGAGAGCGAAAGGGTGCTCCTGCCACCGCTCTTTTCTTTTCTTCTCTCTATAATCCTGAGGAGGATAAGCTGTGAGGTACACAGAGAGGAAGTGGCACAGACCTGCTGGGGTCCAGCACATCCTAGCAGCACATTCCGGCAGCCCAGCTATAAGACACACACATCTACAGATGCGGATCAAAACCTTCTGGGTCGCACGTTGCTATAGTTTGTCTTTTACGCTGTTTCGGCGAGGGGGTGGCACAGTGCACACACAGAGAGAAAATTAAAACCAGTATGATCTGATCCTGAAACCAAAACTGGGCTTTAAACAAGACATGATAACACAAATAAAATATCAAGGTTAAAAAAAAAGGGAGAGAAATTCTGTACACATGAACTCACAAAAAGTAATAGAAAAAACAAAAAAAAAACGACAAACAAACAAACAAAAAACTGTTGAACACGATCAGTCAATCTGCCTGTCTGTTTTTGCACCTTTGTTGATACTGAGGATGTTTTGGGAGAAGCAGAGGAGAATGAATGGCATAGATACAAGGAGTTATGGAGTCCTTAGTGGTCAAAATGTTCATAACACTTTCAGATAACTCCTTATCTGGCTTTTCAAACCAGCTGCAGCCCACTGACCAAAAACCTGAGAGGCTGATAGCTTGACTATAAAAACACATGCAGTGTATTTAGCACTTATAATCGGCATGATTTTGCATCATCTGGTGACCCGGTTTTATACAAGTGAAGACGAAATATAGTACGATGATGGACTGAAACACACATCACCTGCAGCACTGAAATATGTTTTCTTTTGCAAAATGCAATTTTTGGATAAAAATACAATAATTTGAAATGTTTACATTTAAATCATCATGCCAGTTAATGAGCACATAGATTTTCTTTCATGAAAAATATGATTAAATTTTATGTTAAAAATATGGAATACAATAAATAACATAGAACTTTAAGGCAGGAGTTATGCAACTGATTCACTGTCAATATTTTAAATCTGTCTCTCTCTCTCTCTCTCTCACACACACACACACACACACCCACACACACTTACATTTCAGCTACACAATGCAGATTTCACAGACACAGATAAACAATGTGAGGGCAGTTATCACTCCACGGAGCACAGTAACATAGAGGAAGAGGAAGAGGATGACAAAGAAATAGGGGAGGATAAAAAGACGGCGTGTGTGTCGTCAGAGTCACAGGCCAGAGGGGCCCATGTATTGTTCCAGGGCTCAGAGTGGGGAGAAAAAGGCGACCTGGGCCGCCTCTGTCTAAGCGTCCTCCATGTTTTATGCATTCTGTCCTTTGTGATGATAAGCGCCAGTGCCGAGGGTGGAATGCTGGCCTCCAGGGTCCAAGAGAGGGGTGGGCTTATGGGGGGGCGGCTGCGGTGCAGCTCAGTTTAATTTTGCAGCCCTTGGAGTGGTCCCTGTCATCCCTGTCTCGCCCGCGTGTAGGCATATGTAGTCTATACAGACACGAAACCGTTCTCCCTCCCATCCACCAGCACTAGAGCTAGCTGCTGCTGCCCCAAATAGATCATATACACAGACAGTCGTAGCCGCGATGCTACACCCACATGTGCGCACACACACACACACATATTTAGACACATGCAGCTTTAACAGTACTGCCTGCCCCGGACAGGCATGCATCACACAGGTCCTTGACTCCCAGTCGATACAGCAACCCAGAAATACAACAGTCTTTATCACTGTTACAACGCTGCTATCTAACAAACAGCCTTGTTTGCTACAAAACTGATATTGTGCATTTATTACAGAAGCAATATTGAAATTCTAGTCAAGGACGCAGATCCACACAAACATTATGACCCCCCTTCCATGACTACAGCAGCATTCATTTATTGTTAGAAATGGAATACAAATTTGTATCACATATTGTTGTGCTCTATTCTATGACAGCTTGTGATTTTCTTTCACTGAAGCGTAGAAAGTCAAAATAGAACTCACACTTTGCTTTTAAACATATTACTAAATGGATTTTTTTTTCTTTCCCCATATCTATTCTCTTATGACTGTTAGATAATCAGAGCAATGTTGCGTTATGACAACACAGGCCTGATGTGATTTGTCTGACTTCGAACACTGGCTTCATATTTTTGGAGATAGCTTAAAATTAATAAAATGATGATTGTAAAAACAAAAATGTATCATGAGAAGGCCTTGAGATGGCACACTCAAAAAGAATTTGATTCATAATACCAGTGTGCACACAAATTAGAATACGGCTGTGCACACACACGTGCAGAGACACATGCGCATCTTCTCTGTCATAAATCTAGTCTACCACAATGATTCAACCAAGATTGTTAACACGATAACATACTGTGAAAGAGCAAACCACAAAAATCCCCGACAACTTCACTTCAAAAGATAAAAGGGTGACACTGAAGAAGAAGTACAGCTCAAAAAAAAAGACAGGGAGGGGATTCTTAGTAAAAAGGGTGCTTTCTGTGGATAAAGAGGAGTCCTTTTGGACACTCGGGGCTGCTGGGAATAAGGATCAGGTACAGTGTTCATGCACACCATACACAGAATACACAGACACATACACACACACACACACCTGAGCATGACAGTCATCTCTTCCATGCTCCCTTCTCACTTTTTTCACACAACCCTGTGCTGAGCCGAGATCCCGCCCCTCTGCCTGCTCCCTTCTGATAGCATGACAAGTACACTGGCCTCGGCTGCAGGCCAACTGGAAGAACTGGTCCTCGCTGCACGACCTTGCATATTCAAAACCACATGTCAGATTCAAAGCCAGCATCATCTGTGTGGATTGCCTTCATCCACACGTCCATACAGCAAATGGCCAAGACAGACTCTTTACATTCTTATGATTTAAGTGAAGATGCATTCACACTGAGGTGGACCTATTCATATTTATAGTGCTTTGCCTCTCAGAGAGCAAACAATAAACAATAAAAAGGAATAAAATTACACTGTCATTTTACCTTTTTATTATTAAAATAAAAAAGAAATAATAATCATTTTACTTCAATTTACAGAAGACATAAAATAATTCTATATTTTGCCAATCAGATCACAATTAGGTGGATTTTTGTGTTTTGTGTCTATAGACTTAAGTATGTTAAATCTCCCATCTATGGCCTTAGCCTACCGATAACCCAAAGGGGGCTCTCTCCGACTGAGGACATGGCAGTAATCTCCCCCACGGTGCCGGTGCCCGAGCACAGAAAGGTGGGAGTTAAAGAGGGAGGCATACAGAGACACACTGAGCATGAGAGAAAGAGAGAGGGGGAGAGAGAGATAGGGAGAAAGAGAGCAAGAGAGTGAAAGAGATAAAGAGAGAGAGAGAAGGAGAAGGGGTTATGACAGCCAGAGGCGCTGTCTCCCATTTCTCTGTGTTACCCCCCAAACCATGAAACGAGCCTATCCATGACGGCTGCTACTCCCTTTATCTCATTTTCCCAACTGGAAGTGCTA
>JAPZDY010000001.1:14302174-14324429 GCA_029783645.1 Ctenochaetus hawaiiensis
AAAAAAAAAATCAACGAGCGTGACTCTTTCTGTCTCTCTCCCTCCTTCCCCTGAGCGTGTATGTGTGTGTGTGTGTTTTATGTGCGCGTCCATGTACGATGGTAAATGTGTGTGGGTGCGTGCGTGTCTGGGTGTTATTACGGTTTTACAACATATTTCAAAACGAGATAGAAAATTTGAATAAAATTATTTAAAATATATCAATTTGGTATATTATTAATATTATTATTAATATTATTATTGAAGAAATGCAAAGGTACACATATCTTCCTAACACCAGTGTTTAAAAAACACACCACCACCACCACAACAACAACAACAACAAAACAAGACAGTCTGTGTGTGTGTGTGTGTGTCTTCCAAACCTAAAACCTCACCAGCAAGTTCATAATTGTTTTTGGAGAATAAAAAATAAATAAATAAATAAACTTGACCAAAGATGTATTAATTCATTTAAAATTAGTTACTGACATTATGGTTAGCGTTCTATAATTAAAGTGTAATTAGAACTTTTTGTTTGTTTGTGTATTTTCTTTTTAATTGTTTCAATAGAAGATGAGTAAACAGTTTGCCTGCTGGTATAACCGTCAGATCTTAATATATATGTATACACAGATATAAATTACAAGCTCATGAATAGCAAAAATACTCTGCAATCAAATGCACGAAAACACAAAATAAATAGTGTATTTTATAAATGCTAGTTTTATAAAGTCTCCACAGTACAACAATTTATCCGCAAATTGTCAACTTAATATGTAAATTCTAAATTATTTTGAAGCATATTCACTCATAAACTGGAGATCAATAAAAAAAAAAACAGAAAAAAAGGAAGAAAGAAATAGGTACACAGCAGTAATTCTAAGAATACATATTCCAGGCCGGAGATACAGTGAATAATGGAGAAATCCTGAAAGCTGCTGTCGCAGACTCTGGGTGAGAGACAGGCGGGACTCGTGGGATTTTTCGCGCTTTGGAGAGGCTCACTGAAACAGAGGGGTCCCAAATCAGAGCCATATGACCACTCCAGACAACAGCAACACTAGCTGGTGGTGAAACGACCCAAACCCAGATCCTTACAACGCCAAACTCCATTTAAAATGCCAATTCGTGCTCGCTGCAATTGCACTTAAATCTAGCAAACTTGAAGAGAGTAATTTTCCTTGATGTCAAGAGGAGCCCCCCAAACAACACGACGAGATGAAAGATGACAGGTGGAAGCGACGCAGAAGGCAAATACAGATCTAGGATTATCGCCAGGGGTCAAATCCAAATCCTGCGTCACACACAGCCTCTGGATGCCTCAACATCATCTATCTGGCTGGAGTCAAAGAAGACGACTGCAATTCCAAGTTTGTCTTGTGAATATTCATAAAGAAAAAAAAACAGGCTAGTTAAATTCAGAAAATGCAATATTTGGCCCACAGCCTTTTAAATAATGAAGCACATAGTAGTTAAGTTTATTAGGCTATAAATACGCCAAATTACACACCCAATTGCCGATTATTGGAGAACGATTCAGACGTAATGCGTTGTTCAATTCAAATCAATGGCATTGTGACGCAAATGAACAAATAATGATGAATAGTCTATAAAATACGCACGAGTAGCCTCTAACCACAATGAATGAAATGACAGCATTTTGTTTAGCTCTACATACCCACTGGCTTTTCAGTGTGTGACAGTGACATGGACCCAGTTACTACACACATTCACGCGCTGACAACCACGCACTCAGTGGGCCGCTATTCAAACAAGTGAGAGAAGTGAATGCAGACATCGTGCAGGACGTCACATGCGTGCAAATCAACAACTCTTATAGCACAACGCCTGCTGATGCAGAGACAATATCTGTGCAGCCTCTCGGTTTAGAAAACAGACCCAGCGAGCTCATCTGAAGCCTCCTGTGATCAAACCAGAGCTGTAAAAGGACCAAAAGTCACCTGGAGTTGTGTGGGAGTCATTACAGATGGTCAAAGCAACTGAGGCAGAATTATGGATGTTTAACCCCTATCAGCTTCTTGAAACCTTGCCTCTGTGACAGGTGATCCCACCCATTTTTGCTGTGGGTGGTGAATTGGGAGGGTAGAGGTCATGGAGCATTGCCTGTCCCTCAACTGCTTTGGCCCCTGTGCTCTAAATACCTCAGTAGAGGTGAGCCCCCCTTGTAGCCTCAAGTGTTCCTGGAGCCAATAAAACCGAGCGATTAGTGGAGCTGTTCCCTTTTTAGGTGTTAGATCGTTAAGGGGGTTAATGGTGAAGGTGTTTACTTTGCATGAGGGGTGGGCTAAGACCTTAAGCCAGGAGCCCCAGACCAGTCCATATACCAAATGCTGTCATCACCTGTGCCATGTTCCCACTGTATATACGCATTCATACAAAGGCTACACTGGAGTCACAGATGTCTCTGGTAGAAACACACATTCTGTGTAATTAAGGACTTCAGCTCCTCGACTTAGATTGAGTGCCGTCATGCTGGCAGTCAGACAGGTTGCATATTAGGCACGGGGAAAACACTCAAGAATGACACCTGTACTTCTGCTACCTGCACGCCCAGCTCACATGGCCTGTTTTCTGGCCAAAATCTCTTTTGTGTTATGAATCTCAGCACATGTGTAACAGTCGGCTGACCTCATTGCTGTGGCAGAAATACTACCCTTCACCTAATTCGCGTAGCACAGCACAGACTGTACTTTTGGTTTAGCTCAATCATTTGTCTGGCTGTCTGTCTGTTGTGTTTGAGAGATGAAAGATCTGATATTGGAGAGAGTGAATCATACATGGATACCGTCCTCTAAACTGTGTTAACAACAGGGCGTTTACATGAGGCTGACGTCAAGTTATATGAAATTAGTGACGGTGTAATACCACTTTTAATTCTGTCACATATGTGATCTCTGAATAGTTTGTAATGTGCATCTCTACAACCTTTACTGTATCAGCTCAATCTAATGCAGTAAAACAAGTTGTTTTGCTGCTTATAAGGGCAAAAAGATATCAACATGAAAAATCGTCTTTGAATTCCAAAAGGTCATACCCTCCCTGTGGTCAAATGACAGACAGACAGAGATGTGATATTCTCTTTCATTGCTGAGAGGTTAAACAGTGTGTGTTGGACCACTCACACCCTCTCTCTCTCTCTCTCTCTCTCTCTCTCTCTCTCTCTCACACACACACACACACACACAAACACACAAACACTCATAAATTCACTTAACGGCAGCTTGTGAGTTAATCCGCAATCATCAAGTTGTTGTCATGTTCATCTTTAACTCAAATTGTAATTAAAACTTGCATAAGCAAGTTAATAATTAATTTTTCTGTAAAAGGATCTTTTTAAGTAACACTGTGTCTTTGTTACGGTAAACTGATAAATTAAGGCTTACTCAGATCTAAACAGTAACATATAACATATATCTGCACAATGTGACTGTGTTATACAAGTAAAAACCTCTCAGTCTGAAGGTATAGGAAAATGAATTGTTTTCTCAGAATGAAATGTCAAATTTAAATGAAATGTGATTCTAGATTTTCTATGTTTGTATTATCTGACAATAGTTATTTCACTTGAGATTGTAAACCAAACATAAAACTCTCATTATCCAAACACAAAAACACATACTGTATGCCTACAATGTTTAATCTTGAGATTTTGTGGTGTTGTTTTTTCAAAGATGTGTTGCACTTTTTGTCTCTTATTCACAAATTTAAAATAATCCCGTGATGCATGTTAGTTAACAAATTTTGCCTATTTTTTTGTGTACTGAATTTAGCAAAACATCTTGGCTCTAAGCAGGTAAATGATAAGGTTCATATTTCTAATTGCAAACTAAACCATCAAATGCAAAGACAATGATACAGTAAACTTGATATTTTCTCCTAACCTCACCCAAAAGAGCGATGGTGGTGGTTTGGGATTTACCCACCTATGCGACTCAATAGAGATGCATTTTACAACTACTCGTACATATTGCAAAACAATGCCAAAATCCACTGTATTTCTCTGTAAGCTACAGGAAAACTGCCTGAGTCACATACTGATAAAGTGGAATTGTGAAATATACTGGCAGTGCTTGTGCATTTTACACATTAACATGAGATATAAAGCATGTAACAAGAAAGATAACCTGTGTTTTGTCTATTTTTTGATCTTATGTTTTTGAATATGTGCAAATGCATTTCCTCAGGAAGAAAAGGGGGCGAGACAGAGGAAACTGGTTTTCAATGTATTCTGTTTAGAATTGTAAATGTATTGCATAGGCCCTGCTGTCCAATTACATATATCTTTCATGTATGAAATCATGCATGTCTTTTTCTCTAAAAGGGGGAGGGCTGGCACAAAGGGAGCGACCCCGACTGCAGCAGAACAGTGTGCAGCCCACATGAAAAATAAGGTCTAGTGTCGGAGCCCTGGGCAAGGAATGCAGCTCCATCAGAGCACAGGCCAGGGAGGGGAGCTGCTTCCAGACTGGAGCCCTCTCCACTGACTCCTGCTGTATTATCATTGTCCAATTGTGAGGCAGCTGACTCTGTCCCTAAATCAGACTTCACATAAAATCCATCTCAGATTAAGTTCTTAATTAGCTCCACAACAATAAATAATGTTTTTTTATTGTGCTTTCAAGTGTTTTGTTTGTCCTCATACTAAAAATAATCTTAAAAGATGCAGAAGAACGGGAAAAAATGGCTGCTTATTTATTTCTTTTCTTTTCTTTCATTCTCATTTTAAAAACAATGATTTACTGCTTGGTACTAAATTTCAGTGACCTGAATTTCAAAACTCTTTAGATGCTTAATGACAAACCTCATCTCATCCTGTATGTCCTGTTGCTGTCACTGCCACTTTGCTACACTTAATTTTAAACACCTTTATTTTTAATTAGGCCTATTTTCAGAGCAAACAATAATGCCTTTACTTTAGCTGAGGAGCTAAAGATAGAAGTCATCTTTTGCATGATGGAGGGAAAAAAATTCTCTGCCTCAGAGATACAAAGCCAATCTCAATATCCTTATATCAGACGATGATTCCAAGTCATTGCCTGAGAAAAAATAAAATCATACAGATTCCCTTATCAAGCAGAATAATTTAATATAGTCCAGATAACCTGGGATCAAGTCTTAATCACTGACTGAAAGCGTGTTTTCAGTCTTCTGCAAAACAACTGGGAAACCAGACCCTAATAAAACTAGAAGAGTGACACAGAGCAAAATCAATTTCAAAGTCACTCTGAATGAAAATATTCATTTTACAACCATGTGCTATGAAGCCCAGAAATGCATGTATGCATGAGAAATGTGCTGTTTTTTTGCAAATTTCTGATATAACAACATTCAAACACATACTCTATATCTATTCTTACATATACCAGACACACTCATACAGAACATAACACACACCCATCTGTAAACACACACAAATAAACAGCTGTGACATTTATCAGATAGAAAATCACTTTTGTCCCCATAGAAGACTAAAAGACGCCCACATCTTGGAACATGCACATATTCCATTACTAACAGCATTACTGATAACTGCTATAGAAATTGTACAGTTTATACTGTAGATCTGTCAGTGTGTAAGACCATGTTAATAAAATGCAGTTCATATCCATGTGAAAACATGAGTTTTTTTTCTTTGCGTGTTTATATAAGTTGGTCTGCAGGTTTATGTGAGGATAGAGAATGTGACATACATATAGTGCAAAGTAGCTACTCAGAATATGTTTGTGTGTGTGTGTGTGTGATCCACCTGGTCACATACGCCTAGTCATGTCACGTTTCTAGCACATGTGCTGAAGCTCTGGCTGGTCATTGGCCAAATCTGCAAAAGGACCAGTGAGGAACCCAAAGCGAGCGTCTATCAACCAAACAACATATTCAGAACCTCTAATCCAAGTGGAACAAACAGGTGAGCAGAGCATGAAAGCGGGGCATTTATCGGCCAGCCTTTCCTTTACACAAACTCTGAAGGCGAGCTAACTGTGTGGGGGGACACAGACTGGGGACAAGTTAGCTTCAAAGCCCTGTAGAAGTTAAAGGGCTTAGGGCTCGGACAGCAGGAGCATGGAGGACTTCACAGCCTTACCTGATGGGGTTTTTGGTCTGTGTTGCCACCGCGCGGAAGCCTCTCTGACTGCTTTTTCTTTTTAAGTGTCTGTTTGAAGTCAGCAGGCAGAAAGGTCACGCCCTCTTGGTCACAGCAGGTTCGTCGAAGCAATGGTGGATGGCCAGCAGCTATTGCTAACGTTCAGACTTTCGTCTTTGTCTTTGTGTACACAAAAAAATAATAAAATAAAATGTAAAGCTATTGATCCGGTGCCTGGGCACCTTAAGAAGTTTTGGTGACGTACTCCCAGAATTCCAGGTATTTCCAGGGTTTTCCAAAGCTATGTGGTTTGGGATTTAGGGACTCCCGGGTCACAAGACGAACAAATCAGGATGACACCATCACCTGTGACAAGAAAACAAACAAAAGAAACCGTCAGAAACCTTTTTTTGACCACAGACAGAAATCATGACAGCAAACAGAGTTCCACTGCAGTCCGGTCAGAGCCCCCACAAACTCTGTACCTCATCCCTGCAATCTGAGCACATAATAAATGTCTTTCAGGAGAAGCAAACCAGAGCAGTATGATACCATCAAGACTTCAAAATTAATCAGCTGTTTTTAGAGCCAACCAAATTAATCTATAATTATTTGTATGCTACCACTGCAGGAAAGCCTCTTATGATTTCAAGATTACATTTAATAGTAAATGAACTGCTGTGAGTAATTTCTCCTCTCATACCACTGACGACTTTTAAAATGAGAAATGAAAAAGATTTCCGGAGAAACTTAATTTCCCTGTAACCAGAACAAGACATATTCCTGTAATAGCATATATAATTGCCTGCTCTGCAGAGGATCTCCTGTATATGACAACAAAGTCTCATAGACAATACATATTTATTTAACTGTCAATTCCTGCGATGAGGAAAAAAAAAAACATGTAAAAAAAGACTTTGAATTCCACATGGGCCCGGTTTGTGAAGCTGGGTAAATATGCTTGTCATATGTTCCAATAGTTCCACAGCGACAGAGATTTAGTTAGGGAATACAGACGAGAGAGGCAGACAGTTTGTGATAACTGAATAGCTCTTTTGAAGCCACTTCCATTTGGAAAACCTTGTGCGATTATTTTTACCTCTGTGGTTAGATTTGAGTTAAAGCCCATGTTTAATTGTTCCCAAGAGTTCCTATTGTGGTGCTGATAAGGAGCTCGGGGAGCAACATTTAAAAACTGCAACAAAAATAACTAGGCTCTTTCTCATTGGCCACAGGTATGAAAGAGTGACAACAGAGCAAAGAAAAAGAAAAGAATTTAAAAAAAAAGGAGCCAGACAGACAGGGGCAGAGGTCTTGTGTGGTTATGATGGGCTTGCATCAGAATTATCTGTTTCTTTTGGTTCTGATTTTAATGTGAGCTCAGCCTTTCAGAATCACATAACTTATGTTTGAAATATCAGTTTGAATATTGACCTTTTCGAGCTCAAAGAATAGGCAATATATTACTTATTAATTAGTAAATAAATCATTTTTTACAGCACTGTTTTGTCAGCAGTCAGAAAACAGACAGATAGCAGCGCTGCTAATTTGTCGTCGCTCTTCCTTGCTCCGTCCAAGGCCACGACTTCCCGGTTTGTCAGAGCGACCTGTGGGAGTGTGTGTCGGATCAATAGCCCACCCACAGCAGAGCCGCGGGCCATCCCTGACCTGGGCTATTGATTAGGCCTGGCTCAGCTGCCAATAGCAATGTGGTGGATGTGACACCAGGCTAAGACAGGAGCTGAGGAAGGGGGATTCTGAATTGCCAGTGGCAGCCCCACAGCACACCGTAGATAAAAGTCAATTCCACTTAACCAAATCACTGACAACTAAATAGTTAGCAGACAGAAGAATGCCGAGAGTGTCTGATGGCAGCAGCTGGATGGCTTCAGGGATTTCCTAGCCCCTGACCTGTGTCTGGGAGCAACACGGTAGCATACGCAGGCCTCTGTTTGTGCAGGCAGCATGACCTCTGTCTGCATGTCAGCCTGTTTGTCTTTTAAACTGGTTGCTTCCCACTCTGCAAGTTACACCTGTGCCATTAATACATCAGGGACATCTTCTGTCTATGGCTCCCTCTAGGTTGATTATCTAGAATCATCCCTAATACATTCAGGTCTTTAGTAATGATTGATGGGTGCAGTTTTTTTAAATTTATTTATTTATTTAACAGTATATGTAAATGAATCCACAAATAGAATAATCGCAAGATATTTGAAGATTGATTTCGAGACATGCAAAGATTGCTGCTTTCAGTAAAGGAGACAGAATAATGTTTATACTGCGTAACTCCTGTGCTGATAATTTACTGTTACAGCAAATCATCAGATTTGTAAAAGCAGCTATTAACCATAGGCCTTACAGCAGTGTCTCCTGCGGCTGCATGCACAGATATAATGCAGTCCCACTGAAGTTGCCAGACTCCTTTAAATCCATCTTGCTCCCAGTCATTACCAGTCCATATTAGAGTAGTTTACATGTCACTTTACCGGTCCTTTGCCTCGTGAATGTAATTCTGTGGCCACTGCCTCTTGTGCATTCAGCACCTATCTATGGCTCCATATCTCTCCCAGTAATTGCTGAGTGACAGAAAGGCAATACTGACCACTTCATTATAGGACAGCCAGACTGACTGGACACTAGCCTCTTGGCTTGAGGTCACTCTGGCCAGACTGACCTTATCTGCCCAGGTCGTCAGGGGTCAGTCACCCAGAATTTACAAGGACTTTACTCAAGTTGCCGTGGGTGCCATACAGCAAGGTCGCCTGACCCTGGCGGACTGCTTATATCATGTATTGATTGCAGTTTGTCTACTTCAGTTGAGGCTCGACTAATCTCCCAACACTAGGGTCTCAGGGGCAAAGGCTTCAGTGTAAAGTTAAGTATTGGAAGTAACAAGAGTGATGGTGGGGTGAGTGGATACTGGTGACCATAAGAGGGACACAACAAGAGTTGTGGGGCTTTGGGGTTTTAAAAAACAATATGTGTAAGAACAGTGAGATGTAGTAGCAGAGCTGGGACTGCAACTGCTGTTCAAGCCAGGAAGAAGGCTCTATTCTTAGGGTGCACTTGGGGGATGAAGCTCTGTGCATGACAATTTTATTGAGTAATGGCATAAAGTATGTTGTAGTGTATGATGTATTGAACAACTGCAGTGTGAGGGTCTGCAGTGTGAGAATCTGTTCTTTCTTGCTTTCTTCCAAACGGAGACAGAATCAACTATCTGTGTATGAATTCAACACGCATGTTTATTCACACTGCTTTTAAATGTTTTGTTTCCTGTTGTTTGCCCCGAAAAATGGCTAAGTTGAATGATAAATTCATTGATGAGTATTTTTTATAGATCACTACTCATTTACAAGAAAATTTATATTAATCCAGCTGCAAAAACATTCAACTTTGAGTCTGTCTGTCAACCATCTTAAGCAAGAACATATAGATAAAGATATGTATAATTGTTAGTCTGCAACCAAATGTGTGTTTGTGTGTTTTCTGTGCATCTGTGCCAGCTTGTGTCTGTTTGAGACCCTTTATGTACATACTAAAGCATCCCTGATGCTCGTTAGATCTTGTCTCTCGGCAGCTGCTTGGCACCAATCATATTAAATCACAATAATGGCAGATGAGCTCTCACGCTGGAGAGACAAGCTTCTGTTTGAAACTGCACTTTATTACACTTTGCTCCTTTAATCAAAAAAAAAAAACTACGCGAAAAGATAACCCGGTTTTAAAAATCCCAGATAAACAGCAACGATTGCATCTTTAAATAATAAATGATCCCCTGCTTCATACAGACGGGAATATAACTGAAAATAATTGAAGACAACAATGTCCTATAAGAGCACCACTCGAGCAGTGCTGATTCAGAATCCCTCATAACTTCAAACATTCAGTCATAAAGTATGGATAATCCATAAAAGAAAGGCATGCGTCTGTTTACAATTTCCTTCTAATTACAGCTACAGGATGGGGTCTACCTTTGTTAAAGTTGATGTGTGTTTGTTAGGCTTCCTGAGAAACTGTACCACTGGCAAATTAGGGGTGGAATACAAAACGAAACAAACAATAACACTCTAATATGATCTGCAGTCAAGGAATAAATATTTCACAATCTGTCTACATTTGACACACTTTCAGTTGAGAACAAAGGATTCCTACTAAACAACAAATTGCCCAAACTTGGTCTTGAGAAAATAACCTTTTTGACCTGCATTAATTCACAAAATACAGGAGCAACTTCGACTTTCCCGACTGTGTGTATAATCTGTCCACAATTTGTTTGGAATTTAAGGACACGTCTTCACTTCTTTTTTAAGTCGACAAGAAATTTCTGGCAGCATTCATGGAAAGGAACCGATTGAAACAGTTCAAGAAGTTAACAAACAAAAACCCGGGCTAAGCCAAATCATGATGCCAAGACACATTTCAAGATTTACTCAAAAGAAAATGAAATAAATAAAAACAAAGGAATGTGCAAAACATAACGGTATGCTACTATTTAACTATAAGTACCCAACACCGATTAGCCACTACATGCTGAATGTAATAATGACAGGTCATAACAACACGTTCATATTCCTGAGATGATGATACATCACAGTGTTTTGTTGTTTAAGGCCATTGGCGATGGTAAACTAAAGAGAATGGAAAATCAGGTAAGCACCATGCTGATGAAGGTGATGTTTTCCATTCTTCCTCTGTGAACCGGACCAGGAGTGTGCTGTGTGTCTAAGAGGGATAAGGCAGTGCTTGATGATTAATCACTGGACATAATAAAGCTTCTCACCATGAGCACACAGTCCAGCTGATTCTGTGATATGATCGAGGCCGATTAGAAAAGAGAAATAATCATTCCTTACAGTGCATTCATAGTACACTCTAATGATATCTTCTGATTGGACCTTGCGGAGAAGATAATAAGGGCCGTCTTCAGAATGGACTCTAAGATTATTTCTTTAACTTCATGAAATGGGGCCACGGGCCTGGATGCTGCAGATTTGAGGATTAAGATAAGCTGACCTTTCACATTATGTTGCCATGTATAAAAGATGAAGTTTACAGTCCCTCATCACATTAGACCTTATCAATGGTTGGAGCCTCTGTGAAGCCCCTTTGAACATCACAATGGTGTTTCAGGCTGGTATACAACAGGCCTCTACCCCCTAGTGTGGGATTACTCTGCTTGTGCGTGTACGTGTGTGTGTGCGCGTTCTGAAAGGAGTGTGTTGTGGACAGGCATGCTCGCTTGTTTGGACAATGTTAAAGTACTAATTCAGTGTAAAAACTTAAGACTACCTCCTTTCTTTTTCATGATAATGTGGGACAAAAATAAATAAAACAAGAACCTGTGAATGTTGGGTAAAGTATCTAATGCCTCAGTGTAAACAGTGCTGGTTTAAACAGATTTGACAGAAATCAAACGTTAATACAGTATTATGAATATTTCAGATATTTTCACCTTTATACAACATCACCAGGCTCTTCCCTTGAGTACCCATGTTAGCTCCTCATGTTGTGGGACAGGTCGCTCTGCCCTGCTACTCTGACACTCAAGAGGAGAACAGTAGAGAGCATTTCATTTCCACAGTTCTCCAAAATGTCATTGTCATAAGTCTGGTGTTGAATCTTCACATCTAAGTACTCTATGAAAAAAAAAAGGCTGTCAAATGGAAGGCAAAGTGTCACTTGTTTCAAATGCAAACCAGCGTGCTGAAAACATTTTCTTAGGGTCAAGTGATATCATGTTGGAACTCGGGGGAGTGATTTACCTGTCAATTACAAATACTGTCACTTGTTTCGATCTGAAAACAACTGAAAATATATTTGAAACGAGTCAAACGATCTCACCCTGATGGCAAGTTAGTTTTCTCTTGTTTTGAGGCACACAAAACTAAAAACTGAATTAAATTCCTTAAATTTTTTTTTAGTAAATTTTGGGCGCTCATGAGGCTCTCTGATGGTGAGTGACACTTTTGGATCATCAGCAGAATTGCAGTCTCTGCTGGGCTGGGCTGAGGAGCTATAGGCTTTTACAGGCAACAGACTACTGGCCAACATCTTCAGGCTTCTTTGATGTGGGAGGCATTGCTTACCCATATAACTTACAGCCCAGCTCCACAGGGACTTATTTTTATAACCTCTATTATTTTCTATCATAAATATTCAAATCCAGATCTTAAATCCAGAGCTTAGTGAGGAGAATAGCCAAAAACAACATGCAGCTCTTCAGCTTCCCCCGGCTCTCGCTCTTCTATAGAAAATCATTATGAAGATTAATACAGAAATCAAACAGAATGCTGAGACGAGACTGTAGGACCCAGTAAAAATAATGTACTCATATGAAAGACTGGGGATGGAAATTTTGGTCAAGGATCTTGGGCGTTTTTTTGTTCTTTATTTGTTTGAGCATTTTGACACATTCTGCATTTCCTCCTTTTGGCTGTGAATTAATATTTGCAGCTTGAATATTAATCCTGATTCAGTAGTGGATTAGTTTGCTATTGTCCCCTCCGTGCTGAGCCCTAAATAAAGGCGCTGACATGGAGAGGAAATCTATACCTCTCTGCCCTGCAAACAAAGACCTCTGCACCCAGAGATAACACATGTCCCTGCAACACAGACCCCCCCTACTCTACCCACATGCTGGATCCTCCATCTCCCTCTCCCTTTTCTTTCTCCCCCCTCAACCCTCAATTCCACATTTCCTCTTCTTCCTACCACTCTCGTCCTCCCTCTCTTTTTCTCTCTCTCTCTCAGAAAAACTTTGCCATGGTAGATTTGCAAGGCAATTGTGCCCTTAAACCGCGCCTCTTCCTCAGCTTATACCATGCATTTTCCAGAGTTTATCAAAGAATACAATGGGGTTATGCTTTCACCATTATTCTCCAGGCAAGAACAGTAATTTAAATGCACCAGTACTACTGAGGCAGGGCGCAGCCCTGCTGTCTCACTATGGAACAGAGAGAGATGAAAATGCGTTACAAAAAACGCACTGCATTACTTTGTTGACCTTTCCTGTTCTCATAGTTTACAAACAGCTGTGAAGCTCCTTCCTCTGGGCTCTTTGTACATCAGAGACTAGGACTGATGGAGGCACGCCATGCTTAAATGAAGGGCTTTTTCTAACTTGCCTTCGTTGTGGCTCACAAACACAACCTGACAAACACACATTTACTTTATCTCCGCCGCCAAAGCAGTTGCCAAAGTGAGGGAGGAAATGCATAGTGAAACAGATATGATGGCATCCTTTCATGTAAGTATATATTTTAACACAGAGTCTGTTTTACAACAATAGAAGAAAAATCTAAACATATGCACACATCAATGCAGCCACCCACACACACAAACAAGTTTAATTTTCTCCTACATTGTAATAGCTTCCGCAAGTATTTTTTTAAAAGTTAAGCTGTTGTCTCGCAGTAATTGAAGTTAAAGTTGCACTGCTATTTTGATGCAACTAAATGTGTCGGCCACAGTTCCTCTCAGACTCAAACTGCGGTCCTTAATGAAACCGAAAAGCACACGCCTGCCAGCTCATGTCGTGAGATATTTGCACACATGCACAGACACACACATACACGGCCTCAAGTTTTATCACTGTATCAAGAAAGCAAACATTGGACCTTTAACATTGGACACTGTGCCTCAGATGGTGGGTCTATATGTGTGACTTAAGACTGAATATCAGGAGAACATTAACAGGGTATTGAGAGGAGAAAGAAAGATGCAAAGGACAGAGGATGGTGAAGACTAGAAGTTAGAGAGGAAAATTAAGAACGGAAAGTGAAAGGAAACAAGGAGGAAATGAAGACAAATGAAGGAAGGGAGAGTGAAAAAAGAAAGGAAGGAAGGAAGCTGGAACAGGATGGTGAGAGGAAGGGAAAAGGAAGGAAGAGGGGACGGGAGGAAGTAAGAAAGAGAGAAAGAAAAAAGAAAGAAAGGAAAGGGGAAAATACAGTGAATAGTTAGAGAAAGACGTTGGAGTGCAGCAGACAGTTGGAGATGGGCTGCACCAGCCTGGTCAGCCTGATGAGAATGGGCAGCCATAGTGATGCCATTATGTTGGTAATCAATCCATTGGTGTCTGTGTGTCTGGGTGGGCAGATACTCGCAGTCTAGCAGGGGTTAATGGGAAATCAATGAGAGGGATGTGCTTATGAGCAGGACATGGGGAAAGGGGGACAAGGGGGGAGAGAGTGAAGAGAGATAGAGGGGTGGGGAGGGGGAGATAGGAACATTGTTTCCTGTGATAGCAGCAGACTTCCCAGATGTTATCTGTCATTCAAAGGAGCACTCTGGTGACCAGATGTTTAGGCTCAACGTGGTGGAGTGGGTATACATGGGGGATCAATATAGGTCAAGTTCATGGTAATATTTATCACCACTCTACACACACAAGGCACTGAAGTCTTCGCAACACAGAGATTTGCGCTGAGCAGGAAGAAAATTATATATATTAAAAAATCACGCATTGATATTCTCGTTTATTTCAGGGGAATATATATCTGGCATGATTGCGTTTTCTCATTAATATGGATCATATGTCTGGCCTGCATCAGCAATATCTCCTTCTTGTGTCCATTATGGGAAACAAAGGGGAGCGCTGATTTGGAAAGAAAGGTAAAATAAATACAGCAAAAATCAGCCAGAGTTGTTTTTTGAAGGCCTGGAGGCATTTGGGGAGGTGGGTGGAGGGTTGGAAAGGGGGAACCAAGAGCAGGTCCCAGTGCAGTAAGGCTCTTTGTAGTTTGAGCAGTCTGAACTAGCCAGAGGCTTACTGCTCTAACCCTTAACACTCAGAGAGACTGTTTGGGGAAATTACACCACAGAGTAATAATTAATCAAGTAAACGCTGAACTGCTTTGATTTGGATTACATTAACATATTATCAATAATGTATTAATCAAATACAAATAAACACCTCTGCATAATACCGTACTTAACTAACTACAGTTTCACACTAAAAGTTGGTCTTCTTTAAGCAGTAAGAAAACCCACAGCAAACTACACGGGAAGCGGCAGAGTTTTTGCAGGTTTTTGCAAGTAACACCTCTTGGCATTCTTGTGTCTCTGTTTATCAACTCCCTTCTTCATCACCGCATCCTAAATTTTAAGTGCTTCTACCAAGAGGCAAAAAAAATTATGAATTCATTTACTTATGTGTAACAATGGGAGAATGCATCACGCGGAATAAATAAACACGCCACTGATGAAGCACTGCAAACACAATGCACGTAATTTGTGCAAAGCTACTCCAGGTTTGATTCCAAAAGTAGCTAAGTGGATTGAGGAAAAAGAGTTAGTCACTTTTATCATTTGCAGAGGAGTCGAATCAGCTCTGCTTTTGTATTTTCACTTAAGTGCATGTTCTGTTTTTCTCAGATAAGTTGTGTTGTTTAAAAGCATCCGTTCTCGCCTAACGCTTTGTTCATTGGGGGAACTTCATGCCCAGGGATTTTCTAAACACAATTCATCAAAGTGGAACGGCAGTCTTTTTTTTTTTCTGCATTCCTAATCCTTTTTGCTGCAGATGAGAGATTTGCTGTTCAGACTCATTAAGATTAAAGCGTTTTGCCAGAGTTATTTAAGAATGCAAAGTTCCATGTGAGACCTCTCAGAGTTCAGAACAGAAGAAAATCCTATCGACACGCTCGGTGCACTGGGGGCTGATCTTAGCCTATATTTCTATATTTGGTGTCAGTGATTGAGTGATAGCATGTGAAATGGTTTTTCCTGATGCATTATGGTTTAAAGTTACAATCACTTTTACATTCTTCCAATTGTTCTTCTTTTTTTGTCTTCAGCTCTATGATTAATTTGATTACCTGTAAGTATTTTATATAACTATTAACCAGCTGCTTTAAATCAAAACCTTTTGTCTATTGAGTTTGATAACTATAAATAAACCGGCCAATAAATTAGCTGTCATTTGTCAAAGGAAAGAAAACATTATGCTCGTAGATTGTAAATGTGCAGCTAACTATGTAGTGTTTTGCTTTCTAGTGTTATTCTGGCAGGGGAAAGGATATCAGTCATCTGGTTGGACAGACAATAGTTAATGTTTAGCTGGAGGAGATGGCAGTCTTTTAACTGTGAAAGAAATTATCATTGGATCAGTCTGTGAGTGTTAGTCTTTTGCCTAAGGATTTTTAATATTAGCTTTTTTGGCCCGAGTCTCAGTAGTCTTTTGGCTGCTCAAAAGCTGGAGAAAGACTCAGATCCCGTTGTTGGTAGAACACAGCTCAAGTCTCGGCACCTTTCCCAAACTTTCCAACTCCAAGTGTCGCAATCTGGTTCCATTTTACAGCTGGCCTTGAGATTGTAACAGAGCTCCTTTCTTTCCCTCCTCAACCGCATATTTAATCCCTGTGCTTATGTCAAACTTAATTACAGGACCTTGTACGAAAAAATAACAAGTGAGCCTTGTAGGGGTGGGAGAGAGGAAAGGAGAGTATTAAGTGAGGGAGAGAAAAAAGGCATAGGGAGAATGTTAAGAGGTGTGAGGGGGGGAAAACGAACAACAGAGATATCTAATCTGCAGACTCAGTATGTTAAATGACCAACCAAAAAGCTTTGATGTTGAATCTTTTTTTAACAAAGCAATAGTCCCTGTCTGTTGGTAAAAATCAAAAGGGATATTTATTAATAACTGATTCTATGAAATATGTATTAATGCACTGAAACACCAAAAATAAGTTCTGTAGCTGAGACGCACAGTGCAAGAAAAATGTCTGCCTTGCATTTACTGCACAAAACTGGCTAACCTTTATTTACAAACAAGAAGAGGGAGAGAAGGTGAGGCGGTGTCCAAAGAGGCCCCACCCGCATATCTTTGAACTTACAACCCAGCAAATTCCCCTGAACCCCTGCAAATCAAAAAAGAAATAATCATTAGACTAGGTCAGTCACCAGGTTTGTGTGTGTGTGTGTGTGTGTGTGTGTGTGTGTGTGTGTGTGTGAGAGAGAGAGTGTGCGTGCGCGCACACATAAAACTATTTACTCTGTAGAAGTGGAAAAGCCGGGGAGAGAGATGTTTAGTCTGTCAGTTTAAAACTATTACCTCAAACTCTGAAAATATGAGCAGAGCCTGTCGTGCATCGACACAGGGAGACAGGGCTGTGAAGAACAAACCTTTGAAAAGTCTAAATCAATTTTTGGGGGGGAGTAACATAACAAACGCCTCACCGCAGTGCAGAAAAGGGGATCGCTTTTTTAACAGTTTGAAAAGCACATATTCATACAATCTTCATAAGGCAAAAGAGCATAAATGCAGTATACATGAAGTCTTTTGAAAAGGGAGATGACAGGAAGGGGGAAGACACTGGGATGCTCCTCATAAAAAAAAAAAAAAAAAAAAATAGACAAAACACACAGGAGGACCATCACTGCCATTTTCAGTCCGGCATACTTTTTTTTTTCTCTACACCTCCCACACTGCACACACCCACCCACACACCCACCCACCCTTCAGGCCGGCCTGCTGGCTACAGCCTTCCCAGACTGGACATAAGTGGCTGAGCAATGGACCAGAGGAGGAAAGAGGTTCCCATGCCACTGGTGCTGGAACTGGCGCACCACCCGGAGGTATTTATAGCAGACCAGCACTAAAGGGCTGGGTGAGAGGGCATGCTTGTTTTCCTTTCCATTCCCTAGGCACTTTCACCAGGCCTCACATGTGGGTGTTAAATATATACCCAAATACTGGGAGCAACACTGTGGGGGCAGAGAATAGGAGGCAGTGGGCTCTGCTGGAGCAGAGGGAGGGCAGAGAAAGATGGAGAGTGGAGAGAGCCAGAAGAGTGTGCTCAAGAAAGAAAAAGACAGACAGACAGACAGACAGACAGACAGACAGATAGACAGACAGATAGACAGATAGATAGACAGATAGATAGATAGATAGATAGATAGATAGATAGATAGATAGATAGATAGATAGATAGATAGATAGATAGATAGATAGATATGGAATCTTTTACAGCACTTTTCTTCTTCTTTTCCATAAAGTTATAATGATTCAATTAAATTGTGCCGTCCTTGTCTCGGGTGCATTTACATCACATTTATTTTAGATACACAGCCCCATAGACTTGACCAGGTGGCACAGCAATGTGCTATTCTACCATCTTAATTTTTCATCACTCCTTTGATTTCCTGCAGCCATCTGATAAATGTGACATTGTGATAGTCTTAAATGATTAATTGAGCTTGAATATGTGCTTGAAAATTTCCATTCATTATGCTGCGTCACATTTTATCTGCTGAACATTTAATCATTTGCCATGTGCATATTAATGATTACAGTGGTACCTGTGTAATGGGAGTGAGTCACTTGATGTAAGTGTCTGCGTCTGTACAGTCACACTGCCCACAGCGCTGTCAGTGTGACACATTGTCCCTCAGTGGAGAATTCTCAGCTTCATTGTGTGAGTTTTAAAGTTAAAGTGAGATGACTAATAGCTTTCACACCATGTCAGCTAAAGCTGGATGTCTCAATGTAAACTTTACCAACCATAGACGCAAAGAAAATAATTACATCAGTTTATTTTCTGATGTTTTCTTTGAACTCAAATCGCTTTTATGTCCTAGACTGAAAGTTTCTCAGGTGTTTTTCTCATACTTTCCTAGAACATCATTAACATTAAATTCCAGTCATTGTTGTATTGATAAATAGCACATTGTATAATATAAAACATATAACTTGGACACTTTTAAACGACACAGGGAGACTGATTAAGGTTGTGTGCATGGTGCATGTGGCTGAGTTTTCTCTCTCTTTTTTCCTTTTTTTTTAATTTTGTAAGCTTAAGATTACAGTATGAGCAGGGTATTGAGTTGCTGTCTGTGTTAGTTCTGGTGCCACCTGCTCAATTTTAAACAGCCTCTCTCTACTTAATGTCCCACCACAACATCCTGTTTCAAATGGAAATTAGTTATATGAACAGAGGCATGAAGTCATCATGAAATATCATGAAATGAGGGCAAAGCTGAAGCAGTAAATAGGAAATTCCTCGTCCAATAAGTGATGAAGTTTCTAATTAAAAAGGGCGATATGGAGGCAGATGAGTAGGAAAGGTACTTCTGTTGTTTTACTTTTTGGGAAGAAAGCAGTGAAAAGAAACTATTAGTAGAACATTCCTTAAGTGAAAAGTAAATAGAAGAGAAGAAAACCTGCCAATGTTGAGAAACACTAATGAACTTGCCCCATCTTTATTAAACATTCAAGAGGTGGAAGTCTTTTCTGACTGACCAAAAAATTCTCAGTGACACATTACAGAGTTGAATGAAAGGATTTTCTAAACAGAGTAAGGTCAAAAATGACACGTATCAGATCTTAATAAGTGCTCCAGGCAAGTCTGAATCTGTTAGGAGACAGCACACAGCCAAGAGATATACACATGCATGCTGTTGTAGGCGGGAATTATTGACTATTTATCGCCGTTTAGTTATAAATGATTGTTATTTTATTTTATTTTTAACAGAAGTTGTGCAAGATGCAAATGAGAGTACTTTCACATTCCACAAGATGTTCACAGTGACACTGTGAATGCAGCTTTGCAGCAGTGATGATTCTGTTCTGTCACAAACAACGATTTTAGCAGTAACAAACCAAAGCTTGATTGCTTGTAAACTACTTAAACAACTTGCAAATTCATTTATTTCCCCTCCACTTGGTGTGAAGTTTTGAAAAAATGAGCAGCATTCTCTCAGATTGTACGTTTATTCATTTAATCACTTGTGTATTTATTCATTAGTTTGAAATTATCCAAGCTATATGTTCATATTGTTGCAGTTTATTCCCTAAAACTGAGTGACATTATAGAAATAAATAGTCATTCTCACCTGTAAGGTCACAGACTGAGTAAAAAATGTGACTGGATATGGCTGATTTGTTCAACTAAATAAAAATGATCTTCAACTCTGAATACTGTTGGCAAAAGTTTCCATCCAGCCTGCTGTTAACAGCTAACTGGTAACCAAATATTATCATAAGATTTAAGAAATGTGCTTATTTGTTCACACATTTATTTAATAAAGGTGATTAGTAAAGGGAAAAAAACAATCAATGGACCACATTATAAGTGATGCCAATTTTCGCATCTCATTTTTTTCTCATTGTTTAATAATTCAAACTACTACATGTCATCTTATTTTTCAAATTTGTCTCTGAAAGTGTCAGCGTGTCGCTCTCTCTCCTACGAGCTATCCCTCTCCATACCATAAGTGAGTGTAGGAGGAGTGAGTGAGTGTAAATAAAAGACCTCCACTGAGATCAGAAGGTTTTAGTCCCTGGTTAACCCTCAGCAGGAGTTGCAAGCAGTTTTATAAAAACAGATCGTTCTATCAAATTTGCATTAGTCCTGTAGATGTTTTCGTCCTACTCAATTTCCAAAATTAATCATAACTTCTGTCAGATGCAGGCACTTTTTCTATAATCCTGCAGTTATTTATTTATTTATTTTTTAAATTCTGAATTCTACATTATTGTTAAGACCTTAGTAATAGCTGTGGAAGAGTGAAAATATAAATGGGAAGCTAAAAGTCTTTAATGATAAAGTAACAGCTTTTATGTTTCCTGTGAGTCATGATCATTAAGTAATCATTGTAGCATATATTTTGCATTATAAATGTCACTGCGTTAATTACGTTAGTTTTTACAGTTATTGTCCAATACATGAGACCAAACACAACCAGACTTTTCTATAATAAAGCCAACAATTCCAGGCCATAAAATGAAACTCAAAACAATAAATGATGAACAATTAAACCAAATTTCTAAAAAAAAAAAAAGACAATACTAATTTACAAGAACTGTAAAACAATTGGGTGGAATACCACTAAAACACATTACAATAAGAATACACTTATAATTACACTATACAGTATAAGTTTACACTCTTTCCTACATTCATGAAGATCAAAGAATGCACTCATTTTCGAGTCTGAGCGTCTTCTTCATGTCTGACTGTGTGTTCAGTCTACTGTAACTGAGATTTTCTCTCATTTCTAGAGAAGTGCAGCGGTAAATAATGGATGGTGACATGAAAAACGGGAGGTGGGAGAGCAGCGAGGTTGGTTGTGGGGTGTGGGATAGAGGGAATGAATACAAAAGTATTTTGCTTGAATTGGAGCCACCCCAACCCCCACCTAGAAGAAGAATTCTCTCTGTGGGACATCAATCCCATTTCTTCGTGCTCCCTGCTGGGCGCAGGTCAATTATATCTTTATTGCCGTAAAATGCAGATCATTTTCCTGCAGGAAAGTAGGTGCCGAAAGACTGATGATTGGGGAATGTTGCAGAATCTCTTATTTCTAGGATGCGTGCTACTTATACGGTAGGCATGTTGCGAACAGGGAAGTCAGGGTCATAAACAAAGGCAGGATTTCACTAATCTAATCGTGACCTGCTCTGAAACCCAGATATAACCTTCAACTACATTAGTGTGGATTCAGCTTGGCACACTGAAACATCAGCACCTTCGCCTGGACGGGAAAAAGGTGTTGTTTGTGGCACCTAACACCAAAGGATTGATGCAAGAGCTCAAAACTGAAGGTTTCAGGGTGGCGCTTTTTATTCATTTCAGACAATATTTTTAAGATCAAGCTTTTGGGAACAATATGGAAATGACTGGCTGCAAAAGGCCTTAAACACTTTTTTGAAAAATATGCTGAAATGTATAAATTTGCCAACTATAGAAAATATGGAGCATTCAGCAGTTTTTAAAGCTGTTTACTATTTCCTCACACGTCAGCATGTCTTGCAATGCAACAGTCCTGGAAATCCTGGAAAAATTGTGGAATTGGAAACACACTGCGCAGCTCTGGAAAAAGAAACATTGGAAAGGTCATAACTATGTGCTCATAATCTTTGTTTTTCAGCTGTGAAAAGTGTTTAATGTCAAGCTTGTCTGTTGGTACTTTTAATTAGTCTTGGAGGAATAACAACCTATAAACATGTTTCTCTTTCCTTGAAAATTCCCACCAGCAAGATGAAAGCAAATATTGATGACAGAAATCACTTTACACTGTCAGGCATGATGAAGCAACTGTTTTTGGTCACTTTGTGCATCTTTTGTTTTCATATATATATATATATAGATATATATAGATATATAGATATATAGATATAGATACAGATATAGATATAGATATAGATACTTAGTGACCTTTTGG